>JACDJE010000101.1:5234649-5571929 GCA_016647715.1 Pavo muticus
AAGAAAAGAAAAGAAGAAGAAAAGAAAAGAAGAAGAAAAAGAAAAAAAGAAGAAAAAGAAAAAAAGAAGAAAGAGAATAAGACTTAACTTCTCATGCCAGAGAGCTTATGTTGAAGTACAGCCTTGGATGAGAGCTACAGGTTTTAACACACTTAATGAAAAGATTCCCAGATAATTCTTTTTAAGACATGCTCTGTTCAAACAGAAAAATGGAATAGTTCACATTTTAATTTTTGTATATGAAAATCCAAGAAGAATAAGAAATCATAAAGACCAAATGAACCGCACCACCATCTGGGAGACTAAACAATCGTAATATTCTTTTTATTTTCCTAAGTTGAACATTTCATTCGATTTGAAGATGAAATCAACAGAAATTTTCCACTGAGGAAATTTTGATTTCAGTAAAGTCCATTTGTAAAACAGCCCTTCAGAAATAAAATCTTCTTCTACAACTTCCACTAACAGCAATGGTGCCTGTAGAGCCAACAGCATAAAATAACAGCTGAAAACAAGCTCTCTCAGATATTAAAGAAAATGCCAAAAAGGAGATCCGGGTGCTTGTACAAATTCAGATTCTCATTTAGCAATGTTCTGAAGGCAAACCTAATTAAAGGTTACACTTGGTTACGTTGCATTATCCAGACATTCCAGACTATAATTGTTCTAGGCCCAGACAAGTGTTTTGATTCTACAAAAAATATCCCACAGCTAATTTAAACATTTTTCTATTTAAGATAGTGGGCAAAACACCACTCAAACAAAATACATAGTTTTGAAAACTTTCAGTTGTTCAATTTTTTTAGCAGACAACAACCAGAACCTCTCTGAAGCCTCCTGAAGACACTTGGAAAGCCAAATGTGGTCAGGACTATATTTTTCCTGTATTTCCCATGTCATGGGGTGATTACTAACTCACTGACTATCCAACACTTCTGGCCTAACGGCTAAGAGTGAGCTTCCAGACTCCACTCCCTGCACTGTATATCTATCTTACATGGGATATTCAAAGGATAAAAAGAAATACTGTGGAACAGCTAATGTCTGACCCTGTGAACATTCAGGTATTCGATGCAAACCAGAGCTGATTTGAAAACATAAGATGAGAGAATTACCATAGTTTGGTTTGTTGGGGCAATTTCTTGGGATCAAGCCAGATAAAAAATGTACATATTCTCAACTTCTTACACTCCAAGTAAACAGCTTTAGTTTCTTAAATATCGGGGAATAAAAAGGAGAAAAGTCATGGTTTACTATACATTCAGAACTGGTTTAAGGACATTCACCAAACCAACTGCCGGCAAAAATTCATCGCGCAATTGTTATGGGATGCTTGGTGTGTTCCATGCACACATGTAAAAAAGACAGATGTTAGGGGTTGCTCACAATAGAAATCTAGATATTGAGCTAGATCAGCGCCTACACAGCTACCTTGGAGCATCAGGCCTCTCAGGTGCAATAAGCACCCTAAGGCTTAAATCCTGAGAGACCTAGGTCTTCCCAGGTACTCAGCCCCTCATCCTAGCCCTCCCAAGGTTAGCCTCAAATTTCACATTGATTAGCCCCATCAAGGTGGAAAAAAAAGCATGTCAAATGCCTGGTTTCAGCTAATACTTCCTGCTGAGACAGCTATTTGACTTTGCTGTCTTAGACTAAAACTTTCAGAATTCTATTTGCTTAAAAACAATAGGCTTATTTATGCACAGATTTTCAGTCTCTAACAGACTTGCATTTAAAGAGGATGGTTATGTTTAGATATTCAACTATGTAAATATAGTGCCTTTAACAACTGTCTGGGTCCCTGAATAACACATGTTTACAGATAAATCAGTGTTTTTTCTAATGTTCCAGCTGGATATCTTTCACCTGAAATTGTGCAAAGTAGATCCTATTTTGCTTTACACATCATCAGTAAAATTCTCAGCTGAATTTTGACTGCATAATACATGCTATTAGTGACAAAGGAAGAGGAAGAAGCAGAACATAAGTTACTCTATTTTCAGGAGCAGGAGAAAACTGCAGAATCTGACTGCAACTGTCTATATTTCCCAAGCCTCTCCGTGTCATGTGTTGTATCTTGCACTGGTAATAAAGGAGTACAAGTGTGAAACAAAGGATAGCCACAAACACACATGCTACTCCTTTATGAAAAAGTCAGTGTTTTGGGATGCCAATGTTTTAAATCATTTTAGATTAAAATAGAAGATTCATAAATAACATGAGTTTTTCAGTCTCACAACTTCAAAAAGGACCTTGTGCTGGAAGTAAAACATCCAACACATCAAACAACTTCTAATACACAGAAACTACATTATGTTAAAAGCAAACAAGGTTATGACCAAAAACAATAAGAACTTCAAAATTCATGGTTAGTCATGATATACCATATGTCCTCCACCACCTAGCCACAACAGGGTGCCCTTTAATTACTCTGTTAATGTGATCTTTGTGTCTAAGTGCTGGAGAACATATGGTACATTTCACTTGTAACCATGAATGTCATGTCTTCAATGTTTTCTGTCAAAATTCAAATGTTCTTCTAAATGTACACACATATATGTTTGAATTTATATGCTGGCTTTGTCACCAATTTGAACCCCTTTACCATTCTATACCTCAGACAGCAATTTACACCATTCCAGGGGTAAACTGACAAAAGATTGAAATTATTACATTCTCACTGCAAAAANAACATTATACGTACTTAATGACTGGGAATGGGGGGGCGGGATGATGGGGCACTAACTCACAAGCTGTACAATAAGGACATTTAGTTTCAAACTTTACAGCTGAGCTTACACAAAGAAATTCCAAGTGAATCAACTGTACTTCTGATCCCTTCTTCAGGACTGTATCAGACAGCAGCATTGCAATTTATTGCCACATGCTGCTGTCTATTAATGGACAATATTTTTAATATATTTTTTTCATTTCAGGTTAAAAGGAAGAAGGTTGTGTCAGTCTGTTCAATTTGTCTTCAAATGACAGTTCAGATAGGCACCGATGAATGAGAATGCCATTCTGATGTGCCTAACGTATTGTAGGCAGCAATCAGATCTTTGGTATAAACAAGGTATAACAGGCTGAACATGGTATTCCTCATCTGAAAAGGTGTCAGTGTCTAGACAAAGAGGATGACATCCTTTAAAGTGCCTTTGGATATTAGACAGCGATTCAGTGCACCCTGGACTCAGATGGTGGTGATGTGGCTGATGTATGTACAGTCAAGACAATTAAGTTACATTAATCACATTCTGAGTCAATTACAGTTCCAGGGAGATTTGGGATTTGCCTTATGTAGGAAGAAGGCTCATTTTATGTTTCAGTTACAATAAAGAATTTCTCAAGCATCTCCTGTGCTGTTCAGGAGTTTAAATCAAAGACAGCTACCATACCAGTCACTGAATTCTACAATGTTTCCTCTCATTCCCCCGTACATTTTAATATAAACAGCAGCCTATAAAGACTTCAAATACTGCTGCTCAGAATAAGAAGATAAAGATCAAATATTGTGCCAGAAATGTGGGCTCAAACTGCACCGTGCCATTTTAAAGATTAGGAAACTTACAGACTGCTCAGTTTTACAACGAACAGCAGTCAGCTAGAAAGCTGCAAATGTTGCTCTGTGATGGGTCAAGTTTACTTTCTCAAGTTCAGTGCTGCCTACTGCTACTTTTAAATCAACCCGCATTCTGATGCTTGTCTTTGATCTGCAAACAAATTTGAAATGCAGTTACTCACCTGGAGGAATATTATGTACAAAGCTGTATTCCAGCATTCAGCTGTTCTTAACCTGCACACCATAAGCCCCTGATCTAAGCTAGTTTTTAAAAGGACCAAAACAAAATAGTCTCAGAATTAATCACAGGGAGAGCACTGTCAAATTCAAGGACACAACCAGCTTCCTCTCTATCAGTGGCTAATATATTGGCATTTTTATATTGCCATGAATGATTATAAGGAGGACTGTTCCTGGCTCTCAGTTTATGACCTCCATTGAAAATAAGGGAGCAAAAAGAACTAAGGCAGGCGGAGACAAAGTTATTGGATATTTTGTGGGTAAATTCCACACATTCTGACACAAAATGAAAACTCTCTGTAGCCATTTATGATTCAGTTTTCTTGAAACTATGCCAACTGAATTATAGTTGTTTGGCACCAATCTGCCAAAATTCACAGGATAAAGCTAAATGTTTACAAGATAATGCAGCTCACTACACAAGATGGCTAACAGCACACTCAGCTAAAGATTCACAGCTATTCAGGAAAAAAATACAAAGTGGTGAAAACAATTTTCTATGAAACAGCTTTTAAGACGCAGCTCAAGACAGATGAAACCACCAGAGATTACAAACAAATTGTCAGAAATTGCAGGTTCATCGTTTCAGAGACCCTCCAACTGGCCAATATCTTTCTACAATTACCTTCAAAGAAATATTCCATTTCTGTTGACAAGAAACTCAGTTTTCATACTTGCGACTTTAGAAGACCATTTGAGCACAAGACAAGGCCGAGCTGGTAGGTCAAATTAATTACAACTCTTGTCTCATTACAGTTTGTATACCAGGAAACTGTAACTGCTCTGAATTCATATATAGCACCAGAAAACATCATTTGAAGTGGAAAATTGAATGGAATAAAATGTGGAGGATTAGTTAATCTCTAACAAAGTAAAATACATGATTTTGAATCCAAGTTTCCTTATGGGAGATCAAGGATTATGCTTATTTTAGCACTGGGAAAGTGAGTTGGATTTCTTCAGATAAATACAAGAAGCAAAAACAAAACTAAAAAGGGAAATTCAAACATACTCATTCTTTACTATTATTGTACCAAGAGCTATCAAAAAATGTTTTAGCTTAAAAACACGGCATTAACATTTTTAAAATGCTGGGGTTTTTGTGTTTTTGGTTTTTTTTTTTTAGTAATGGATTCTTGGGGGAATCAACTTTTCACTCAGCTAGATAGCGATAGGACAAGGGGGAATGGTTTTAAGCTCAAGAAGGGAAGGTTTAGATTAGACGTCAGGGAGAAGTTCTTCACAGAAAGAGTACTGAGGTGCTAGAACAAGCTGCCCAGAGAGGCTGTGGATGCTCCGTCCCTGGAGGTGTTCAAGACCAGGTTGGATGGGGTCCTGGGCAACCTGGTCTAGCACTAGATCTGGAGGTTGGTGGCCCTGCCTGTGGCAGGTGGTTAGAACGTGATGATCCTTGGGGTCCCTTTCAACCCAAGCCATTCTATGATTCTATGATAGCACAGGATCACGTACCACTCTGCCTAAAAATTACAGGAAGTTGCATGCCTCACAGGCTTTCCTGGCATATTCTCATCAATAACAGAGCACTCAAATAAAATTAAGTGACTGCACACATTAAAGCTTGCTCAGTTACACATACAGATCAACCAAATGAACTATGTTTGTTAATAGGAGACCTAGAAAAGTAAATTATGCAGAGTGTTTGAGTGTTGGGTTCCTTGTTTATGCCTTCTAAAATTAGAGAGTTTTGCATGTCTGTCTTGACTGCCTCAATTCAACAAATGTCTCATCAGAATCACAGATATTAAGCTGCAGCAATGTTGACAGCTTTCTGCAGAGTCATGCAGTAAACAGACAGACGATGAACTAACTTCTGGCATGGGTCTTGCTCCTCCAGGAGCAATCCATTCTGAGCAGACACTTGTCCTGTACTTTTCTCTCTCCTATATGAAGCAGTATTTCTCAAGCTACCAGTTTCACGCTGTTCATAATCTCTGAACTCATTTTACACCTAAAAGTAGAATCAAACCAGCAACAATTACAGAAACAGCAAAGATTAGACAGAAATAAGCGAAAGTGACAGGATGGACTATTGCAAAAAAAAAAAAAACAGAAAAAAAAGTCCTAGCTCAGCATTAAGGAGTTAAGCTAGTAGCTGCAGCTTCATTTTTTCTTTTCATTTTTCCCCTTTCTTTTTTTTTTTTTTTTTAGTTTTTATTAACTGCTAAACATGAGAAGATTTTTTTTTTCTCTTTTGTCCAGAAAAAAAAAGAAGTTCCCTTGTGGTTGATTTTCATCCAGTTTCTTCATGAAAGAACTATCAAAGAAAGTTACACTGTATATTACTTTTCATTTCAGAAGGATTTCAGCAATCCCTAAACCTCCAATGATATCTTCTTGACAACCTAATCTCTTTGTAGTGGTAGCTAAATTAAACCAAACTGTCATCAATGAAAGCTCTCAAGAGTAACTCAAGGATATTCAGAACACGTGGTCTGTAAAAGTACAGTAGCCAGTCTTTAAAAAGCACTATTTAAGGTAGAACAATTGATTAAAGATCTCAGTCTTCACAAGGTATTTTTATTCAATATATATTCTTGTCTATTCTTATTCCCAAAATGTCTGCAAGACTGCTTATTTGAAGTTTAGCTTCAAAAATTACTTTTTCATTGGCAAAAACAAAATAAAATAAAATAGAACAGTGTAAACTTTTAGAAGAAAAAGCTGTTGCTGATCCAAGCATAAAACTAACTAGAAAACACCACAAATCATATTTATGTATCATTAGGGTAACCCCAAACACTAATATCTATATAAATATTTACATGAGATTACTTGTCTTAATGTATGAGCTCTTATTTCTACACACTCATTCAAATACTGAAACACATACACAAGTGTTTTCAAGCCTCTATGTCCTTCTAGGTTCCTTGCAGACCTATGTGGGTAAAACAATAGACAATATATTTTATAGTCCACTTCCAGCTGCACAACAAACCTTTTTGAGAAACTGCCTGACCTCCAGCATGCACATAAAATCTGAGGACTGGATTATTAGAAAAAAGAATAAACTCTTCTTCAGAAACTATCATAAAAAGCATAATGATGATGAATCCCATATCTGTTACATCTCCTCAGCGTGACAGTTCAACAAAAGAACATCATAGCTTTATCTTACCTGTTCCATAAGCCGTGTATGAAATATTAAGAAAGCCCTTTTATTCTCACAGCCCCTGGTGGACCACCCCAAGGAACCATGACCCATCTGTGCTCCCTCTTCCTCCAACAGCTGCATTCTTAGAGCCATGAAACATGGTTAATGAACTCTGTCTGCACAGGTACCAAGGCTTTCTCACCACTGTAACACACCTGCACAAATCACTGCCATCAAGCCAAGAATGATTAGTAAAGTAAATCTCATTCCTGTCTAAGTGAGGAATGAAGTTATTGAATCCTGCTTAGCTCTGTGAAAGAAGGAAAGGAACAGATTTTTATTCCTACATGTTGAAAGAGTAAGGAAATAAGTATGATATAAATGTTACTTTGCCCACATAGGTCTCTTAACAAGCTTTTATACTTGGCAAAACCTCAAATGTTTGATAGTGGGAGCAGTATAAAGACCCAGGCAGGACAGAATTTACAACCACAAAATCCACATACTTCACAAGCTGTAAACTCATAATTCAGATAATGTCACTTTCATTTAGTTAAAAGTTAATAAGGCAACATGAAACACACTTCTGAACCAGGAAACGAAAGCTCTGAATTCCACAGTGAATTGTTTGCCAGCTCTGTACCTTTTCCTTTGAATGAAAAAAAAAAAAAAAGGCCATACTAAAATATCAGTAATATTTGTCTTTGCAGAACCCATCTAACAGATTTTCCATGCTCTGAATAGAGAAGGGGATATATATGGTGATAAAGTTTAGTACTAAATGTGACGAACTTTGACTTCTGTATTGAGGCTCCCTGTAACTACAAATGTCAGTGATGGAGAGTCTGAATATCAAAGCACCAATACAGCCACGGTGTCTTTCACTCTGAGCTTTCTCAGGCCAGAAAGATAAACCCATTAGAGAACACCTAAAGATGTTGAATACTAATTTCAATACAAGAAATGAGGCTTTCTGACTGAAAATCGGACTCCTTTCTATCAGCCATACATGTAGATTTGTCTGGAAACAATTAACCTTTATTCTCAGTTATACAGGGGCTGGTAACATAACGTAGACCCAGAACCACCTCGGACATAACCCTACGTGAAACAAAGTGGAGTTGCATACTGTCAGGAGAAACATTGGATATCACTTCTTTATGCTCATATGCTATTCTTGCCAACTTATTTTTTTTTAGACAAACATATGAGACAAGCACAAATAAAACCTCTCAGACATTATGTTATGGAACACCAAAACTATTTGCATACTGTCTCACTTTGAGGTTGCAGCAACTGATACCATTTTCAGAGACATGGACCCATTTGTCACCATTATGAGTAAATCTGAAATTTCTGTAACACAATAGAATATTTCTGTTATGATGAAGGAGAAACATGAGGAAAGGAAATAATATAATTTTCCCCTTTCTACAAAAACAATGTAGAACACTGGAGGCAGAAATATACATAAAGCATCCATAGCTGGCTGTTCTGCAACACCTGCCGCAACCCAGGCACTAGCAGCTGGGTGGAGGTAGCATTCTGAACTTCCAACCTCACCCAGCCATGCAGGTGACAGCTATTTAATGAAACAGCATTTTAAGAGCATGAAGTGAAAAGTCCACACTGGGTGTTATTAGCGCATTGTTTCTTCCATGCGACTGATAGAAAGCAATAACAGTTAAACGGTATCAATCAAACATAACGATTTGTTACTGATGCTGTCACCTGTATGTAAGTGTTAGTTGCTCTCCCCATGCTCTGCTATTTACAGTTAGGGAACATACAGCCAGTGTCTGTCAAACTGAGGCTCTTTCTTAACTGTTGTCACCTAACACCATATTTAGACATTGTAGCGCGTAAAATACCTTTTTCTCACTCATCAACACCTTGTAGTGAAGTGTCAGGGCTGTTTCTTGATTGTCCAAGGTGTTTGGGGGGATATTTTGTCTTAGTCACATGAACATATTTATTTACAGGTGATGAAACAAATGAACATGTAATTATTATAGTTTTGACTCCATCCCTGTCTTTTCCTCAGGAACATACAGAAGATTTTGCCTTGAACAGCACAGATACTAAATGTTAGCAAAAACTCAATATATTAAAAAGAAGAAACCATCTTAAATTTCCATTCAGACTTCACATGATAAATTACTTAAAAGGGCAAATAAATAGAGTATTGTCGTGTTCATCTCTGTTTCAGAAGGAGCCTTACAGCATAGTTTTTATTTTAAATAAAAATACTGCAAAAGTTAAATAATTAAGAAAAATCTTCAAGCCCTAGTAATTGGAAGGGTCCCAAAATCCCTTTTTATTTCATGCTAAGATGCTCAGAGAGTTGTTCATATTTAATTGAAAATGTATTAACATTACAATTTCAAAGGATCAAAAATAAAGGGAGTTTCCTGAAAATTTAAACCAGGCTTTCAGTGTTTCCTGTTGTGCAGAAGAAAGATCTATTTTTAATGGTATAAACTGTAGAAAAGGACCTAAAGAGGGCAATTTCTTCATTCTTCAGTGAAGCTGGTGGGAAGTAAAATGGTACATAATTAGTTTTTGGTGGGTTTTCCTTTCAAATATATTTAAAACTTTCTGAAGGTTAATGCTCCCACACAGCTGCATTTGAAGACAAACTTTATCTGAATAGTTTTTTCACTAAATTTAGATCCTACTAATTTGAATTTACAAATGCTAAACACTACTCCTTTGAAATCCTTAATAGGTTTACACTTTCTTTTTCATGTTTTATAACTCTTTCTTATGAGGTTGCACATTCATTTAATGTTAGTTTTTTATCCTTCTTGATAGGTCATGGATACTCATACAGTCTCAGAGAAACCCTTGATAATACAGATAAAAATATATATGAAAGCTGAAATGGAAATAAATAAATGCACTCAAGATCCTATTTCTAAAAAACTATTCTACTAAGCTCCACCTAAAGAGAATCCAAGAACACCCCGTTTGAAAGAAATGTTGGGAAGAGGTGTAGTCTTCTATATTCCTCAATATTATTATTATTATTATTGTAAATTTGGTTTATTACACCGTGCGATACCTCTTAAAAAAATTAACCTAATTAATATTTACTTGTTGGACTTATGATTTTATTAAAAATTGCAACCAATGACACAACTGTATTTGGGAAACATCATGCTGACCAAACTATGCTTTTAATTTGGTTTCCAATTATCGGAAAGTTTAAGAGGTTTGATACATAAGCCAGTTTGAATGGCTTAGACCAATACCAGTAGAATGAGCAATCGGCACTTCTTAGCACCATAAATTAAATGATTACGTCTATCATTTTTCCTTTATGATGTAAACAAAGTTATGGCAACAGAACACTGCCACAGGATCAATGTCTCCCACTTAGAAAATAAATTCTTCAACACTCAGACAGCAGCAGGAGATTATTATTGTACAACAGTCTACACCATTTTCTTAATTACAGCAACACCCTTTTGCTAATATACGGTCAGCCCCAATTTTCTCCTCTGTTTGTTGTGAGCAAACTATACGGCAATAGTGTCAGCAGAAACCAACATAATTTCAGTATCCCACCCTCTGGGTGCAAATTTTTATTTCAGGTATATATTTGTTCTGTAGATTAGTGGTAATTTTGACTTCCATCAACACTGCAATGATCAGTTACTTAATATCATATTACCAAAATCATGTGTAATGGATCTCAGAGATGCCAGAGGTTCGAGTTACCTTCTTCAAGGGATTGATATGTCTCTGCTATCTAATACCAGTACTCAGTTTTTCATATTAAGCAGAATTTAGATCCTCTCTCCAGGCAGACACTTTGGAATCACTATAGATCACCTTGAATGTACATGTTTTTTCCTCCTCTGTAGTTCCATGTACAGACAGTTAACAGGGATGGCTTCAGGCATTCCCAAATGCCTGAGTTTGAACCTCAAATTTCATGAGGTTCAGTGTCCCAGGACATCCCTTGCGGTGGAAAACAGCTTCTGCTGTTACTGTTATCTCTGGACAGGGAGAGACTATTGCTGCTCACTGAGCCTGAGAGAAGTGGATAAATCAGCCATTAGCTTCAGTGAGCTAACCACACAAGAAGCTACTGACATTACAATCTCCTGGGTAAAACGGCACACAACTATATGAGACTTCATATCTCAAGTCAGTGTTTTGCAAGCAGAAGTACTAACAGGCTTTTTACTTAGATACATTTCATGTTTGCCAATTGCACACCGCCTTCTTCAAAGCATCATAAACTTGAAAAGGTTAAACACAAAAGTGAGGAAATCAGTTTAGCTCCTTTATATCCATCCGTTATGTTACCGCCTTCATTTACATGATTATACATGTAAAGACGCCATTTGGGTTTATTTGGATGACAGTACAGCAACATCTGCTAGTGATGCAGCCTCTCCTAAGCTCTCTCCTTCTCTAGCTACCCTAATAACTAGTTCCTGAATTGGCCTTGATAGCAGGACACAAGACCACAACAACCACTGATAGCTTAATGCAGAGCCATCTAGAAATCACATCTACCTTGCTAAGTCACACACAGTAAAAAATTATCCTGTCTCTGTTGAAACAAGAACTTCAAGCTTGACATAACCTTGAGTGTGCCCAAAGAAAAGACAGAAATAGAGAAAATCTCAGAAATACTTCTGCAGTGTTTTCCATGGCCCATTCAAAGAACAGAATGAATGACACTGTTGGGAAGAGCAAATGAAACAGAAATCTCTCAAGTTCGAAGTCAGATGCCTTGCAACATTCAAGGAAGAAAAGCAAGCAACAGTAGCCTGTAGAGGAACCCCCCCAGCAGGCTAAACATTATAAAAAGTCATTGCCATGTCTACTTAAATACACAGTACACAATTATTGCCACCGTAGTCATTTAAAAACTATTGAAATCATCCACCCTTTCCTTTCATGTTCTATATTAAAACGTATTCTTCATATAATCTAAAATAGAACATTAAAGAATCCAGAAGATTGCCACTTATCTTGTTTTCCAGTTAAAAACATCAGGTAAATAGTGTAGATTTGAATTCATAAATATCTGGCCTTTTTTACATGTGAAAATTCATTTCAAATTTTCGTTTGAGAAAAATATCCAATTATCTGCTCCCACATTTCTCTATGGGTTCATGAGTAGGTTAAAATATAAAGCTGTTTAGTCAGGCATAAACAAATACAACTTCCAAGAACATATTAAAGGAGGTATTTATCTCTCTAACCAATAAAATTGGACTCATGAGTTTTGTTCTTTTCATGGAAAAATATAAATAGTTTCTAGTTAGACAAATTATGCCATTTTAGATGTCATGCTCCAGAAAAAGAGATCATGTAACATTTTGGCAATTAGATTACTACAATAAGAGAAACAAAATATTTTGATCATGTTCTGTCCAGTGAGTGTATCAGATTTCATCCTGAGAAAGTCAAAGCTTTGACCAAATTATATTACACTATATGGGCATATTAGAGAAACAGCTTATGTTACAAATTTCTGCCCTCACCTAATGAGGCACTAGGCTTTGGGATAGAGTTACCTGTTTCAGAATAACCACCTTCATATTTGGCACTTCAAAATGAGGCCAAGTAACAGAGATCAGGCCCTTGGGAACAATTACACAATTTCCAGAATTCAGAAGAGACTTTCTGCCTTCTTGGTAACGGAGCAGACAGACTTAGCAGGGATGAATCTGATGGAAGACTCTTAAAAAGGCCAACAGAGAGTGTTGCACTACCAACTCTTTGTAAGCTGAGCAAGTAAGATGCCTGTGTTACTAAGAACTCAACGTAGTTATTGCTTATTTGCTGGAGCCCATGTGGAGATGACTAATGATGACTGTAACATGAATGATCAAGAACTTCTGATGTGACAGAGGCTGTGCTGTTCTGCCCTTAACTACAATACAGTCAGACTAGATTTCTACAGTGATACTTCTCTAGCACTAATAGTAAGAAGAAATCCCATGTTGAAGATGGGAATCAAGAGCTCAGTTTTAACCTTGAGGTAGTTATATTATCTGAAGCAGCTGGTAGATGGGCTCACTGGGTTACGTGTACACACTCATATCCCCAGAAAAGATTTGGCAGCAGTTAAAGATGTCCTAAAGCCAGCCTTTATAATGACTCACTTTGTAGCTGTATTATCAGAAATTAAGTGCAATGCAAGTGATACAGCTATTTTGCCATACTGGCATATAAACGAAGATGAAACATCCAAGGGAATGATCCTATTAAGGTCTGGAATGGCTGGACAATTGCAAGGAAAGAAACAAATGGTTTATACTTCTGAATCATCAACAACTAAGCTAAATTATTCAAATGTGAAAGCCGTGAGAACTTTCATTAATGAACACATGGAGGGAAAGATTCCTCATGATAGCTCATAAAGACAGGTAAGACAAAAAAGTGGCTGTAGAAAAAGCAAATTATCTGTAATAATATTCAATAAGCAGAAATAAAATGCTGGTATTAAACACAGAGCTGGAACAGATAAGAACTGCTTTAAAAACAGTAAGATAGTTGGTTCAGGCAAAGCATTTATCCCTGTCCAGTACACTTTTATGAAGATGTTAAAAGAATTAAGGGCTGCAACTATGGAATGCCATGGCTGAGTTTTGCTGAACAGAGACTTCAAGGAAATATTGTGAAAAGTCTAATTTATTCATAGTTACAGCTGTAAAATTAGGAGATGCCAACAGTGATCTTACCCTCTCACAATTGCTGAGGCAGGTTATTCACTTCTGTCTGTTTCAGTGATAGCAAAGTGATTTGTGTAGGTGCCAAGTTTAGACCAGTAGCAATGACAATCAGTTAAAAAGAACTTTACCAACATATTTGGCACCAGACATCAATAGGACTTACTGCTACCACACATGATTAAGATTATGTATTTCTTTTTCAGCCAGTTGTCATTTTGAAGCAGGTGAGACAGAGAAACAATTAGACAGTAAAACACAGAAGAATTTCTAGAGAAAAATTATTCCTAGGCTTGAAAACTGGTTTAAGCCTACGTGGGCTGGTCATAATGAAACAAATTAACGTGTGAGAAGTGGGTAAACAAAAACAGGAAATGAACTGCAAAAAGAAAAAGAGTATAGGAAGAGGCAGGGAAAGGTCGCCCCAAGAGCTGATATACTTGCTCATGGTCAGGGTTTCTCCCAGCTGACCTACCACATTTTTTGAAGCAGACAACATCTCTGGACTGTGTCATTCACTTTTCACCTAGAAACATGCTATTCTTCTATAAAAGCAGAAAATCCAGGCTCTACACACATTAGTTTCATTATTCAAATTCCAACTACACTTTGTGATAAATTACATTTTGCTATACATTCACAGACTAGTTACCACCAGTTGTGAATATTAGTAGCTTGTTTTTAGGCAGGACAGCTACCAAGGGGTAAAGATGGTGTGCTGGAATTGCGTATGTGTGCATCACTTGGGTTAATACTTTATCATAATAGGTTCAGTATTACTTTGTACCTAGAAATCTCTCTGCAGCTGTCAGTACAGTCAGATAACACCACAGTCAGCTTTTCATCTTATTTTCAACAATTGCACTTACCTAACCCTTTTATAATCAGTCTTTTCTGCAGCATAACTGAAGCCATTAAATACACACATTTCAGTCTTCAAGCTTGGATGTATTAATATTCCTATTCTTGAGCATGTTTCAAGACAAGTGACACTGGGCCAGAAGTTTTAATTGCCTTGAGTTGGTGAGAATCAGATACAGCCAAACATTGTCATAGTGTAAATGAAAGTGTAATGGGTATCTGAGATAAACAGAAGCACAAACAACTCAGCTGTAAATGAGCAAAATCTGTTCATGAGGCAGTCTTATGAAATATTTGAGCACTTCTGTGCATTATAGTTTTTCTTGGACTGTTAGTAATCAGATTCTTCACCCATTACCAAGAATTTCAAACACAGTTTGTCACGTATCATGTGAAAATGTGCCCTGAAAGGAAAGCCATCTAAACTTATCTCTACCTCTGTTTCTCCAATTGCTTTGGCTGACTCCAGAGCTCACTTCCCAAATTTCACACCCACTGGCAACCCAAAGCTTTTATAAGAGCTTTACAGCCATTAATAATATCAACACTTACCCATGATGCTAACCACAGTGCTGATTCTGGGCTCCATGTGCCCATTCCCACACTGTTGCTGCTGCAGCCTCATGTAATTGGCCTGTCTGTAGGGGGGATCATGGTTTCCCTTTCAAATGATTTTCCTAAAAAGTCTCAGCTCTTGCTAATTGCTCCTGAAAATAAATTCCAGCACTTCAAGGTTCTTATTTCCCATACTTAGCAGGAATTGGAAAATAAACACTTCTGCCTGGTAGCATACAAAAAAATGTTTCAAGTACAAGGACTACACAACATCATGTGCTTGACCACAGACCTGTGTCACCTGTTAGAAAGGAGACATTCCCCCTATGCTGGGATATGCATCTATCCAAGAAGGAGCCCCATTACACAATCTGACATACATACACAAAATTGATATGTAGGGAGTTCAAATGCAATATATGAGAAGATGTTGTTACTTCAGTCCCAACGGGTGATTTGCAGGCGCTTGAGGAATCTCTGAGCAACTTCTACAAAACATTGTGGCAGAGAACAAGAGAGCTAGGTCTGGTTAATGACAGAGTAGGGGGGGCACTGAGTTAAGATACATTTAATAAAAATATTTTTACAGTAAAGACCTGATAAATTCATCAAATGAAACTTAGTTGCAATTCATTAATTATTTATCATTTTTATCAGTCCTTTCGTTTTAAATGTATAAGTTCTTACACAGTTTGAGCAAAACTGCTTAATATAGCTGTACATCAAACACACTATCTAACATGGCTGCCTGCTCAGTTAAAATTATAGCATCAATTCTTTAAATAATTATTCCTCTGTAGAGGTAAATATGTACTTTTTTAAGAATTGCTACTTTGAATGCAATGATTTGCAAGTACTACTCGTAACTACTGAATACAATCAAAAGGTGGCAGCATGATTGCCATATATTCCTCCCTATGCATATTTTTTATTTGCTTCATTTTAGAAGTGGACACCATTTTCTTGACCCCTCAAATAAAGGAACAACTCACAAACTTCGTTATAGACTTAGGTGTTTAATCATGTGTAAATACTAACTTATGTTCAGATGTGAGGTGTCTATACCACCTAGCATGCAGTGTAAGAAAGGTACTTTAACTTGACTGTTTCAGGTTCTCCTTTCAGGCTTCCAGGAATCAGCTCGCTACACAGTCACTACCAGCAGCTAATTTAAACAACCTAAACTGACAGAATACCACAGAGCAATTTCATGTTGTACCATGACGTGTGCACAAGCATTAGCATCACAGCCATTGTTACAACTGAAACGTTAATAGGAATACAGAAATAAATCACAAAATATTAATTTTCAGGATGATCTAGTTTTTGACTACAGATACATAACTCTAGGAGGATGCTTGTGTTCCAGTCAACAAAACATTAGCATCTAAAGAGAAACATTTAATACAGAAATGTATGAATCAATGAAAGATTGCAGTGGGTGCTTTGTCTGCTACTGTCATTCTCTGCATGTGACCAATAATAGAAGCTGGCGAAACTCCAGCAGCTGTGTTTAAATGTCTGTAATTTTGCACATATGCCCACTAACACACTGGACAGCCTGTGTGCATACACATGGGATACCATGGGAAAGTACAATGGGTGGAAAAGAAATGGCATGTCAAAATAGCAGTAAAATTGCAAAATGAAACATTTGATTGCTTAAATCATAACTCATCCCTTTTATGAATATGCAAAACAATGAAATCATTACTGTTGATTTTCCCGTATGGATTCCAGTGCTACTGAGAAAATAGAAGGTTGGACACAGTATTGATTACCAACTCTTCCGTACTTTGCTTTCTCCTTATCGACAAAATGACCTCCTCCACACTCAGCTGAAAGGAAAACTGTCAGATTTGTGCGTGGGTTCATCAGTGGCACTTGTTACAGTACCCTCATACTTCCCCAGCACTATGTTCATTTAAGCAACACTGCATTCCGTGAAGCAAAGCAGTGGTAACTCAGAATTCCTCCTACTCCCAACATGAGATGTGCAACTTCCCCATCTGTAACTGAGCTATGTAGGCAAAGCTGGGCATTCAGAAGCTGGGATTCAACGGCAGAGCCAGTAGGGAAACCTCATGTCACCCCTGCTCCCAATTACCCCCTTGGGACAGCCAGCAAGGGTGGTGGAGGTCACTCCCTGGTCTGAATGCAGCAGTGGCAAACATTCCACCAGGGGCAGAAAAAGAATGATGCAAGAGAGCTCTCTTGCTAGGACATGTAGAGAATAGGAAAACTCCACTTTTTCAAAATAAGTAAGTAGACTGAACCTTTCTGTCAAGATGACAAAACACCAATCTTTACGTAGTCTGTGGTGAATTTTAAGGCCTTACACCAAAAGTCTAAAGTTCTAAAACACCCATAGATCACTTATATTTGTTAACATGGATTAAATAAACTGTCTTTTTTAAGGGAAAAATAATAGCAATTTGTTTGACATTCTTTATCATTGATGGTAATAATATTACTTTAAAATACACAAAATTTAACACACTGCATAACTCCAGTTTGAGTTAATTATGCTGTAACTTGATGCGTCGTTCTGTTTTATCTTCTATCTCTTACCCAACCTTCAGCCAAAACTGAAAATGCTTTTGCAGTGTAAAGTGAAACTAACATTGGAGCTGGATCACATCTAGAAATTAACTCCTGTATGATGAAGTGATAGACCTCATGAAAAACCCTGGTGTCACACTGATGCTGCTGGAAATGAACTCCATAAGTTGCTGAATAAGGACATACGCATCCCTTCAATTTAGGAATAACAGTTTCTTAACTCATGCACGACCCTATGTCTTATTTGGGAAAAAAAGAAAGACAATTTCAATCTGCAGGGTAACGAAGTATTAAACTAATGGCAAAGAAAACAGCACTAATATACAATGTTTTCAAATTGAAGTATAAAAGTATTTAAACATTATGCTCTTTAGATACTGCAGCTTTTTCTAATCATTTTGGGGATATAACCAGTCACATCAAAGCACCTGAGTTCCTAGTAATCACTGGCACAAATGTGAGCATCTAGAAACAAAACACTTGCATCTTGCACATATCCCCATCACCTGGGGCTTTTACTACAGGCAACCATTCACATTCATCGTTATCCCACTGCTATTGTGATCCTCTGCACAGTTATCTCCATAGGACCTACTGTTATTGAGATGAAGAACATGAAATAGCGTCAGAGCAGGAAAAGATTGTTTGGCCCACAGTACTCGCTTTCCCAAGATTTAACACACAGACTGGCAAAGCAAAATGCTTCTTCAGCTGATGCTCAAGTTGCTGTAGGAACATAATATGTTTAAAGCAAAACAATAAAACCCATCTCATGTTATCAGGTGACGCTAAACACGGGGTAGCTTGCTGACAGCTGACTTTGAGGTAGAAGAGGCTGACTTCAGCCCTCTATACCCAGAGGGTGCAGTCATTCCACTGGAATTAAGAGAATTGTTGTGCATTATTATGTTATTACGAGTGCCAAGGGCAATAGAATTTAGCCTGCTATGTCATTTACAGTGTCTAAATCACCATGTCGTCAAAATATTTCCCTGCAGATTACACAATCAGTAGTTAGGTTCCATATGCTTTTGTGTGTTTTTGCCTTTATCTATACTCAACGTATACTGGTTTATGGAATAAGAAAAACAGGAATGCATTGTGGAGAGCCTGGTGAGGATTGAAAGAAAATAAGGCTCAGATAAGATCCTCCAATTTCAATAAGCAGAATTAGAATGTATAGATCAGGCAAAAGAAGAACCATTCAGATAGGAAATGAAGAAAAGGCAGGATGGAAGCAGCAATCATAAACAGCAGTTATTTCAGAGTGTCTACAAAGAAGATGATGGGACAGTCAGAGCAAGGAGCAGGATCTAGTTGTACAGTAGCAGATAAGAGTGGAGACAAGGGGTGGCAAGCTTTCGAAGCGTTGTGGAGACAAGGAAAATATATATAATGGAGACTGGACAGATAATACATTGTAGGTGATATGAAGCAGAACAGTATGTTGGTATTGCTAGCGCTAAACTCAGGCATGATACAGTCTGGAAATAATTTATTGGTATTTATGTTAATCAAATATTTTAAAGCCAATATATTTTAAATTATATATTTAAGATAACAAGCCACTGTTCACTCCTTCTTTGTTTATGCTGTAACACAACAGCTGTGATAACATATTTTCAGTTATTTGATGCATCCACAAATCATAGTCTCTGGGAATGCAACAAATTAAAAGTGAAAATAAATAAATAACCAGATTAAATGAACAAATTATACCAGCCACGCTCAATAGGAAAAAAAAGTTGAAAATAATGAATCACATGAAAATCATCCAACCAAAATGACGCGCTCTGCACTGTGCATAGATTTTGGTAGGTCACCAAAAGGTGAGAGTCACGCAGCCTTAAACAAAAACTCCCGGCCTTTCAAGGCACCTACATTTGCTGCCATCTGCAAGTCGTTCAAACTCTGCACTGCACCTGCAGTTTCATCTTCACTGGCTCCAGCCTCCCAGGGCAATGTCAAAGAACCGGACACTTAAATGAAATTTACCCCGTCTGAATACAACAACAAGGAAGTACCACAGTTAATTTCAGTCATAGCAACAGTAGAACAAGGGCTGCACTTCTAGCACACCACTGTACCCTAGAACTCCAATGTGTTCCCATTCCACTGCCTGAGGCAGCACTGGAACACCACTACTCCCACTCCCCCCATCAGATTACGCTAACGTTAAGAGAGGCTGGAGATCAGTAATGCTAAAAATTGGTAACTTGTAGGACAAATCTTGCCAATAAGGAAAAGAATATACTAATAATGTCACTAAAATTTCAAGCAGATGTTACTTGAGACTGAAACACCGGTTCAGTCCAATCAACAGCTCCAAGCAGGGTCTGCTGGACTGTACACAAGCTACAGATTCCAAGTTGCTCCCAAAAGTTAATCTCAACCAGACCCCATTAAGGAAACTCTAGCAAGGGGTGAAAATCTATAATTAATGATCAGCGTCAATTTAGCATTTCCCACAAGCAATTCAGGAGTGTTGAAGTTGTGACATTTTGAGAGTTATCAGAATCAATTTAATTAGTTGAAAAATGGTTGCTCTCAGTATAATGACCACTCTAGCTGTTTCTAAAGTACTCAAGCAAACCAGCATTTAAAAGCATTCAAAAGGACTTACCTGTTCAGAGACTGATATGCTCCATGAAGTGGAGGATATGACACAGATATGGTGCAAGCTAAAAGGCTATCAAGAAGATTGCAAAAGGACATACAGTCCTAATGTTTCGTAATAATTAAGTGCCCAGAAACAGCTATCACAGCAATTACTGTACATGCATGATTGATGCAGACTTTTCCAGGTTTTTAAATTATACTCTAAATGATCGTGTCATGGCAATTCCAGAAAATGACTGGTCTTTTTGCCGTTAAATTACCGTCCAAAAAGAATGGACTGGGAACAAAAAAAAAAACACAGCCTAATCAGTTCTTTAAATAGATAATGCAAGACACAAGAGTTATTCAGGATATTAATAAGACTTAGAGCAGAAAGCAACAAGTCCTGAGACAAAACCTCACCAATTAGGAGACTTTTTATCTTCCATTATGTTTAACTTAGAAGCCTTTGCATTCCTGCAGTCTACAAGCAAAAAAAACCTCTTTACATAGCAAGTTTCTAAGATTTCCTAACAATCAATATTTGGGAAGAGCTACATGAGAACTTTCCCTTGTGATTTAGCAATGACTCTGATTCCCCAAGGTCTATGTTACTGACATTGCTGCAAATGTAGTGCAAGCAATGAAAAATGGAAGCTGCACATACTGTGCTTTCCCCATTGCCTTTACTCAGGTCATAACTCAATCTTGCATACACTGTAATTCAACCTGTGGAGATCCCAGAGGGTACTGTATAAACACCATGTGAAAACTTGACTCGATCATTAAAACAGTATAGCGTGTTTTGCAAATTATTGTAAATTTTCTAGTTGATCACTCGGCTGAACTTTCTTGCATTAATCAAGGCTTCAGCTGATTTATCAATTATGAGCTTTTGTATTAGGCAAACCATCAGAGCACTCTGGCACCTAAAACGAGCCAGGAGCTGAGAAACAAAAGAGATATATGTCATATTTCTGTATGTCAGAAAGACAGCCCTTAATTTCTCCCCTAGACTGTCCCTTAAGGTGCTGTAAGTCACTTGACACAGCACACCACTGCTGGTTCCGAGGAGCTGGGCAGCTGACGAAGTTCCCCTCAGAAGAAAATCTCTGTATCTGAGTGAGGACGGTGCACTCTCATACACATTCAGCTGAAGCCTGGCACACACTCAGCCCCAAACACTCACCACTCAAATTGTTAGCAGGTATTAGCTGTCACATTACATTAGCCCCTCAACATGCTATCTTGCATCATGCCAGCATATAATGTGATTTAATGGAACATGACGTGACATATGTGATGTGACGTGATGTGATGTGACAGCTACCATTTAAAGGGGAACACACCTATTTTCAAATCAGATGTCCATTATCAATTAAGCTGCTCTAGTGATGGTCAGACATTCATATGTCAAGCCCAAGCAAAACTAACCAGCATGTGTTGTCTGTGCTACCGAATTGATGAGCTGGGAATCTGCCAGCTCCCCAAATTATCTTTGGGTAATTTGACAGATTTGTAATAGAAGCCCTGTATACCAGTTCCACGTCGTATTTGCTCAGTACTATTAAAAGAATGTTTTTGCCATTTTTCTTCTTCATCCATCATAATTAAAATCACCTAAAATTCTGACTACCAAGCTGTAACTTCTGTTATTATCAGCTGCTGAGGTTGACATGTGAAAGAAAAAGAGGGTAAAGGATATTTTTTCTGTAGCTGCAGTGAACGAAGTGCTGAGAGCATCACAAACACAGTCATTTGACTGACCAGACACAACGTGGAACTAATGTGAAAGTTAGCAAGAGTACAGCGTGAGTAATGAAACCTTTCTGAATTCACTTCTGCAAAACGATTTTTCTCCTTCAGTAGAGAAAAGACATTAAAGGCTTTTTCTTAAAACCAAAGATTTGCATAGGCGCAATGAGATTGTCATAAATCTGTTGTAGGAAACAGGCTGTGTAATATATGCATAATTCAAAAGAAGAGAGCTCGTAGATGAGTTTAGCATACAAGTGAAATTCAGACACACTGTAGTGCAGCCGTTTTACAATGCATAAGGAATGCACATCATCCTCATGCAGATTAAAGTATTGATTCTTCATCATTCTATAGTTTAGCCATTAATATTCATGGAAAGACTCTGGTCACCTTGCAGGAACACGGGCAGCAGTGGAGAATCAGCCCTGTTCTACGTCAGCACTTCAGAGCTGGAGAGCTCTCTGCACACACAGTAACATGGCTCCCTGCGAGTGATGTGCCTGCAGTTGCTGCTCAGTTGACTGTTTCTGATGATCTTGCTGCTGCTGCAAAAAGAGGAAAGCTGCTGCCTCTAGATTTCCCGATGCAAAAATTGCACTTCAAGGCCGGATGGCAGCTTGAAGGTCACACGCGCTGACGCCTCATATGCCAGAGACAGGAAGCCTAATTTTAGCCCACAAGAAACCAGAGTGCTGATTAGAAAAAATGAGATTCTATAATGCTTCAAAAGCTTTACAAGGGAAAACGATTCTTAGCACAAGATATCCCATCACACCTATGCTTCAAAGATGTCAAAAGAAAAGGCTTCTATAGCTGGTGGAAATGAATGAAAATAAATTATACTCTTGTCTAAAACAGAGAGTATTGAAAGAACCTGGATATGTGATAGGATAACATTGTGACTATTTACCCTACGCCCATCCAGATTTATAGAATAATAGGCAAATCTGCAGCAAGCTATGAGCTAAAGACAGGGGAAATATTTGTTGCTGTATTTCCTGCCACAGTAGTTTCTATACAAATCTGCAGCATGACCAGCACGCTATGCCGCCTTTTCCTTCACAAAATGCTCCCAGATCTGGTCTGAAGGCTTACACATAGGTCTCTTACCAGAAAGGCTGGTCTCACCTCACTTGTCAGGTTGTGCACACAGGCTGCATTGTGTCTGCCCAGGATGCACTACAAAGCATCAATGGCTGTTCTGTGAAAAGACAAGCCACATACCAGACGGCCAAGCACAGCTGTCACGCCATGAAATGGAGAGCATCTCGATCAGCTCAGCTGCATGAATCAGCAGATTACAACCAAGGAACTGTGTGCGAGGCTGAATACTGGCTTCAATGCTTTGGAATCAACAGTGGCAATGTAGGAATATTGCAAAGTTTGTGCCAGGTGAGGTGCATAAACATTCACATAGGAACAAAAAGAACACTGTATGCAAGTTTGTCAGGACCTATTGAACAAATTCAAGGCTGAAGGTGGCAGTTGCCCAGATCACATCGTTACCAATGACAAAACGTGATGTCACCACTATGCGTCGGAGTCAAAAACAGCCTTCCATGGAGTGGCAACACGTGAACTCCCCATCAAATGAAAAGTTCAAGACACAGCCCTCAGCAGGCGAAGTGATGTGTACTGTTTTTTGGGATGGGAAAGAGATGATCCTTCTGGATTACCCAGAACCTGCACAAACCATCAACTCTGAAACTACATCACATTGCTGACAAAGCTGAAGGCTTGAACTTCCTGAGTCAGACCAGAGAAGAAAACCTTTCTCTTGCAGTGTGATAACAGTCCAAATTTGGAACCTTCTGACCTCCCTCTGTTTGGGCTGATGAAAAATAGATTGCATGGGCAAATCAGTGTTGATCTGCTTTCAGGTTGTATTCCCATGTTTTGCACCTTCAGGAAGAATGTTTATTTGATAGTAATGATATCTTGACTACCAGGGAATTTCTGTTCCCATTCATGTTTTAAAAAGTTCACATCAAGGTCAGAAATTGCATTTTGGATTTAGACATGGTGTTCCAAGTCTGAAGTGTTTAGTAGTATTTTTCAGAATAAGAGTACACAATCCCTCAAATTCAGGTCAATCTGGAAAGTCATTCAGAACATAAAGACAACTGTACTGAGTGAAATCAAAAACTCTTCTAGTGCGGTATTCAGCCTCCAACAGCAGTCATAAGTATACAAGCAGGAAAGAGTATGAAAACAGGACAGGTACAAATGATATTTCCCCTAATATTCACCTAGGCTCCTCTTATTTTCAACTTAGGGACTTCCTGAACTAGATGTGATATCTACATGTTTAGTTAACCTTCAGTGAATTTCTCCTTCCTCTATGAACTTGCCTTGTCTCCCCTTAGACCAATACAAAACTTTTAGCATCCATCATTCTTTTGGCAAGATCAACTACCTACCACATGAAGGCCATGTCTTTTTATTTATTTTGAATCTGGCTCCTGCTACCTTCATCTGATTTCCCTTCTACTCAGACAAGTCTGGGAAGAGAATATGAACAACTGAGTCTTATCTACACACTCTATGATTTTATAGACTACTGTCATAGCTATCAGTCTTCTCTTTTCCAGACTGAAAGATCCTCATTTATTTAACCATTCCTAATACAGAAACTCTTCCATAGCTTTGCTTATCTTTTTAGATCTTCTGTAGAGCCCTATTTAGTTCCATTATGGCCTTCTGGAGATTGGGGCCAGGTGGGATGGAAGGACTGACACAGACATGACAAAAGAACTGCTCTTACTCAAGGCACAGAGAGATCATGGATTTTCACATAACAATGTAATGATAATTTTATTATGCTCCTTTTCTAATGATTTTTAGCATTAAATTTGCCTTCTAACATTGTTGAGTACTGAACTAACACACTCAGAGACTTTCTTATTGTAAATGGAATATCTTGCTTCAGAACATATAGGATAAGATCAAAATATATTATCATAGATACATGAAGTTAGGATTTTTTTTTGTCATGTGCATCACCTGATATTTACCTATATGAATTTCATGTGCTATTTTATTTCACAATTAACTATATCTGTTTCTCATTCAATAAGCAAAACAGGACAGATTATCTGGGCGTAGTATCAGTGGCCCCTAGGCACATTTTTCAAAATAGGCTCCAATTGCCCCATGAACACTGGATGATAGAAATTGCTCCTGCATGTGTGAGGGTTCAGGTGTTAGCCCCAGCTACCCACAGAGGCTTATCATCAGGCTTATTTCATAAAAGTAATATCACATTAGTAGAGGCTACACTGTGTTACATCCTCTATTCTTGTGCTTCTGAATACATCTAAGAAAAGCTGTTCAGAAATCTCATACATATTTTTCCGAGTATTGAAATAATGATACTTTTCAGAAATAGTTCCATTTCTAAACTTTCAGCAAAACTGAGGTAGAATTCTAGCAGACTCTTGCCTGTCTACCAACTCCAAAGACCAGTCTTAATTTTTGCTACTCATGGTGCTAGTTCTTCCCAAGTCAGGAGGATGCCAGTATTCCCAAAGGTTTGCAGCTTTCAGTCTCTTTCCAATCAGCTACAATCCCAAGGTCCTCTGGCAGCCTGCTTGACTCCCAGGGAGCCAAGGGTCTTGGAAGTGCTGGACACCAAAGAACAATGTCAATTCTTTTCAGTTTCTTATTTTAATACACGGTTTAAACAAGCTAGTCAGCTGTGTTGATGCTGTTTAATAGTGTTCAGCCATGACTAATGAGAATCATGTTACTTTCTGCCTGCAATTACAGGAGTTCCCATGATCAAAGCATTTGCTGCAGAGTACCTATTTCCTCTCTGAAGGAAGTTTGATTGTCTTTGAAAAGGAAAACTGTGTTGAATCTTTACCAAACATAAATATTGATTTTGATTTTAAATTCTTCTCCAAAGTTGAGAGGAGAAATAGGCAAGAAATACTCAAAAGACTTTTGCAGTACTAAATTTTTGCATAAATTCTACCACACACACGTTGTGCACTGAAAGTATTTAGATTCTTGCTACCTCCACATATTTTCTCTTCAATTTCACTGATGCTAATATTAAAGGTGCACATTATTTGATAAATCACATAATTATAAGGATATCTAAAACCAAATGCATTAAGTTGTCAATTGATAGAATAAAGATTTCAGATATATTTCAGCATGGCAATAACTTATTTATATGTTCCCACTGGTAACTATTTCTTGAGAGGAAAAGATGACAATTCACATACATCTTTCTACTCCCTAATGAATTATTTCATTGCCATATGAAGAATTTTACAATTCAATAATCAGCTGCTTAATGGCTTCCCATAAAAAAATTAAATTAACAATGCAAACATGGCTTAAGTTCCCAAAATAAAAGATAAACAAAACAACAGGAGAATATCACAAACTCAAATATTCCTAGAGCATATTTTAATTTAAAATTGCCTAGCATATTCACTGCTTGAAAAGCTTCAGCTATATTGGAATTCCAAAGCATCTCTGTTTTCAGAACTGTCATCTATTTTTTGTTGATATTTAAATACTTTCGGAAGTATCTAATTTTATGGGTGAGAACCAGAAGCAAAAAAATCCCAGACTATTAAACTTCCTTATAATTCCCATTTAGATCTTTCCTCATAGGTATGCCACATCTTGCTACTCTAATTCATGCAGATGATCTTTACTCCCACTGATCTAAAAGGGCAACGTGAATGATGTAGGGGCACAGTATAGGTCTGCTGCATTTAAAATGCCCAAAATATGGGAAAAAAAAAGAAAAAAGAGGCAGCTTTGTTAAAATATCTGTTCTTTTTAAAATAGAAGTAACGTGCTTCTGCTACTCTTTGACTACACAAATCAGTACTTGCAAAATCATAGGATTGTTCTTTTAGTACAGGAAAGACTCTCAATAGTTTTCAAACAGAACGATTCTATGTGATTTTTTTTTAGAAGACCAAATACAATCATTGTAACCCCCAGATTAAAGTGCCTTTCTCCTTCCATTATATAAATCCTGCACCAGATTAGAAGACAGAATCATATCTCTTTCTCCATTATGACCTCCATTATGATTGACAGCAATCTTCATCTGCAGGGGCCTGCATTTGCTCTTACTGAAGTTAATGCAAAAAATCTAATTGGTTTCAATGACAGCAGGATATAGTCTGAGGCCCCATTTACGGGTCCTTCTGCAAGAAACACAAGGAAAATATTTGTGACCATTATGCCCCCCTCTTCGAACATTTTATTCTTTTTGTTTTGTCCCATATTTCACATTTTTAAAATAGTTAGTCATTAGTGCGGGGGCTAAAAAGAAATTGTGATGTAGGAAATATATTCCATAGATGCCTACGAATGATTTTAAACTGCCAGCTCTCAGATATTACTGGCTGGCTACACTCCTGCTCTGTTCCACAGTGTCAATTTCTATGTTGGATATTGTTCATTTTTGGAAAGATGTTCAGAATTATATTTGGCTTCTGCATTAAAAATAGAGCTAATTTTTTTTACATGAGTTTGAAGATGCAAAATGTTAGATTAACTGGGTTAGATTTTCATGGAAGCGCTGGAGGGCAAATTCTAAAGCCAGCATACTGACCTCAACCCTGTTATAGCATTCTCCATTGCTCCATCATAAAAAGCCCTGCATATCTGCAGCCTTTGAAAGGTACTCGTAGGAAGACTGCATGGCCATCCACACACTTCCAGTGAGATTAAACTAGAGAAAAAGGATTTACCACTGCCAAAACTTGGGCTTTTGTAAAGTCAGGGCCCTGTAGGTCCTTGTCTTTGGATGAAGCTGCAAACATTTGGTAATTCTCACATTCTTAAAAGGTCTATTCTAAATAATCTCTAAAATTCTGAGGGAATTTCCAAGACGTGAACAGCACAAGTTGGATTACTAATTGTATTTAATGAAGATCAGACATAACAGCAGTTTAAAGGCGAACATGCAAACAAAATCTTCAGTCTCAACATCCTGGTAACCAAACATTTTCCTTCACAGAAGAGTCCAGGACTCCCTACACACTGTGCTCTTCCCATTACTACCACAGCCAGAAAAAAAAAAATGAGGCAAGTGAGGGAGAAATACAGAATAGGCAGAAGTCTTTTCAAGCACAAGATACAAAAGTATCCTGTTAATTTTACTGGGATGCTTTTCACAGTTGTTGGTTTTCTCCAGTATATTTGAAATAAAGCAGAAATATCACTGAAAATGTGAAAAAAATTCAGTGAAGAAGAAAATTAGAAGGAAAGAAGATTGGCACTTGTCTAGGAATGGGAAATCTTATCCCCTATTTCCAAACAGAACAATAGAAAAGATCAGAATCCACACTGCTGACATTTATATTGCAAATCCATAACTTCAGAAATGGAAAAGAATTGAACTCAATCCACTGTTTGCTGTGTTTATATTCTCAAATCTTCTCTACAATCAGATCTAAACCCAGTACAAAGTGACTATCTAAAGTATCAAGAAACTAACTGCAGAAAAAGACTTCCTGATTACTTCGTTCCCTCAAAACAAGTATTTCCGTATTGCTAAGAAATTATTATAAGGAGAGCCCAGCTGTGATCTATTCACATATAATAATACACAGTTCTTTTCTGAGGCATATTATTTACATTACGGATTTATTATTGTCTTCTGTTACGTTGACACAAAATAATCTTTCATCTCCTTCTATGTTAAAGAAGTGCAAGCATCCTTCGCTCCGTAAATAATTCAAAGACATAAATATTTTAAGAACAATAAGCAGTATATTTTGCAGCAGTAGAAGAGAAGAGAAATTAGTTATCTGTATCTGAGATCTTGATTGCAGCAGCATAATTGTTTTTCAGTTTTCATTATCCTGCGGTGAACCAAATCTCCCCCTTTACTTTCAAACACTGAATGTTTGGTTTCATCTGCAAGAGCAGTTTTGATGAAAAAACAGAAGCACTGAAGCATGAAATTCCAATGCTTTCAGAATTCCTATGCTAAATAAAAGGAAAATATACTTATAACAATTTGTTTGTCCTGCATACATCTTTTTAAAGTATGGTATAATAATCTTTTTCATAAATATTGTGCTTATGGGTTACTGGATGCAACCTCACTGTGTATTTGAATATAATTAACTTGTGAGAATTTTTCAGTCAAAAGGAGTTTTTTCCTTTATCAGACTGTAGTAAGATTGAAGAAAATTTCTCATTCTTTTGATATTCATACAGAAACTATAGTTGAAATAATAAATCAAAACTGACCTACAGTCAAAAGTAATAGAAGTTTAGAAACCTAAAGAATGTGCAGACAGAGCAAAAATTCATTTGGGAATCCCTTATTACTAGGTGCTGTTCTTTTCTCCTGTGATCTGCAGACAGTTCTCAGATCTGCAATGCAGATCTCCAAAATTTTGTCACAATAGACATTACAAAAAGTTTCAGAAGAGGATATAAAGCTGTATGTTGTTTTGGTGCGTCGCTTACAGAACAAACGATAACCCACCTCTGAGCAGCCAACTCCTCTTACTCCGTCTCTCTCTCTATCAGGATATTTTGTAACGAAGCATTTGGCTGCAGTTCTTAGTCAGTTGCAAACATCACTGCTATGGGCAAGTGCCTAAACTCCCATGAATTTAAAACTTTGATTTAAATGACATTTCTGAGGCCCCCATAGTCACTGCCAAATCCAGAGAAAAATCTCTACTTGATCAAGAGATTTCTATAAAGATGTTTGCAAATATACTTCTATTTTTCAGCTGTTTATGTCCTCATGAAAAAACAAGTATGCCCCACGCTTGAGTAAATTGTAAGATGGCTCCCCATCCAGCCCCCCACATCACACTACACAGTATGACAAATACAGGACTTGGAATTCAGACAACTTTGTCAAATGGAAGATAATTTTGAGGAAGTGATATGACCACGAGGCTGATTGAATTTGATTTCTCTTAAGAAATGAAATATCCTTTGTAAATCTTTATCCATGTAAAACAGGGAGATTTTCTAATCTTTACCCTTTCTGAAGAATATGGTTTGTTACCCTTTGTTTCCTTCCCTCTTCCTGTTTGTTTTAGAAGCAGAGGGTTATATTTAAAAAAAAAATTCTGAAGCCCAGTAGAAGTTTAGTAGGGGCCCCTGCGACCTTAATAAAGGACAGAATTGAAAAAAAAGACTGCTGAAAGGCAGCATAACTAGAAACTGGAAATATTCCATTAGAAAGGACAAGAAAAATAACCCCTTCAATCCCCAGAAATATCAGAGATCAAACTTGCCAAACATTTGCCAAAAATGATAAACAACTGTTACTACAACCACCTTTTAGAACTCATTTCTAACCCTACAAACGTATTTCTAGCCCTAAAAGAAAGCAGATCATAAATTGGTAAATAGGCTTTCCAGCCGGTGAAAAACAATTAAATGATCCAGTACACATTTTCTCATGGACATTTAAACATCCATTATTTTAAAATCCAGACTAACTTTAGGAAACTATGTAATCAATGTTCTTCCAGTTCCAAACATCTAGGGAAGATATTTTCCCATTGTATAGCACCTTAGTTTTGGTCATTCTAAGACCATCTGTGGTGGATTGAATCTGGAAACCTCTAGGACCAGGTGGCTTTTAAATCTTGACTGAAATTCCAATTTATTTCCCACTCTTTGTTAGCCCACCATCTCTACCTTGTCATTTTGGGACAGACATAACGTTTCAGATGCACTTTATCACAATGAGAGTAGCTGATGAGGGGTCATCGCGTGTACCACAGTGAAATATTTGAAAAATGTTACTGCTGGGTCTGTAAGAAGTTATCTGTATAACCATGGATTTTGTTTAGATTACTTTATGAGGAAAAAACATGATAACAAGACATCCTAATTGACTGTATCTCATGGACTTTAAAAGTGTCAGAGCAATTTAGCCTTTAAAGAACCACATAAAATATTTTATCACATCTCTGCCTCAGTAACTTTAATAAACTATACAGCCTTCAGGGACCAGGCTCCTTATAAATTAAGTGCCTTCAACTTGCTGCGCAAGGGTCTTTATCTCATCAGCTTAATTATGTGTTTAATTTTATTTTTAACATTTTTTACAATGACCCATACCAACAGAAGCCTAGATTGTTTAATTAAACATACAAATATGGTTATATCTAGCACAATCAAAGCACTAATTTGTCATACTAATGTTTTATACAGAGCTGATAGTTTCATTGTAGTGCTAACACACTAGTTTAGTCTAAAGTTTATCAGCTCACCTTTCCAGCAATAATTTAAAGTTTAACTTTGTTCCATCACCCTCTTACAACTAATTGGCTGTGGCTTTTCCCCAGTGTCTCAACAGAAGCTAGACTCTAATAAGTTATTAAGCAATTACTTATGCATTATTGCTTATGCATGTGTGTTCCAAATTTACACTCTAATACAGAAAGGCTCAAATGAGTGTCTGGGTAACAGAACACAGCTGCATATCACTTTCTCTTCAGCAGCAAAATTTGTATTATAAATATGAGACTAGAACAAAAAAGCTGTGTTACAGATCTACAGAAAACACGCTAGAAAGACACAGCCTTATCTGACACTTGAGGTCCTCAAGACCAATATCACTACTAGCCACCATGCAAGATGAAACACACTGACTGCCACCATGAAATGCAGAAGAAAAAGAGAGAAGGAGCAAAGCGCAGGAGTCAGGCCTCAAGCTCCGAGTTACGCTGCATCAAGGAGGAGAGAGCCAAGATCAGAGATCTTTGGGATCTGGGAGCTGGTGGGAAGCCACAGTGGTGAATGCACCCCAGGGACAGGTCTTTCTTGAAAATTATATCTCCTTTTTGTTGCTCTCCACATTCCAATTTTCCCCTTTGCACTGTCCCTTTCTCATCACCAAATCATTAGTATTTCAATCTCATGAATTTTTTAGCCAATATTATGATTTTCTTTGATAGGCTGACTCATGATCTGTGCACACCAGGACTGGCTATAACGGTAGGGTAAATTTCCCTGCTTTGACATGAATATACCCTATTTCTCTCTTGTGGAAATCTCCTAAGGGTTGGTAGCCACGTAACATGGTACAGGAGGTCAGTTATTTCAAGTATTCTGAAGGTCTGCAACAACCTCCCTACACTAGACAAGCAACAGTCCACACAAGCCAAGATTGCAAGTCTGGTAATAAGATGAAGGGGTATGCACAAGCTGTTTTACTATTAGTCATGCATTCTGGTCAAAAGTCTTACTAATCCTATACAGTTGATAAGGAAGAATGGCTAGCAGTGAGAAAATCCTTCATGCCATGGAAATGCCAGCTAGCACAATGGCTAACTAGCACTGGGGTTTTTTTATAAATATGGATTTGAAACTCAGATCAGTGGAATTCAAATACACATTTTTTGATGCCTTCAGTGCCAGGATGACACTGGGCAGTAGATAGGAACAGGGCTTAGTGACATGAGTTTGATTGATGATGGCTGCACTGTGCAAATGATATGCACAGTAACTTCAGAAAGTGATAGAAAGCACCTGGAAAAAGTTCGCTTTGAAGGTCAAAGCTGACAGAACCTTTATATACGTGGGAAGATGCCAGTGGAAGAGCAATAACTTTTAAGAAAGCTACAAGAAGTAAAAAACTGAAAAATACAATTGCAAGATCTTGTGGAATTTATGGCTTGCTTGGTTAATATGTCTGTCTGGCTGACTGATAGTTCCATTGTGGTAATAATACAATAGTTTAAAGTGAAGTTCGATTGCCCGTCTTTCTAGAAATAACATAGAATTTTCACTTTGTTTCACAGAACCCCTCCGACTGACAATGAATGGCTGCCAGCATTTCCAAATGCATTTCAGATGCTAATAAGTTATTAGCCAATTACTTTTGTGCAACATGCATCCAGGCATATCAATGCATTGAATTTAAAGATTCGCTCACACTTAATGGGAAAGTTTGAGAAAAGCTTTAGTTAGAATGCATGTTTAAATAAAACACAGATTTGGGTATTTTCCTGCATATATCTTTTGAAGCTCTTCATTCTCAAGAATTTCATTTGTTCTTTGGCTTCTGCCTTAATTTGAAACTATAATGTTTTACTCGTTGCTCTCCACAGAGATTAATTATATTATCAATTAAGTATGACAAATTTAAGGCAGAAATAGAGAACAGATGTATTTCAGAAACATTGCAGCTTTTAAAGAAAAATATCACAATCTCGTTTTAGTAGAATTAACTATGACAGCTACATACTGCAGGTGTAAAAACACAAACAGGTAAAGGTGAAACACCAAACAAAAGAAACTGATTTAAAAAATAGTATGCTTGTTCTCTCTAGCTGCAAAACTAGCTAAATTAAAGATATCATTGAAAGCACCTGCTTTTCAAAGATCCTGAATCTTCACTCCACAAGAGTGGTTTCCAGTTTTTAAAATTAACAATTTAACATTTTACCTTTAACAGTGTAAATCCAAACTTCCCACAGTGGATGCCTGAAGATGTTCCTTCAGTTACTGTAAGACGTTTAGACAGGTTACAAATTCTTGAAATCACAAATTGTTCACCTCTGTGCAAGTTTTAATTTTTCAACTCAACTCCCACAAAGATTCATATTTGGTTTTGTGGCAGCATGGAGGTATAAAGGAGAAACACCAACTGGCCTAGAAGTAGTTTAAGATAGGAGCTCAGCCTCAAGGGCCTATCCTCTACACTGTGTAACAAGAGCAAAACTGGATTTGCAACTGGATAGAAGGACAGCTTAGTGATTTCAACTCCTTTCCCATTGGCGGGCATTTAGGTATCCAACAATCCCTTCCTCAGAAATATCATGCTGTTAGCCAAATGGAATTGCACGTGATCTGCTCAGGAAACATACGCAAATCAAAAGTCTGGTGCTATGGTTGTAAGGAAACATGTCCAAATCAAGATTTTCCAACATCCTTAATCTTGACTGTTTTCACAGAGATGATTTTGCTACCTTAATGCTGTTTTCTTCTTATAAATTGACTTGGAGTTATAGTTTTTTTATAGATAAAACACAGCCCACTACCAAGTAGCTATCAGGTGAAACAATCTTCACCTACTACAACTGTTAAAAAATACCATATCATACATTACATTTGCTTTTATAAACCAGAAGTAGCAAATTCTCACTTTATCTGCTAAAACCATCATTACTTCAGGTAATGGAAGGACCATTACTTTTACTTACAGTTAAGGAATGGATTTTCTCTGCAATTGTTTGCTTTCAGAAGTTAAGCATGTCATGTAAAGTCAACAGCTACTTTACTTAAGAACTCCATTCTAGGTCACTACCATTTAAATGTCCATTTACCTTTCTCATTTGCTGGAAGCTTGGGCAACTTCACACCTTAGGTTAATCCTAACATTTTAATTAGTTCAGAGCTGACAGCTATTTGTACTTTCAGTAGTAAATTTTAAAGTCATTGGAAAGTAGATTAGTCTAATTTAGGAAAGCCTGCTCATGTGTTTCACTTCTCTGTTAAGGACAGACACCCATCAGATGAAGCTCTAGTGTGAAAGGGAACCTGTTTTTAATAGCACTTACCTGACCTGATGGCGGCAAACAGAGTAAGAGGAACTCACTTGCAAGTAGGGTACCTAGAAATGTGGCCCAGTACTTGGAGATAACAGCTCTTTCATCAATCCATTTGGCCTTCCATAGTTCTGCTTTGTTGTTTTTGTACTGCTCCATTACAGCTGCCTATGGAGGTCACAATGTTTGCAAGAAAAATGAATTGTTTTCCTCCTTTCACATCCCTGGCTACTCTACCTCTTCATACACATTGCTAAAAATAACCCATGCTACTGGAGTTCTTGTCCATCTCAGGCTACAGGATGGCATTTATGACAAAGAAAACTAGTGTGCTCACAGGTAAGGTCTTAGTGGAAGGGGTGTTTTATTTGTGAGGAAGCTGATTCTTCAAGTACAGAAAGCAACCCTGGCAGCTTGATGGGGTCAGGTCCGATTTAGCCAGTGACAAATTATGCACCAGTCATCATTCTTCTATGTATACTCCAGGGAATGAAAGAGAAATGAAAACTCGTTCTAGAGTACACAGTTATTCCTCTGTGATTCTAAATGCTATATAAACACAGTTGGGTGGGGGTTTTTTTGTTAATTTTTGTTGTTGTTGTTGATGTTTGTTAGTTTGTTTTTCAGACCTCTTCAATAGTATGAGATGCAAGACAAACTGGAAAAAGAAAATGTTGTAACTTTACAAAATCATTCACTGTTGTACCATCAGGTTTGAACCTTGCATGTTCTCCCACAAATAAAACAGGAATGCTCTTGCTGTTACAGAGGCTGAAAATGACTAGATAATGCATTTCACAACCATGCCAATGGTTATTTTCTTTCACTCATCATCTTTTGTTCACTACCAGTTATTTCAGTTGGCAGATGTGGTTTTGCAATCCTCTGTAATTGTATCTGCTAGCATTGCATAGCTGAAAGTTCTTCCCAAGAGCATCTTTAGATATTTCTTATGTCCACTGCAGGTCTGTTTCCCATTAGTTATTTCCTTACAGAATAATTTCTTCAGTAAATGCCTCCTGCCCAACTGTGGAAGGCAATCTCTTTATCTGAGTGTGATAGAAAATGGTACTATACATTCCCTTTTCAGCTTCTGGCTAGCCTGGCACAAAAATGAAGTGACTCCTCAATAAGAGCTCAACTAACCCCACTGCAGATGTTTCTATAATTTCTTTCTGTAATATTCTTCTAAATTCCTGCAGGGGTAGAATAGGAAAGAACCTATCAGAGGATATTGCTACCAAACGGGCAAAAGGAGAATAATGTAGAATATGCTAGATCAAATCAGTTTAGTGACACTAAATTCACATCAAGCTATAGAATGATTTAAAATATTTTAAGAAATTCTCCAGATGCTTTGACTGTAGATAGAAATATGCGATACCCCAGAGATGTCAGTTATTCATTCAAAACAGTTTTTCACACGATTTAGGAATTTATGCCTTTTTTTTTATTTATTTACCCTGGCCCTATATATGATCAAACAATATCTACTCAACATGCAACATTTTCGTGACCACTTAAATAAAGGTATTTAAAATTCACTTCAAGTAATCAGTTGTATTAGTAATAAGAGCTCAGTTTCTTTTGCTAGAAATATTTTGCAACCCCATGCATATATACACAGAGCAAGTGAGAGTAAATAATTGCTGCAAATATGCTGAAAAACTGCTAAAATTTAGACTTTGCTAACAACTAATTTGATTTCTCAGTTACATTAGAATCATCACAAACACTAATTTACAGCTGGTAGTCTCAACTGTTTTTCTCTTGCACATTATTAAAGATGAGCATAAAAGCCTAAAACAAATGTTGAAATATTAAAATTGAAATTTCAAAACATTGCTGAAATTCTATTTTTCCAGTATATAATTATTTCCATAAGAAGGATTTTTTTTTAATTCCTGCTCTTTTTCAGAAAAAATCCCTTTATCAAGAAACACCAGCCAGTTCTATAAAAACTATTGTGATTCATTTTCATTCAGAGGAGTTAATTCTTATCATAAGGAAACCAGTTGCCCACTCCTGGGCAGCAGATGTATGGAGTACTACATAGCACAAGACAGAGCATTTGGATCTCTCCTGTTAAGTGAATGGAAATAACAGCTGGGATACATTCTAACAGCATCCAGGCTGGGAAAAACAGATGTAGATCAACTTTTGGAAGAGTTACCCAGCAGTGCCTTTACAACAGAGACAGGCAGCATTACCCACTTCCAAGTCCTTCAGTCAGTCAGAGTTGTCAAGTGGCACCTCGTACTTTTCTGATGTGAAACTCTCAAAAACGCCCAACAGTTGGGTGCTGTCAAGCATTTTGCTGAAAACTGAAGTCCTTAAGCAAGAAAGCCTAATAGGATGTGTATAAAAATCATGCAAAGTGTTACTAAGGATGTGACAAATCACGGGATAGGAATAGCTTCAAAGCCCAGCAGCATGTGCCAGTGCGTGCCCTGATTACTGATTAACGATCGGAAACATTTCAGAGAGAAGCCTGACTCTAGATGGAATTGGAAGTGATATATGTTACGTGAGATGTACATTCATTTTCATAAGTGACTCTTCAGAGACTTTTGATAATTCCCAGAGGGACCTCCCTCCAATGATTTAACAAAGTGATCAAGGATCAAGGCACCTAGAATTCATGAACAGCATGACACTGCCTCCCTTTCATGTCTGACATCCTAAGGACAAAGAAACTATGAAAGGTTCACAGCCGTAACAAAACTGAGAGTTGTTAAAATACAGCACTGTAGCGGTAATGATGACAGTTAAAAGGGAATTAGTATGAACTCAGCAAAAACTTTCCATAAAACAAATTATTCTAGAAAAATTACTCTCTAAAACCTTTCAGTGTTAATCAGTGATACTTTTCATGCGTCCCATATTCTTCCATTATGACTCCAATAACACAGCAGTATATCAGTTGGACTATTATTGTTTGATACTCAGATCAGTGGGGCAACTTTCATGCCTATTCCTTTTGTTATACATTGCCTGTAAGACTACCTAGCTGTTCTCAGATGCCACTGACGTCTACTTTCTTCAGGTTATGTTGACATTTAGATAATGCACAGCATAAACTGATGCAGTGTCATGACAATAATAAAGAAAAGAGACATCTGTATTATGCCATATTCAATATCCCAGAATGCTGGAAGGGAGGACTGACATGCTGCACTAGCTGTGGTTTACCATGAAGATCCTGAAGTTTTGCTAGAAGAATATTTCCAGCTACTAAAGAACTCTCCATATATTCATCAATAGAAACATAAAGAAAGCATGAACAGATATAAGAACCTAGAAGGACAAGATGTCACTGAAAAAATGAACAGTTTCTCAGCATCTTGCAAACAAGTAGACACAAACAAAAAGGATGAAATAAAGCAGACAGGGATGCTAAAGTCCGTATGTTACTGTAAGAAAAATTACTTTCAGGGATGGGCATCTGGGGCCCGCAGATGCCAGGTTTGTTCCATGAAAGGCCACAGCAGTTAACAGTGCAGTGACAGGATGAAGGGCAATGGAAACCGGCTGATTCTCGAGTACAATCCACAGCAGCAAAATGCACTTCTACATTGGAATGCTGTTGCCAGAACAGGTTAGGACCATATGATATTAACTTTAAGACAATGAAAGTACATTAAAAGGCTTGACTACCAGACAGATGTTTTTAACTCTCATATTCTGCAGTCTAGGTTTGTTAGCAATGCAATATTTGAATATGATAATTAAGCACACATTTCTCTGCCACATATAGAATTGAATCCTAAGCTCTCTTCCCACGTCCCTGTTGCTTAGCAGTTACTAATACCATGTTCTCTGATTCAGTACAAAGCTTCCCAAATTTGGTCTCAGGTCTGTTCATTGGACTCTTGAAGGCACTTATTTGCCCAATTAAACTGCTTTAGTTGTTGAGAAGGTGAGAATATGCTTCAACAAGTCAGGATAGGTAAGAACAGCTCAACTTAACTCCAACTGAAGTCTATGAAAAGCACTTAAAAGAAGAAAAAATAAGGAAAAAATTTAAAAGAATAAAAATTGATCTGTTTAGCATTACTAAACATTAAGCATGGAAACGCGATGCAAGTAAGGATTGCAAACTTGGACCCTGACTCAATAAATATATATATTTAAATATAATTTATTTTAAACAAAAACAAGACGTTTATCAATGGATGAAAAGAGTCTAGTCCCCAGTATTCTATTCACATTCTATTAATTTTGTTGAGAAGCTTATACCTGGAATTGCCATCAAGTCAGGCAAAAAGCACTTCAAACTGTTTACATTCAGATTTGCACTTCCTCAAAAATGCTTGGATCCGGACTCATGCTCGCCTCCTTTTATACTTTGTAGGATCTAGTGCAATTTCTGAACAAAGAATTTCTAACTTACTTCAATGTACAAAATCCAGTCTCTGTGAAAATAAGAGAAGAATTCTCCTTGTCCCTAGTGACCTTGGGATAAAAAGAAATAAACACCATAGTGACTGCAGCTATCTTGCATAGTTCATATATCATTTTACTGCTCTTTCCATTATACTATATCACTATTTTCTCTTAAATTAATGGGAATGGCTTGCCAAACTTACAGATCTGGCAAGCATATTATATTTGGAAAGTACTGTAAAAGCAGGTATATTTTTAATGTTTTACCATCTGCTTGGTAGGCTATAGACAAACACATAATGCCAAACATTGCAGTTTTCAGTGAGAACTCTTTTGGTAACCTCTGTCTAGAATTTGATTACTGTATTTGGAACATTGATTTAGCAATGAAAGTAATGACAATACCATCATTTTAAACTTTCATGCAGGAGCAATGAAGAGATACACTTAAGTTCATGTTTGCCTAGTTTTCCCTGTCTGCTTTAAATTATGAAATGCATTATTTAAGGAGAGTGACAACAGCTCTAATTGCAAATAAAAACAGGGTGCATCCTTGCAAAATGTCCCTGTGAGACATTACAACTAAGCCCAGTACTATAAAAACAGCATATAAAGCCTGATAGATTATTAAAAAAGCCCGGTGACAGATTTCATGGTCTGTTCGCTCAATATTGCATTTCTGAAGAAAGCATTCTTGTTTAAATTTGCTCAGCTAGGAATAGAAATGCTTACCATTATTTGTGCATACGTAAAAGATCCTGTGATAGACTAACACCTCACTGTACTGCACAAACACAGCAAAAGACTTGCCTAGCAACAGCGGATGGGTGATCTGAATATTATAGATACATTCTGTGTCCATTTCTTTTGCAATTTTTCTTTTCACATTTCTCACTTCAGACAATTCCTGCCTAGTACCAGATACTTGTATTGTCCTACTGAATTCAGAGGTACTACAACAGCTCTTGTTGACCTACTGTGTTTGATCTCACTACTATAGCTTTACTTGTTCTAGAGGAAGAGTACCTCTTTTGTCTAAAGTTCAGCTCTGGCAACAGTCTCTAATTGCTTCTATCACACCATGAGTATTTTCACTTCTACCTTTCAGAAATTGAGTCTAGATTGCACAGACATTCCTTAGAACCACCAAAAACCTTGAAAACAATTCCCCCACTTTGCACTCATTTTAAGGTCTAGTCTTTATTGCTGTGCAAGCTAGCTGATTTTGTTTCTAATAGCATAAAAAAGTTGACCAACAATATCAACAGTGTGATGAGGCTTGATGTACTACACAGCTACCGCTGCTTGATAGCAAATCTACTTTATTCTCCCCTCATTTATTTTGTCTGAAGTGTATCTGTTGCAGTTTAACCCAGCCAGCAGCTGAACACCAGACAGCTTTCTGCTCAACTCACTCGCTTCCACTCATAGTGGAGATAAAAACTATTTACTAAGACAGAAAAGAAAAAGAGAAATTACAGTAATGATAATGAAATATATATGCATAAATATACATATGAAGAAAATCATCTCTACCCCAGCTGACACTTGAACAGTATGCTCCCTTACAGGTTTAAAGCTCAAACTTTCCAGAACACGTGACAAAATAGGCAGTGTTCTCATAGCATCTCCCAACAAGTGCGACAGACCAGTGACTTTGCTTTCCTTCTTAGCTGTATCTCGATCACCAGGAATAAAATTAGGAATAAGATTAGTTTATCAGTCAGCATTCAATTGTATGTTCTTTACGTCATAATTTATCTCAAGTTTGTCAAGCTTCTGTCAAGTTGCCTATTGCTATGTGGTGTCTTACTCTAGCTCTGTCCATTGATATGAAAGTCTTGAAACCAGGCAGATGGTTTTGTAAGGCAAAGACTGTTTTGCCTCGGGCTAAAAGCGTGTAGATTAAAGGAAAGGTTAATACAAAAATAATTCAAGGTAAGATAAAAATTTGACAGATGTGTGCAGTTCTTTCGCCAATTCATTTTCCACCATATCACTATAGTATTTATGTATTCTAGATCATACCTATGTGAAACTGTACAAAATTTATCATGGGAGTGAAGATCTGAAATTAATTTCTAATCAGCAAAGAACATCCTGACAACATTGCTAGTTTAAATCCCCTTAGCCCATAGGCCAGGAATAACCACAGCAGCTCTGCTCTGAAAGTCCTCTGTGCAGATATTGTGAAGACCTCATGATATAGATTATCTGGTATGACAATATCACGTTCTGCTTATGGGGAATGTCAGTGTAGGCTTGTGAAATGAACTTTAAAAAGCAAATTAATTTTTAGAAAAATGCTATCATCTGCAGCAATGTAATCAAGATGTTGAGTGGAAATTGCAATGTCTCCCAGTTTTAAAAGTGCAGGGAATAAAACTCTCTCCTTTATGCAGAGATCCTGCCTATAAGTTAAAAAGTTGTGCATATGTAATTAAAAATCTAGCAAGATGTCTTAAGCCTGTCTATTTCTAATTGGGACAGAGGGATGGAGGAAGGTGTGGACATGAGGTAGATACCAAAGCAAGCAATATTCTAATGGAATAAAAAATAAAAATATTATTCCAAATTTGCCCTACCAGCTGTATCCCACTAATGCCAAAAGAGTCAATAGAAATATGTATGATTTAAAAGTGTATCTTGAATTTCTTGTTTTACTGAAATAAGCATTAGATAAATGGTTATAATGAGTAATAATGAATAAGCTTTACCCAGCTCTGAGGTTTGGTTTAAATAAACACCCACATCTGGTAGTTTACTCAACAATAGGATCATCATACACTATGCAAGAAAGCTGTTTCTGAGAATATCAGATATTGGATGCTGAAAAAGAGGAAAAAATTCTCAAGTTCATGCTGCTAGATGGCTCAGAATTGTCTCCCACATAGTCTTTTCCACAGTGTTTTGGCATTATTTTAGAAGTGTTTTGTATGTCTATAGTTTTATTTTAGAATTGTCTCCAATAAACCAAACAAGACTTCAAAACAAGATAATCTGGGACATATGTTCTTTGTGATTATGCCTGAAATTTAACTAAAACAATTTTAACAGAGTAAAAGCAAAGTTTTGATAATGCTTTCTTCAGTTGCATCTCAGGTTTTGCACTGTTCTGCCTCAGGAAAAGGAGATAACTTGTACCACTTCCTTTTCACTACAAACAGTTCAGGCCTAGGTCTTTAGGACCACTGTGCTGATCCTAAATGCTTACCAGGCTTATTCGGGGCTATAGGATCACAGCAGCTTGACAGTCAAACTGGAACAGAGGCAAAACTTTTCTGCCCACACAATTTGCATGCTGGCCTTCAAACTCTGCCAGGGAGCTCAGAGCACAGAGTAAGGGTGGCAAGGAAATTTGCTTTGGAGTCACACAGCTATGATATCTTGAACTTGAATCTTGAACTATGATATCTTGAACACCTGAACTTGAATACAGATATCAAGATCCACCCAAAGGAGCCTAAGCTTTATATTCAGAAGTGATGAAGTTTCCTGGAAAATCACTACCTTAGCAATGGAAGCCACATTTTGTAATGCTGAATGAAGCAATGTCTAAATACCTTAGAAAATCAGAGCCTCGGAACTGGAGCAGGTCTAAGAGCTGCATGGATAAACCCATAAAAGATTTGTAATCCCCCAGTCCTTTCCCATGCCCTTCCTTTTCTGACCACAAATACTATCCTTATTCAATTGCACTACTTTGACATTCCTCTGCTTGTCTCAGTTTTACTCACATTACTGGCATAGCACTGTTAGGTGACTTCCTTAGTGCAGATTTTGGGACTAGAACCTACTTTTCTTTGCCAGAAGGAAGATTTTGAACTCCAGCATTTTCAGAGGTTATTTCTGCAGTCAGGCATATCTAATGGTAGCTATTCTGAACCAGTCAACATCTGCTTCAGTACTTTTATCTCATTTTTATCAGCTGTTCATAATGTCCACCACTCATTTTCTCTCATTTGCTGTCATTTTGTAGGATATTTTCTCCATTTCACTTTCACAAACATTACTTGGATTGAGACTATAGTGCACACGTGCCTTTGGAATGTCACTAACCTGCAATGTTTTGTCTGGTTTACTGAGTATAATACTCAAAGTTTAATGTAACAGAGCCATGACTTCTGTAGCTTTAAGAAAGCTGTCCGTGCTAACCTTAGTTTTCCCTTTCAGCATGACTTCTAATTTGATCAAACCATATAAGTATCTAGTGTGAAACAGATGGTGTGTGTTTGGGAAAGTTTAAAAAGGGAGCATAATATACTCCCTTTGGCGGGCGACTCTGAAATGCATCTGTTCTCTCTGCAGCGAGGCTCTTCTCCCTACTGCAGGCAGGCACTGCGAAAGCCTCCACGCACAGTGCTCGCAGTGTGCTGTCTGAATCATGCTGCTCACATTACCTTCAAGTCCTGGGTCCCTTTTGAGCTGAATGCTAATCAAGGTGGTATTTTTAATAAAGGACAAGCATTTGAAAAATTAAGAGCTAGGCTTTCAGAAAACCATTTTGTTCGTGATCTCCGGACTGAGGTCTAGAATGTCTTCAGGATATTCTGTCTGAACAGCAGTAATGAAAACCACATCAGGTTTTAAGACAGAGATACACAGCCTGCGACCCACACAGCAATGTCAGTACAGGGGCAGGCAAGGCTGAAGCTTCAGCATCTGAGTTAGCAACACCCACCCTGCCTTTTCCATCAGATTCTGAGCCCAGCAATAGCCAGACTAGAGCAATCAGGGTGAGGGGAAGACCCCACACTGAGTGCCTTCTGTCACAGGTCACTTCTCACAAGGGGAAAAAAGATGCAGTTGGGCGTTCCGTTTTCAAAAAGATGAAACCCTCACTAAAATGGTAACAAAATCATGTATTGCTTCTTAGCCAAGGTAATGAACTTGTTCTGGAGCCCAAGGAGAAGGAAAAGGCGAGTCACCGGGTTAAATCAACACTCACACTAACATTAATGTGGTTTCCTTTGTACCTTCAACAATACAGACACAGTTTTAAAACTTAACGCCACACACAGTGTCAGAGCAATAAAAGGTCTGTGCTTGGCTTAAAGATGCAATTAGAAACATTTTTGGGGCTAAGTCAGGAGGATGGGTATAAAGGGTAAGTTTTAATGAAATGACCAGCCAAGAATGCTAAGAATATCGCATCAGCAATCACCTTTGCGTTAAAATACTGATGAGTCACTTATCCAAATATCCAAAGCTACTGTTTGCTGCACAGACGCTGACTTTAAGGAGAAACTGTGCCTGTGATTCCAAATTCACCATTTGAGAAGCAACATTCAGACCAGGAAACACAATTCGGAGTTCATACCAGAACAAGACTAGCAAAATAGGTAATCTTGTAGAGCACTCTTTATCCAGATTGCTGTTCTTCCTGTTCAAATTCTGTTCCCAGAAGAGAAGGAGAATCAGTCTGTACACTGATGGTGTGAAGAATTCATTGGGATACAGAATTCATCTATTTTATTCCCAGTATTTTGGGGCATTTATTTTAATTTTTTATCAGCAACTGCCCAGTGGGAAAAGAAGACAGATTTATACATCTGCTTCTCAGCAAAGCAACTTCTTGCACTGATACTAAAAAACTCCTAATTCAGCTAAGTGCTTTGTGCCTTGCAGTATAATAGCCTTTAAAACTGACTCACTACAACATTCTGTGACACTAAATGTATAATTTTGGTTTTGAACTTTACTAGTTCGAGCAACTTATTTTGTTTTCTGGCATTTCAAATCAAATCTTTTCCTTTCTTACATTTTAACCAAAGGTAGAGGAACTAGAAGCCAAATCTCAGCAGCACTTCAGAGTAGCAATAATCCTGTGAAATGACCTCTTGGTTACAGTATTCCCCAAATACCATTTATCAAAAGTCTCTTTTTAAGGTAATATAAAAATTTAATTAAAGTTAATAAAGTGCTTTGAGACTGCTGGATTAAGACAAAAAATACAGTCAATGAAAAACTGTATTTAATACTAGAAGTAGTTCACAAAAATTCAAAGGCAATGAGACAAGTTCCATTGTAAAAATTCAGAAGAATGGTACATTTAGTTACTCCCATTTTTATTTTCTTTTTCAGTTTGCAAGATAAAGGGTTAGCCATGAAATGCACAGCTGTTAGTCAGATACATAACATATAAGCCAAGTTTCACAAAAAGCATTTGCCTGTTCTACAGATATTACTCCATTAATCTGAATGATTAAGCACTCTATATTATCACTTTCTAAAAGCATATAGTAATTAGAAACTATGAGGAAGTTCTGGAAAATAGAATTCTGCACTTCATACTGTAACCCTCAGTCTCACTTGTTATAAATACTTAAACAGAAAAAATAAACTTTATTATTTAAAGGCAAATAAAACTATGCTTCTCTCAAACTGGAAGATCCCAAAGGCTTCATATTCTAAAGTCTTTCCTCTAAAAGATTTTTCCAATTTATTTTCAAAATAGAAATCAGCGGGACAAAGCACTAAAGGGTCCCCATGGAATGGAAGTGTGGGAATGATCTTCCCTTACTCTGTACTCAGATTTGTTTAACTACAGAATTGCAAAGCATTTGGCTATGATTGTGATGAATCAACTCAGCAAACACAATGCTGTCCATGACCTTGTGGTCAGTATAAAACAAGACAATAAGAATTCAACACTTATATCTAACTCTATTCAAATACAAGAACGAGAGGATCCAAATACAAAGTCAAATACATAAATCACAGCCAGCTAAGCTGATTCTTCCCATTCATCTGTCCTGGCATCAAAACAGCTACTTGTCTTTGGCAGTCAGGAGGGAAGCTCTAGGGCTCATTTGCAGCTAGGGATGTAGCACCTCAGCAAGGTCCCATGAGGGCAACAGACTGCTACAAGGCCCCTGCCTCTCCTGCAGGCTAACACTGCTGCCCCTCTCCTCTCATGGCTCTTGGTGCATAGGCAAACCTAACTGTATTCAGTAAGCAGAAAGTCATCTTTCAGGGGCAAGAAAGCTGAGAGATTTCCATATTATCAGTAGCAACAGCAGGATTTGTGCCAATATATAGGCAAGATCCCAAAATCTAAGTATTCCCTCAAGAAAAAATGTTAAAAGGGTTCTAGATTTGCTCAAACAAATTTTAAGCTAGTTCCTGCCTAAATCTCACAGAGTGGGAAACCTTATTGTGATAATTAATCATCAAAATTCAGGACACCCTACATAAAGTTTGAATAGATGTCTATTCAGGCACCTACTCCTTGATTTCATAAGGATTATTTATGTAAGAACTGCAACATGCGACAACTTGTAAGTACAAAATGGTGACTGCCTTACACTTTCAGGCAATGTTAAGAGCAAACAAGAACTACATATCCTAATTAAACATATGCAACCCTGATGATAAGGATCTGGGTAATAAAAAAAGATCACTTTAACATACTGTTAAGATTCCATCATTAAAAATGAATTTTGCATAAAGTGAGACACTTACAAACATTAGCTTTCTGAAGAGCACCAAGATGAATTTGATACAGCTTTGTTGTTTTTACCAAAGCAACTTTCAAGCATTTATTGTTTGCTTGCCACAGAGGAATACTAGTGAGTTTGAAAGTGACTGAACCCTCTGATCCAGTAGTGCAAAATCCAGTATGCAATCTTTTGGGGAAACGCTGTGCCTCCAGTCAAAGTCAGCAGAGTAAAGCAACTGGCTCATTTTATTTACAGATTCAGATGTTTATCGATAACCCTCAGTTATGTGACTGATGCACAGCACTGCTCATGAACATTACTAACAAACCCCCGAGTACAGTAGTTTTCAATTCTAATGCTCAAGAAAAGTATTTGCTGCTGCAGTTTTACTTGTATCAGAGTAAATTGCGTAATTTGTAAAATCTTTGGCAAAATGTTCCTTTCAAACAACAGTAATATATAGAAACAATATGAATATAATTTGCTTTTAATTTACAGCTGCAATAGAAAGCCATATATGAAGTTTATTAATCTCTGCAATATTTCTGAGTTCCAAAGGTAGACTTTAGTTTTGCAAACATATGGCACAACTGTAGAATACAAGAAAATGTAAGATGGAAAAATCTAATTCTTGCACATAATATCAGTATCCAAAAAGGGAGGGGGAGAACCAACCCAAGAAAACAGGTATTTCACACACACACACAGGAATCATATTTAAAAATAAAAACATTTAGAGCACATGCTATACCATTAAACCATTATAAATAATTACATAGCAACTGAATGTTGATTATTAACTGAATATTAATTTGAATTCTTTGCTATACATGTAGCTAAAAATGAGTCTGGCATTAAAACAGAGCTAAAGCCAAGCAAGTAGACGTTCTGTAAAAAATAACCCACTATTGCTTTGATTATGACAACACAGGGAGAGAGAAAGACAGAGAATAGCCATGACTACACCTAGCTTTCAGCAATCAGTTAATGGCCAACAGCAACCCCAGCTTGCAGATGGACCTACAACGCTCAAACCTGCTCCTAAGCAGCTGCAAGTGCTGCAGCCAAGGAACCGGAGCACAGCCGCTGTCAGAACAAGATAGCAAATGCTGCTGCCACTTACAGAATTGAGCCTGTCAGAAACCTCATTTTGTGCCATGATGAGAATGTGATCTTAAATATTTTTCCTACCATACTTTCATATTCCAGTGTGAAATATCTGTACAAGAAAAATTAATGACCTCTTGTTTGAGCTGTTCAGCTACAATACAGGAGTCAGAATCCACCCTCCCACTTAGGGCCTATGGGCCTTCTGACTAGAAAAGCCTTTCTGTGTAAATCATACTTCCAAGGAATAAAAGACAGTGCATTATCTTATCCATTTCAAAATTTTCTCAAACTAAAAATGAGGTAGATTTCCCCTACTATCGGAAGCATCTCTTTTCTAGTATTCAGGAAGATTCCTAACTTACAGTCTAAATTTATTCATTGACAGTGTTACCCATTTGTTTTTAGCTTGATGTCAATTTTCCCTCTTGGACATCAACACTATAATATATTTATAAGAAAAATCTTATCCTTTTTCAGGCTTTGCTTTACTGGAATAGACAAACAAAGCTCATTCGCTGTGTTTGTTCTTTTCTTCCTTGACCTTCTCTGCAGCTGTGCCAAGGGTGGTCACCTTTTATGAAAATAGATGGTAAAAGATGTACACAAAACTCCATAGTGTATCCTTTGTTATTAATGAATACATAGTGTACCCCAGTTCAGCCTGGAGAATGACTTTTTCCACATGTGGACTAGATAGACAAGACATGCATGAAAAGATTTACGTTCCTTGAATGAGTAATTCTAAGCTAATAAGCTACCTTCTTCAATGAGCCGTGTACAATAGTTCCTACAATAGAGACAGCCACATAACCCACAAATGCCAAACTGAGAAGTGTGTAGGTGTACATAATAAGATTTCACTTATTTGTATGTAATACAAATTGAGCTCATGATATTTTGTCCCTCCTATCTAGCCTCAGTATTAATTGAAAGAGTTACTATGTCTATTAACTTAAGAGAGCTGAGGTGGAAGCTCACTCTTCTACCAATGAGTATAAATATATTTGAACTACATCTTGCATTGACAAAATAAAAATTAACCAGAATTTGACTTCCCATAGACAACAGTGAATCCAGTTAACTCTGGACCACAGGTGAAACATATTCTTAAAAACACAATAGAAAATGCCTCAGTAGATCCAAGTCAATAACATTTTCAATCTCCTCACTTTAATTCCTAAACAAGCATCATAAAAGTATCCTGTACAGTGTTTCTCCAGTTTTTTTTGCATTTAATCTTCCCCTGTAATACAGCTTATCTATTTTTTCTATGTTGGAGATGAGTCATGTCACACTCCAGTCACCACTAAAATCCTACTCCTTGTACCTACATGTGTATCGACATATGCTCAGGTTATTAGATATTTCAAGTATAAATAAAAGAAAAATACCATAAGTCATTCTAGCTTTGTCCATTAACAACTGGTCATATAACGAATGTCTGAGGTATACTGGAAGCATTAATTATTTAAAGGAGTAATGAAGACCATTCTGTTTTTATGTGCGCCTTTGTAACTGTAAGAAAACCGTGGTCTGAAAATCTGGTTCATCACACAGCTCCAACTTGATCTGTTCCCAGAGTTTGTTTTTTTTTTTACTGTTTGAAATTAGTTCTAAATCTGGGGAGACACTGCAACACAAGACAAGATAAAATGCTACGAACTATGCATACCTTCTTTTTCAGTCCTTTTAAGCGCATATGTTATTGCCCACACACATCTAACATATAATTGTTGGCAGTGATGTTTTTGGCTGGCACATTCCTTAGTGGCTGAAGGGTTTTTTTATTGCTAACATGAAATGGTACGATTGCCTCAGAGACAGAATAGAGAGTGGGAAAAGCTTGTACTGACACACTGCACTTTCCCAATTAAGTTAAATATCATCATACTCAGAAAATGCTTTGATGAAAGATATGGCCTGTACCTTTGCTAAAGGATTTTGGGCTTTTGTTGGCGTTTGGCAGTTTATTTTACCAAACTGTACTCAAGGCTAAGGGACAAAAACATCTCCATTATATTTCTGTCTGGCACACTTACATGTGCCCAAGAGCAGATCTCTGAGATGAACATTTTAAAAGCTGGAATATTTCAATCACATTATTCAGTTACAGCTGCTGTGAATACTCGGTATTCCCTGGCAATCAGAGGGCAGAAATTGCACATTGAACATCTGAAAAAACAAAAGTTAGAGGTCGTGTAGAACCTACTTCTGTTTTTTTCTCGTTTACAGGCTTAAGGTCCTTTGATTAGACAAAGGATAGATAAAACTGGGAGAGTGACTGCAAATTTCCACAGCATCCTGCCAATTTGCCTGAAGTCTAATCTGGAGTCCGCTTTAAGATGTCAGAGGGAAGTTCATCGTCATGCTCACTGAAGCTGCCAAAATAATGTAACTGTGACAGGTTTTGTTTCTTGTTGTTGGTTTTTTGTTTTTTTTTTTGAATGTGAATGCCATCAGTTCCTTTCACACAGACTCCCAAACAACCATCAGATGATAATGAATTTCTGTCAATACAGACGCAAGCCAAATCTGAACTGGCAAGCTACAAATGAAAGACTGTGTGTCTGTTACCTATCACCTGGGCTATCCATTCCTTCTTACTCACACTTAATTTACAAATAAACTGCCATTCAATGCCAAAGAATAAAATTAGTCAGGGAAAAAAGGGAACACTTAAAATATGCACTTCATGTCCAATTTTATGGCAGCAATAAATAGCGAAGACATGAAGTGGGGAGGAAATGCCTTGGGTACACTATTATTTTAACTACAAATGTTTTCTGTGAAGCATCAAGCCCAATTTAATATTCAGCCATCTCTTGTGGTCCTTGACGACATCCACTGTCATTGAAGTGGGACACTGGAGAAAACCTATACTTGTAAGTTAAAGATTTTTCCCAAATGATAATTCTCCGAAGTGAGGCCCCATATTTCAAGCATGTCACAGCCATAATCCAACACAACTGTAAGCTCATGAAAACAGCTGTAATAACCAAAATGATTCCAGAACTAGTTATCATGGCAGACAATTTGATACCAACTGTGTTTTCAAGCTTCCTATGTAAGATGGTTCATTAGACTTATCACCAGGAGATAACACAGAGGTAATGTCAGTTCCATGGTATTTTACTCAAATGCTCTCCAGAAAATGAAACTAAGACTACTAGGTTAATTTGTTTCCACTTGAGTGGACTGGATCCTTCTGCAGGCTGATTTTATTTTAATGCATTTTGAGATTCAAAGGACTAAGATATAACTGGCATTAAAATGCTAATTTTGCAAGACTCTTTCCATTTTGTGGATAGGTTTCGTACACTATATTATTTAAAAATGTATCATCTACTGAGGGCTGAATTTGTTCTCAAGGTATTCTAAATGCCTGCTGTTTTGTTTTGAGAATCAGTGAAGAGATTGCTTAAAAAGACTAAGAAAGCATGGATATAGGAATGGCTCTTGGACTGATAGATGCACCTCAGCATCAAATGAATGGGGAACTTGGAAGAACACCTATTCAAAGCTGGTCACAAAATATATTCTTAGATGAAGTTAACTGAAATAATGACTATGCAAAAAGAAAGTTATCTCAGAATTTTCCAGGTATGTCTTTCTAAGCAGCAAAGCCACCTTTTAGAAGAATTAGGTTCAAAAATCTGCATGTTCTTGCATACGATTCTCATGGCTTCCATGACACCATAAAACTCAGTATCACTAAAATCCTATTAAAAATTTTGCTGCCAGTAGACAGAATGAAATGAAGGAATAATTGTGACTCCATTAATTTAACAGGTATATGAAAGGGATTTTTAAATGTAAAGTTCTTTGTCTACATGGAGAAACTATAGGTGCCAGTACTACAGACCAAGGGGAAAAACAGTATCAGCATTTGTTTATCTTGTGTATCTGTGTTTTCTGGCTCCAGCTCCAAGCAGGGAGCTTCCAAACCCCTCCTAGCAGAACAGAGTCCATATCTCTTGATTTAAATTGAAGATTTCTTAACCTGAACTCTCTTGGCTTTATCATTAGGATTGCTTCCTGCTGGGTCACTCAATCTTTGCCTCCAGTGGAGCTGGTACGTAGCTATAGTTGAGCCTCTTGCTGCATCCTGCTGCCACCTGTAGCACTGAATCTGCTGAAACAACCCTAAGCCTACACGGTATTCTGTGAAACTGAACACAGTGACAGCAACCCACTGTGCTACACACAGCTCACCTGACAAGTTTTTACAGAAAATTGAGTCTAAAGTAGTAGTTCAAGTACTGAAAAAGACCTGACAAAACCAAAAAAACTAACCAACCCAAACCTATGTTGTAATGAAACAGAAGAAAGGAAACCAATCATCCATTTTAATAATTAAATGTCAAAGAAATAACTAGAGTTTAGCATCAGTGCCACATACATTGCGACTGTGTACTGTGGTTGTCAAAATTTCTGTCAGTGTTTTTACTTTAACAGAACAATTCTATCTGCAGGTGGAGGCCTTTGTTTTTCTGTCACCAACAGTCCCATAACCACTGGGAATATGGGCTATTAAACATGTGGTTTACAAAACATTAGTATTTCATATTCCTCTACCTCAATTACTAAGGGAATGCAATTAACTGATTCTCTCATGTACTGTGATACCAGCTATAACAAGCCTGATTCCTTTCTTGTTGTGGAATAAATTATCAGTAACTTCATTAATGTCAATATTATATTGCGTAAAAAGGATGAATGGATGTAAATAGAGAAGAAATGGGACAATCTAATATTAGAGAAATACATTAGAAAAATATATCAAGACAAGGAATAACAGAGAAAGGTATTTTACTGGCCTTAAAACATTTAGAAAAATGTATTCAAAACTGTATTTATTATATTATCTAAAATGCAAGACATGCAGAGTTTAGTGAATGCTACCTAATGTCTTGGCAATCCAGTTCTGAAAGGCAGTACTAACAGACGATTTTGGTGTTTCTAATTTCACTTAAATGGTATTCTCCCTCCACATTAATTTAAAATTTCACCTCAAGTGCCTCTCTAAGCTGGGAGTGTGTTTGAGTTTTGTAATGAAATGTGAATATTCAAATACATTCATATGTATAAATCTGTCTTAAAACCTATAAGAGAGTAACATCTAGTCTTTAAAATGTTACCTGGGAAGAAAAGGAAATAAGTAAAACATTTGCATGACTTTGAAGGTTTGAAGGTCATAGGTTAAATGTTTAATTCCTATGACTGCTGCCCAGTATCTTTTCTAACAAAAGACCAGTGCCACAGCTTTCAGACTGAGGGCTTTTAGGTACAGTCTCCAAAGGTCATTATCTTACATGTGACGAGAATTAAAAAAACAATAATTTCAAACATCTATTAGAGGCTGAAGTTTGGCACATAGACAGTTAAAGGCTCTATGTGTTAATAACTTGTCCCTGATTTAGAAGACCTCCATTTATCAAGATCCAAACTGTACAGTCTGGTTGGAGGAGAATAAAAGTGGATAAGAACAAGAAATACCATCCCCCTCTGGCTACACACCACTGATTCTTTTGCACCTACCAAGTAGAAGGACTTGACAAGATATATTTGTTTTTCAGTTAATATTCATAAAAGGTGTGAATAAGATTCAGAACTTTTTAGTACAAAGCAAATCCAAACAAAAGGAATACTCAAATTAAAACTCTTTCATTTTTTCAAGACACAGCAGCCTTTTCTAAGCTTTATTAGAAAATTATCATGCCAGCTGTCTCTTTTCCCTGACTGTTATTCACACAATATGCCTCTCTCTTGTTTCTTTTCAGCTTTGTACATGTATAATAATGAGTTTTCTAGAATGGAAAACCCAGTGGAATATTAAAATTGCAAAGAGCAGCTCTTTGAGTTAATTTCACTAAAGTGCATCACAACACAATACAATGTTGTAAGAATGAATTTCTAATAGGAATTCATTCATGAAAAAATTAATTAAAGAAAATGTTATTGCTAATATAGCTTTCCATATATGTCCTTTTATAGACTAGCAATAGTAAAAGCTAAATATTTAAAACCTGAAGTGATCATGATGAACTTCCTAGCCCACATAGCAAATGATATCTTTTCGTGATATCATAGCGAATATTGACTTAAGTACTTTTTAATGATACCGTTAAAACACAAAGTTTGGTCAAGCTCTCTCCCACAGTTTTATCATTTTACCAAATGAGAAACGATCTGCTTTACTCATCACCAAAATGCCAGTCACTGGATTCAAGATTTTCATGATGATATTCACTACAAAAAGGAAAAATACAGTGAAATATACTAATGAACAAAAAGAGACGCTGTCAATACACGAGAAGATTAGGACTGTTCATACAAAGAACCAGAAAGACTTGATGAGTAAAGCAATAAAAGCGTGATGAAATTAAACGCGGCAAAGGCTATGCAGCTGGAGGTTACTAAGAAATTATACCATAAACCACAAATACTGTGAAGTAGAATGCAGGAGAAGAAAATGACATAGGGTGATAAGGATGAGCTCAAAAAATGGCAAAGGATTTCAGGTAGGGTACAACAGGTATATTCACAGCCAAGATTAAGAAAGTATTCATAGAACAGCATAAAGCACTGTAAAGGCCCTATCTGGATCCTCGATTACAAAAATGAATTGGAAAATATGCAGAGAATTATAATAAAATAATTAGAAAAGAAAATCCTATCAAATAAATGGAACCTGTGGGAATCAGCTTGTTTAGAAAAGCCAAAACATACTACAAAAAAAAGCAAAACAAAACACTAAATTGTTATTTATTGATAAATACAAAACAAAGGAGAAGAAAAGCTAAAGGCTAGTGCTGGAACAGAAGAAAGTGGCCATGAACAAAGCAGAAATAAACTGCCTATGGGTAAATTTACACTAGAAATTAGAAGGTTTCTAGCCTTCTATCAAGAGTCAGAGCATACAAACAGCATCCCAAGGATCTGGAACATGGTAGATTATGAAAAGGTTAAGTGACATAATTGCCTGCGACAGAAGAGGACAAGGTAATATGCTATAAGAAATTCCTTCCAATCCCAAATTCTTGGATTCATATTAAACTATGCAAATTACACTCACTGTATGTTAAACAGCACACACACCTCTCTCTCTGATAAAGATAAAATATTTTCCTCGTTTTATGTAGTTTTTAATTAAAGCAAGCAGAAAAATAAGTCTTCAGTACTTTAGGGTTGTTTTGTTTTGTTTTCCTAACAGCTCAACCTTGTCTAAAATCTTTGCCCATGATGCCACAATTAGATAACTGAATACTTGCCATAAGTACTCACTGCTGAATTACACACCACTGATGTAACAAGACAACCAGAAGCAATCCCAAAAGAAAGGAGTTCATAGTAAGATACTTCATGAAAAATGTGGGTTTTTATCTCCTTGAGCCACAGGGATATCAAACTTGAGAGCTCACATGCCACATCAAAATACCTGATACATCCCATGTGAATATGTCTAAGTTAATGAACATAGGAAGAAATCTTTTTTTAAGGAGTGTGCTCAGAGGAGATAGAAGGTACAAGACATCTCAAAACAGGTCAGACTGTGGAAGTTAAGCAGGTGGGAATGGCTCCCCAGTGTCCTGGGCAAGGTAGCCAAAAGGAGATGCAGTGAGAAAGACTTAAGTCCCACAGAGATATTCAGAATTTCTACTGATTCCAGACAACCACTTGGGAGTCACTTGACTACAGGCTCCACTGAATAGCATGAATGTTATGTTATCCTCTATACCAAATTGTCTCAGCCTCCTGGTACACATAAGTACATTACCAAATGCTCTGGATTTTACCTTACAGGCTTTTCTAGATATACACACACAGATTTAACATTCTGAATATTTTAAACAGAAGTTTCAAGTGTTTAGCTGTGTGCAGGAAAGCAAGGAATGAACAAACAGCGATCAGAAGAGGATAGGCTGCTAGCACTTGAGAGAGCAAGACTGATAAAACATTTCCTGGCAAGCTACTTTTCCCTTGGCCTGCTTTTTCAGTACATAAAGTGCTGTTCAGAATATCTGACAAATAAAGAAAGTCAAATAATGGATAATTTGCCTGGAATGTATCACATACATTACTCATTCATATATCAGCATGATTTAAACCTGTTTGAAGTGAAAGTGATCTGAAAAGACTCACTGTGCACAAAGCTGCATATTTACAAGCAAGTTCTACAAATCTGTATTTTAGCTCTTTGAGGCTTTTTGTAGCTTGTACTTTTATTTCAAGGTCTTCAGAAGTGTTCTTTTTTTTATATTGTCTAAACATTAGAATCGAAGCTCCCTTAGGAAGAATGACTTGTGCTCTGAGCTGACTTTTTATCAATCATGTTAATTTGGAAATAAGCTATTGATTTGACTTTTTATTCATCATAGTCAAAAGTGGATTGTGTTAGCCCTGTCCCATTTGCCCTTAATTAACAACCATTGAATCCCCATATTAATTAGCAGAGCAGAGCTGTTAGATATTTTACATCACTCTTCACTACAGTGGATAATTAAAAGTCCCATTAATAAAACTCTGGTATTCATAATTTTATAAACCTATTATGAAACAATAAACCTGATTACACTATAGATTTTTACATGCTTGTTTATTGATGTGGTACTACTTTAATTTAAAAATTATTCACAGTCTTCTAAAGGTTTTTAAGTGGAGGAATTATTTTAATTCAACTAATGCACACAACCTGTGAGATGACTGACTGAAATATTTCCTGAAACAGCCCAAGAAATAATTGTCACTATTGGAAATGAAAAACGTTTGGTTTGTGCTCTTTTGAGTTTGGATGAATTTGATTTTTGGTGCATTTACAAAACCACAAACCTTCATTTTTATTTATAACACTGAACAAGAAACTGATTGATTCCCACTTGTGCACAGGAGGTGCAGTCCAGAAGACAGCAACTTTAAATGACAGCTACAGCTTAATTGGCATCATCCAAGGGAAGCTGTCCTGCTGAAGCACTGAACCATCATTTCCCTAAGGCACCTTGGCCTTGCCATGTCCCCAGTCAGCATCACTTTTGCATTTTCAGATGAATCGCCTCAGGGCCCTTTGCTAGAGGATCTATGCCAAGGACCTCTGAAACCATGAAGTTCGATGCCTTAAAACTTTTTGTCACAGTCTTTGATGCAAACTAAGTAGAAATCTACATTCATAAAAATCTAGACAGGTGACAATTGTCAAAGATGTTCAGGTGATGGTGACAAGGTATTAAAAGCTCACTTAATCCTGCTCACCTCGTACCCACAGTACAGTCTTCTGAAGATTTAAAATAAAATCATTGGGCTATTCATAAAACTTCTGTTAACGCAATTTGATCCATTTCAAGCCCTTCTAACACAGGCTAAAAAGTGATAGGATTGTGATTTTTAAGGGAATCTACAGTTCCTGAGTTGCAAAGGGCAGAATAAATCATAAATGCAACATTTTGGAAAGGGGACATCAAATTTATTTTCAGTTACTTGCTCCAAACCTTTCTTCAAAAGAAGAATTTATCTCTCTCTCTGTCTCCCTAATAGTAGCTCCTTTATTTTTAACTGACTTTTAGAAAAGCTTAGTCACTGATTTCAAGGGCTTCTAAGATCTGCTGTGAAATTTGCTGCCACATCACTCTTCTTATGTGTTTTCATTCTAAATTAGCCTAGAGTGCAAACTCACCAATTAGTTTTTTTCTTTTGGGAAAGCTTTGAATTATGGGGGTAAAAGCCTATCCCCCAGATTTTGAAACCTTCTGTGTGAAATAGACAACTTTGAATTGAAACAGAACATTATGACATTTCATGCCAGCCCTGAAAAAGAAAATAGGATGAAGTTCTGGAAGTCAATTTCTTAACCGAAGAAATTCACTTAAATTTCAAGTTTAAAGTTCGATCTAATTCTGCAACCCTGTTTAATTAAGCAAACTTTAGCTCTTTTCACTGAGGATTTGTTATTCTCTGTTGCATTCTCACTAGGACTTGTTAGATTTGCTGAGTTTAATTTTTATCACAGTTCTCTGGCTTTCTACCTGTCATGTACTCCCAGGCAAAAACCACCTGTTAAAAAGCCCTACAAGCTTTCATTTGTACTAAGAGGTTAAAAATCAGAGAAAAGTGGCAGAAATGTATGCCAGCTCTGACATTCCCTCAGGAAAAGTTGCAAGTTAGGGAAATTTTTCAATATTATGAAGTAAAGTCTTGGGCTGTCATTTCTGTGGGAACTGCTGATATTCTACTGCTATGACTTTCGTGAAAATGAAACTCCGTGTGGGTGAGAGCTGTATTTAAGTAAAGTGGCTGCGAATTTTTAAAATGCAGACAAGATGTTCTGCTGCAATTTAAAAATTTACTAAGAATTTGCAACTGCAAACAAGCAGGAAAGACACCTCAACGCCAGCCTATCAATATGCAGGTGAAAGAAGGTGAAAAGAGAATTTCCCACCAAGAACCTCTTTATTCCACTCATTCTTTCAACTAAACACAGGCTCACGCCACAGGTTAGTGCTCAAGATTGTGCTAATGTAAGTCAAATACAATAAGTAATGATAACCTACTTAATGTATCAGCATCCTGGAATGATGCACACCTTGAGCTGTGGCTGTAGGAAAAAAGATACATCTATACCATATTCTGCTTTTACAATTTACTGTTCCTATATTCGGAATTCAAGATGGTGACTCATTTTCCAGTATATTTTCAACACCATATGATATTGATTTAATGAAGTAATTTCCTGACCTTATCATAGAGTTTTAAGTATCCAGGTATTCTGATGTTCTCCACTGCTCTCTATAACCCTTTGGGAGCAGCTATGGGCACAAACCAAATGCCCAGGAAGTTATTTGTAATTTGAAAACTCAATACTACGCAAAAGCTTCCTAATATTTCCCACAAGTACCTATTTCAAAGGATTTTTAAGTAGTTACATATGCCAAACTCGTGAAGACGTTTTGTTTTGAAATCAGAATTGTTTTCATCATTTTCCTAAAGGAAGAATAAAAGCACACTTCTTGCTATTAACTGTTTAAAAGTTTTTAAATGCTGCATTTCAAGAGTAGCTGAGAAGAACAGGAATCTTGGTAAGGAAAGTAGCTGACTTACAGTCATCAGTTTCAATCATCTATCAAATACCAATTTTTAAATGATTAAGCAATAAATGTGCTAGTAACAATTAACTTATTATAGGATTTATCCTGCTTTTTTTCTGATATTAGTGGAAACAAAAACTAGTCAGTATATGTAAAGTATCAGAATGCAATTTGAGGACAGATTAGTATGTATGATAATCTGGTGAAAAGAACTCATGCCTCATCTTATACTCTAATCATGAATATTTAGAGACTCAACTACATCACTGCTATGTTTAAAATACCTTCTCTATAATCAGAGCATCACACTGACACATGCTAGTCATGGATGCAACCCTCCATCTACAGAAACACTTCATTCATAACTGAAATACAGCCACTTCAGATGTAAGACACTATCAGGCATTTCATAGAAACATGACATGACAGTACTTCAGAAAAGAAAGTAAAGAAGATAATTGGAACTTTTAAGGGAAATTTTTGGGAAGAATATAATTAGTTGACTTGGAACGTGGCCAAGGACTGAATAACTCCTTCTTGTGAGAGGTGAAACTTGGTACACGCAAGTGAAAAACAGCTGAGACATTGCTGGCTTTCCAAGAAACATTGCAAGACACCATCCACCTATGTGTTAAGCTTACATGAAAGTAAATTGCAATAGCTATGTCTGTCTTTGTAGGAAACAACTAAATCCTTACTCATTTACAATAAATGTCCTCTTTTGATCAGATTTCATGAACTCAGTAGTCATTCTGTGATTTGTCCTATACTTAGTAAAAAATGATATTTGCAGCTGAGGAAAACAGTTAGAGATTGGTGGGTCTACAATCACCCAGACTGATCCCTCTACTTGTTCTTTTTGAGTTAAGATGACTAGGACCGCTGAAGTCCATGACAGATGCACATTTCCCCATCTAGCTATTTTTACTGTTCTACAGAACAAAAATTTAAGGCGCTGTTTTGTATTATTAAAAATGCAACAAGAAAGATAATTTGAGTAACAACCCCTGATGTGATAAACAATAAACACAGAATAGAAATTAAAACAATAATTGAGAAACCTGGAGAGCTATAATGACATTTTATTAGAGATGCTATGGACTATATGCCAACAAGAATCCAAACTGAAGTCTTTCACCCTATGCAACTAAGTTGTCATTCACTCTCTCAGTTAATTCTCCATTATGAAGGGTCCCTAAGTGGGAAGAAGATGGTGAAGGGAAGACAAAATAATATATAAACTAGTTCAATAAGTATGCTGAAAATTTTCAGTTGTCCTGGTCTGCCATCTGGGATGCTGGAATGCAAAGAAAAGGAGCATTTGGAGTTGTGAATAGGATCCGGTGTGGTGCATATTGTTTCTACTTCATAGAATCATAATTCATAGAGTCATAGAATGGCCTGGGTTGAAAAGGACCACAATGATCATCTTGTTTCAACCCCCCTGCTATGTGCAGGGTTGCCAACTGCCAGACCAGGCTGCCCAGAGCCACATCCAGCCTGGCCTTGAATGCCTCCAGGGATGGGGCATCCACAACCTCCTTGGGCAACCTGTTCCAGTGTGTTCACACACCCTCTGTGTGAAAAACTTCCTCCTAATATCTAACCTAAACCTCTCCTGCCCTTCTATAAGCCAGTGCAATCTATATCCTGCTAGATCATAAGGCAAGGATCAGGAATCATCCAGCAAACCTCCTGTAGAATATTTTCTGTAATTTGCTATTGAGCTACATAGTGCTATAGATTACCATCCCCTACCTAAAAAAGCAGGCTTTGCTGGTTCCTGAATATAGTTCATTGCCTCAAATAGGTGAGAATGAGTAAATCTTTCTTCTGCCTTCACATCAACAGCTCTTCCAGCTAAATTTTTCTGTCCAGCATGACAAGTGATGAATTTTGATTCAGCTTCAACCCTTCAGCCAGCCTGCACAGACACCCCCACCAGAAATAGAACTACACACAGCAAACCCTTACATTGCTATAAAGACTCACAACAGACCCACAACAGCATGGCATCTCTGTGAGTAGCAGTAGATCCTTGCAGGTTCTACAAATGTTTTATGGTGACTGCAGAGGTGTGCATATGTAGGAAGAGAGAATCTCTGCCACCAGATGACTGAGGCTTGGCTATGCCTTCGTTCTGCACTTATTTTAACAGTTTTTAAAAGCATCTGCACTTACAAAGAAATACTGTGTTTCAAGGAGACGTTTAGAAATACACAGTTTGACAGCAGAAAAGTGTGCAGAAATCCCTCCACTGGAAGAACAGAAGACCTTTTAATAAATCTCTAGAAATAAACACATGCACATGCACCCCTTGATTTTGAACCATAGAAGACTTTAGCTTCACATGGATTTATTAAACACACCAAAAGCAGACCATAGAATCCCATATCCCCCAGCAATAAATAAAAAAATTTAAAATAGGAACTAAAAAAATTAAAAAGAGATTATTTGCAAACTGCTATTTCTGTATTTGGACTGAGGACGACAACATGCAGAGGACCACTTCCCCGAACAAATATTCAGTCTGTCTTCCCTACACCACTTTCTCTCCCCAAAAAGTTTTATTTTCCTATGCATCCTGTCTAAAAACATCCATCCTTGTTATGACAGGTCCAGAATAATTGCAGGTTTCACTGTCACATCCCAACATCTGCCTCCACAGCTGTCTCCCCATTCACACCATACTGCCAGCTGTACATTGTAGCTGCAACAACCTGGGGAGCCAATACAGCCGGGTGAGCACTGCTGAATGCCATTGCAAAGAACAAGATGATCAGGCACATTGCTGCTTCCCAGCAGCCCTGAGGTATGAAATACAGAGGCTCACCACCAGCATCATGCCACCTTGCAAATCCTTTCCTGTTCTATCTTCATGTAATGAGCAGTTTAATTTAAAAGCTCAAAATCCCTCTTTCTTTTTTTTTTTTTTTTTTTTTTTTGTCCTGTCTTGACCACAGAGCAGATATTAACAAAGAACAAATTATACTAGCTTTTGATCCAAAGCACATCCTTTAAGAAACAAAGCACCACTGCATTATATCACAGTGGTTTATTTTCTGTGGCATTCAGCTCAGAATGTTCCTTCCGGAAATTTATAGCCACATTAAAATGAGTCCTTGTGAAAAGGTAGAAGAACAGGGTAAAAAAACAACAAAGGCAAACACAGTTTCAAGATACTTCAAGGCTACAGATTTCTACCAACATAGCTGCAATGATCATAGATACAAACTGGCTAAGTCCCTGAAAAATTGCCTGCTACAGGAAGACTTCCCCAGCATCCTCATAACCTAGATCTTACAGATAAGCAAGAAGTGTGGCAACTTGGCTTGTAACGTTATCCTGAGAAAAAGTTTCTCCTACAGATACAGACCTACTGTGTTGAACTGCATTCATCATATAACATTCTGCAGAATAGTTACTCATTTTATCCATACTTTTTGTCTGCTAATTTTAAAATTTCAGCTTCTCTAACTCAATAAAATACATTCTTCAAAGGAGTTCAATCAAATACAATCTGCAGGTCAGAAATGCACAGTAAACATGGCATTGAAGTCTATTCAGCAAATTTTTGGATTAATGAATGCTTGTCACCTTACTGCCTTGTTGTCATTCCTCTCTTGCAAATGAGGCTGCAAAGTGATATGGTAGGAATAAAATGGTGAAAAGAGAGGTCAGTAGCAATGCTGAATCAGACCTTCCAGAGCATCCAAGTTGGTATCATTGCTTCACAGAGCAGTGCCAAAGTGACTCATTCACAGTGGGACTGAGTGTCCCAGTACCTGCAACCTATTTCCCATCCGTCAGCTGGATAATCTACGCTAGGATATTTGAAACACCATTGTACTATTTTTCAGTCTAAGAGTGAGTTTGGCTTCAAACACAGCAGTAGTGACTTTGCAAAGGCTGATTTACCAATGATCTTAAGAAGCAACTGTATCGCTTTACTGTCCACTATAAACACAGCAAAGGATTTATTATACTCATCTACGTCGATATTTCTACCCTACAAACTTAAAAAATCCTTGATTTAATTTCAGGCAATTCTAAGCTGCTCATATTTCCCTTCTGTACAAAATTTGACTAAAAGCTACTAGTTATCAGAAAATCACATAAAATGTTTAATTATAAATTTTGAGGTTTTAGTTTATCTGGAAAGCTTTTGCTTTCTTGAAAATTTTTCTAGAATATTTAGTAAGAAAGGGCTCCTCAATGAAGAAATTTAGGACTCTAAGTTTCTTTGAAGCATTTCTGAACCTAAGCTACGTTAGCTGCAATTCAATTGCAGCTCCAGTCTCTGCAATGAAGAGATGGGCCTCTTAGATTATGGAGTTTATATGGTCGGAGCCTCTACAAGCTGACTGCAGATGGGAAAATACCTGGCAATCTTAAGATACAATGGAAGAACACCATTAAAGTGGAAATGTGTTTTTAATAAACTGACTAAATTTCCTTATATGCATCATAAGCTCTTGTATCCCCAAGAGGGCTTATTAGATTCAGATAAAATGTTTTAGAAAATTCCTATCACCTAACTACTTTAAGCTGCATTAATCATTTTAAATTCCACCCAAATCATGAGCAAAAAGTCTGCTCTCATCTAATGAATACAAATGCTTTCCCTTCCATAGCTAAATTTCTCAAGCTGAAGTTTTACAAACATTAATGGGAGATGTTCACAGAAAATCCATTAAACAAATAAAAGATTGTGTGTGCAAATTTCCTGTGCAATACATGGGGTGGAGATTCAGCCCCTTTATTGCTTAGCATTTTCTTCTCAAATATCAGGGGTGGATTTTAAGTATTTCAAAGTCATTTTTGGACACTTTTTGGTTTTTTTTAATCTCATTGCTTATATCACTTGAAAATTATTTCCTTGCAAAATCATCCTGACCCTTCCCCAGCCAAGCAAGAAGAAAAAAGAGGAATGGCACAAATCACACAGGTCATCTTAATTCATTTACCTGGGTCTCTCCATAGCATGTGTAGCACAGGAATACAGATGTTTTGTGTGAGATTAAACTCCCCTGCTCCAGCATTTGCTGTTATCTAAACAAACAGTACTTAATTCCACAGTTTTGATTGACTTTCAGACTCCAAGAACTCTGATCAGAAAGTTTCTCTTTTCTTTTTTGAAGTTCACAGACACAGTTCTTTCCCACTTGATAATTTATATTTCTGCTGAGCTTCTAGCAGATATCACATGATGCCACGGGTACAAATGGGAGAAGCATGCAGATGACAATTACTCATTCTACTCTGACCAGCTGTCCCAGCGTAAGGTGACACTAGCAACTTGATGGAAACAGCTGGCTGAAGCAAAATCTAGATCATACAGTATCAAATTAGTCAAGAATTAATGGTGAAGGCACTGTACTGGGATTTGAGAGTTCTCAGTTCCTATTTCTGCTCCATTTGTGACCATAAGTAAATTACCCAGGCCCAGATTGCTGCGAGGCACATGCTAAATTTCTAAAGATTTCAACAACATTTATGTTTCCAAAATTAAACTTCCCAGATCTGATTTTAGCCAAACCTGTCAATACCAAGGCTATCTTATTCACTCCAGTACTTGTCACTATGGGAGATTTTGGGTTGTTTTTTTTTTTTTTTTCTGGTCAAGGCTACATCAGGCTCAGTGTCATTGATGGACTTTTCTCAATTGGACCAGAAGTCTTAGCAGCCAGCATGGCATTCAGACTCACAGCAGTGAAACAGCTCAAGTGACTACTAATACAAGATTCAGCAGAGTTTAGCGCTGTCTGTGAGGCACCCACAAAATAATTTCTAGACTCTCATGAATGAATTCAGTTAGATGGAATACAAAATGAGAGACAAGCCAACCAACCTGGAAAGGTCTCTGCCTTCTCAGTGTGAATAAGATATGAACCCTCCAGCATCACTTACATGGAAGATGTGGAAACAAATACCTACACAAAGCAGGTTCTTCTATCCTTTTCTGACTGGGAAAACATGTTACAAATACAGACCACTTACATTCAGGAAAAAAACACCAGTTCAAGATCTTCCTCTGCACGTCATCTGGTGCTCTTGGGTCTCCCTCTTCTCAAACACTGAGTGACTTGACTAAGTACAATATTTTTATGAAGTTCAAGAAGGATCAGTATTCAATGCAAGAAATCCAGCAGAGATTTTAAGTTTAACTCTTTTAAGCCTTCTGTAAAAATTCTAAACAGTATTCAGAGGTGAAATGCAGTTCTGACTTCATAACTTCTAACTTTAGGCATACTTTCTGTATGAATAATATGAACTCCAATAAAACTCATCCATGCAGTAAGCTCACTGAAGCCAAAGAAATTACTGTTATGACTACTCCGGTCTATTGTCTCTTAATTAGCTTCTTTCACATTCAATTGACTGCGCTTTAGCTAGCTCTACAATAGCAAAGGTTATTGTATATAGAGAAATTAGTTTGCCACAGATACACCAGCTCTAAATCATATTGATATCCCCAAAACAAGGAGTGTCTGCACCCAGATCTCTCCACCTCTGCACAGAAACAGAAGGTAGCTGTCCCATGGTTCAGGCAGCTGGGCTGCACAGAAGGTTCTCTGCAGGACTGAAGATTTGCAGCTGGGTGGAAGTTGGCCACAAGCATAGGGCAGGTATGCAGCCAAACTGCCAGAGGAGAATGAATACAAGCAGCATTTGTTTTTTCATCTGCACTGGCAAATTCTCTTTGAAGAACACCCTGGAGATACACGCTCGCTAGGAAGCATCTGATGCTGCAAGTCTCCCCTGGGGTAGGGAGAAACAGAACTTCTGCAGTTGTAGCGGGGGCACGGGGACACTTAGTGACCTTGTTGGATGTTAGGGATCTACATAAATCTCAGAGAAGCAGAAAGGTTTAAAGGCTATATCCCTAGAGTCTTATACTAGAGAGGAAAAAATATTCATTCTCCCCAGCTGCAGAAAGTCAGTGCATACACTAATGAGAAGAACCATGTGAAATTCCTTGGCCTCACCACAGATATTCCCCAAAAGTACACAAAGTGGGACACACATGAATTTAGACAAGGATTGATTTCTTATATCAAATATTAAGTAGTCTGAGCAACTTTTTGAACACAACACTCGTTTGATCAGGCATTCATCAAAATGTTTGGGGTTAGCACCCAATATTTCAAATGCTCATACGAGCCTTCTCATAACTCCCCAATACAACAAAATACATTCACGCTTCTCATTTCACACATCTCTTTCCAGTACATCTTTCTACACATATCAGTAGTGACATCACTGACATCTCTTCCTTCTTTCAGAGTTTTTTGTTTGCTTTGTTTTTAGTTTTCTGCAGATGTAAACCGAACGGATCTGCTCTCTCTTTTCCAGAGACCAACCAGTCTTCTTGGTTTTGAGCTCTCCAGATATTGCCATGGTATGGCTCAACTCATTCGGTTCTGCTCTTTGAGCCCATCTTAACACTTAGAATTACATAGAATTTACTCACCTAGTTCCTACTTTCCATTACAACGATTCTTCTGTTCTTAAAACTTCATATACATTGAGGATTAGAACACAGTGTGAAACGCAGTGCTTCACAGATCCAAACAGAGGTAGAAGCTTAGAGAAGCAGAGCATTATCTAGATAGATGATAGTGGTTACTCTTTTTCAATAAAGTTTCTTCAACATTTGAGTAAGGATTCAGGGTGGTTTTTCAAAATTATTCAGGAGAATTTCTATTTTTTTTGCTTTTCCAAGCAAGCCGATTTCAGTGCTCCCTTGTGCATACTTAAAATTAGGATGTGCCAGTACTTCAAAGGGTGCACACTCCAACAAACACATAACATGTCATATAAAAGTTTTGCAAGACAACATCAAAATCAAATAGAATGAAGGAAGTTCACCACTACTTAAGCCATGTCATGGCAACGTGGTTCTAGTAAGGCCAAAAGAAATCAGGAAATGCAATTCTGGTAAATCAGGTACTGAATCATGGAATACTTCCTTTATATTTTAAATACATATATAAATAAAAAGAGTGTAAAGTTAAAAATCCATTTTTAAAATCCTCCAGTCAGGAATATAACCCACAGTGATAAAGTACAAGACATTTATCTTCATTTGCAGGGATGACATAACACAACTTATTCACTCTGCTCTGCCACATGTGAATTGTGTCAGCACCCCAAACGTACAAAAATCAACACTGCTATTGTGCCCTTTTTTATTTCCTTTTCTCCTTATATTATATATATTTTTCATCTTCTAAAAGACACAAACAGCCCGTCAGATAAAGTCAAGCATATGCAAACTTCTTACTAGACAGACAAAAACAATCTTTGTTCTTTTCCCCCCATGTGCTCTGTGGGAGTTTTGTCTTGTTTGTATGATTGATCAGTTTGCATTTTACTTCAGAAAAACTGTTTTTCAAACTTACACATGCATTTTAAAAGCAGAAGAAAAATATTTGACACAGACCTTTTATTGGACAATGCAGATGCAGTACAAAAGACCTTTAGTCTTCAATAAGATTGTAAAATGTATCAAAAAATACCATCAGAAAGCTATATAAAGCTATATAAAGAGATATAATGCTTTTTTCCACAGTACCTCTGTACCCAGAGTTGTATGCCAACAAAATTCCCAGAAACAAAAACAGGATTTCTAATAATTACTTTATTTTCTGTGGGGGAAAAATGGAAAAAGAAAAGAAAAAGTCTTCTGGGGATTGAATGGCAAATGAAACATCAGAAAATTGGCAAAATAAGTTAAAAACAGCAATGATTGCATCACCTTTGGAAAAGGTCACATTTCTCTTGATCGCTCTAGTGTGCTATAATAAGAAAAGCACACTCGTACTTCGCATCTATTCCTCTGCATGTTTTCTCCTCAGATATGACCTTACAAAGATGGTATTAGAATATACATATATATTTTCTAGCTTTTGTATCAGAGCACAGTTGTTGTTTGTTTCTTCTGTCAGCAGTGAAGGTAAAAGCACTGTACTACTTGAAAGACAGTCCCGTGCTTTTACACTCAGCAGTCTCTAAAATCACTTAGGATTGCTTCTTATAATCTACGCTTACATTCAATCATTTTCCAAAACCAAGTTTTATGCTTTGTGTTCCTTGTACATCTCAAACTTCCATGTCTATGAAAGTCAATAGGAGATTTAGGTATACGCAGAATTAAATTGTGCATTAATTACTTCTAATTCACAGCAATTCTACAGTGATTTTACTGCAGATGCACATTACTGACTACACACTTTCCCAGAATTTGCTTTTGCAAAGCACTAACCTGAATTTCTTCAACTTTGTTACAGTAGTATTTACCAAACTGAATGAAAAACTTTGCAAAATGTTTACAGTTGGAGGGTTAACAGCCATGAAAATGAAAGATATCACTACAATTCTGCAAACATTTTGTACAGATTTCCAAGGCTAAAATGGCACTTCGTCCTCAGCATAACATTTTTCCCTTGTGCTAGTCATAGTCATCACTGCATACTCCTTCCCCGATGAATGACGGGGTAGAGGATCTTTCATTCCTAAAATAGCTATGATTTTATGAGCGTGCTCATCAGCTAGTTTATACAGTGTAATTTAACTGAAGTCAATCCCTGAGAAAGTATTAGGAAACAAATTAGAAAACATGGTGTGTAGCAACAATGCAGTGAGCTATCTCAGCCTTTTGCATTAACAATATTCGTTGCTTTTGCAACACATTAACTAGCTTATTTTTCTAGATAGGAATTTAGAAACCTCTACAAATAACTCAGTATCAATAATAATCAGCACAGCAGGAGCCAGCATCTTTAACATTCCTATCTTTTATTTCCGAATGATACTGTTGTTTACCTTGAAGATTAAAGGAGAATCCTGTAATATCCAGGAAACAAGTAGGTTTGTTCTTCAGTGTGTTTTCCAGATACCCACCCCTCATTCTGATGCTCTCAGTGACCTTAGGCATTTCAATTGACCTCTGCAAACCTCAGTCAGCTCAGCCAGAAGGCAGAATCCCTTTGAAAAGCAGATGTTACATCAGTGCCGAGTTTTCTTGGATAAATGCATTTAAATTAAAACAAAGTTATGACGGCTCAATGACCTTTCGGTACACTTAATGTCAAGGGCCTTTCTTTCAGAGACTAAGTGTCTATCTGGAATTGCTAATGCAATTTAAAAATAGGAATAAAGAAAAGAAATCAAATTGTAACTGCTCACATACAAACACAGAGGTAAGGACTGCATTTTCGTTCATCCCATATGCTTCAGCTGTATCACACCTCTGCTTTTGGTTTATTTCAAGACAATTCATAGTATCGCAATGTCTTACAGCTTTTCATTTGAAGTTATGTATTTATGTGGAATCTTTCATGCTGAATCATCTCAAAACACATCCAAACAAACTCATAGGCAGAAAACATATCAAAATTTGTAGAAACATGAATATATTAAAAAAAAAAAAAAAAAAAAAAAAAAAAAAGTTGACAAAAGAACAATGTGGGATGTGTTTAAAAACCACCAGTTCTATTTAACAAGGACACATTCTCCAACAGCATTCCCATCCCTGCCATCTGAGCATGGGCATTTTCACCTGCCAGGTACCCAGTCCTCTGGCTGCGTGGAGCAGCTGTGACCCAAGGAAGAGCAGGTAGAGCATGACTTGGTGACAGTGACTGACAGCTGGGGAGACTCTACAAGTGGAGACTCCTGACCCAGTCGGAAGTAGGTATTAATCAGCTCCTCAGTCAATGACTCAGCATGCACAAGCATATTTCAGTATGGTTCCACTGTAATCTCATCTGGATTTAAATCCTTTAAATCACTGCCTGCTCTATCCCCCTTTTAAGGCAGGGGAGTACAATGGTCGTCTTTTCTCCTCTCCTCTCAAGTAGAGCAAGTCAGGATTTTTTATTCATTTAGTATGTGAAATTGGTTACCAGTTATTTTCTAACCAGATCTACATGTCTTTATATGAAACTGTTTTTAGTGCAGCTCCCTAGGAAGCATCATTATATACCTGCTGAATTTCTGCTTACTAATTTACCCTGTTATTGAAGTGCTACTACTTGCAAGGAAAAATGTAGCACTAACACAGAAAGGTCACTCCAATTTTCTCGTCAACAGTGCTCTGAAGTATGAGAAAAAGAGAAATTAAACAGAAGTTTACAAATTCCTACATCCAACCCCCCTAAGACTACATTGCTTCTAAGCCCTTACTAATGATCTATCTATTGAGTGTTATGCTAAGGGTGCTAGCACATCAGCCTTAGAGGCAAGAGATACTAACTGCACCCATAAATTCCAGAAAAGAATAAGGAATGTTGTTTTAGTCCATGATTGTCTTTGTCCTCATCCTCATGCAACATACTTTTCCAGAACTAGCTAGCTATTGCAGGCTGATGTGGTTGAATGTTTGTGCAAAAAGCATATTCTCACATATACCGTGAGCTACTGTACAGGGAAGGAGGAAGCGAGAACAGAGCAGAAATGTCTGGCACTTTCCCAGTTGACTGCTGCCCGCTTGCTTAAAGAAGAGCGTAGTAGGTGGTTTCCTTCATCTGTCTCCAGACCTCCCAGCTCATAGCCTAATCACCTATCAATATAGTCAATAATAACAAAGAGTGTTATTGCCTTTTTTCCTTCTTCCCCCTATTCTATACTATTCACTTACAGATACAAACAAACAATTTTATGAATTTTGGGGCTGTGTTTAACCACACAGTTCCCCAGAGAGACTGGGGAAGAACCCTCGAGAAGACTAAGTAGGCCAAGCATAGGTTAAGAATCAAGAGTTTAATTCAATCTGTAATATACTACATATTATTTTAAAACATTTATCCCTGTAATACAATGTTAGTATATTGAAAAATGTGCTGTTGTCAATAATAAGGGAACACAGTAGAGCTTCAACCACAGCTCTGAATTTCCTAATTAACAGAGTGTCATTTCCAGTGTTTGATGACCTCCTAGTATACAGTGGGTTTAACCATAAATAAACAAAAAAATAGTAATTATTAATAAAGAGGGATTATAAGTTAGAGGTTTAATATTACACTGCTACTGTGTTAAACAAACACAATTAGTGTATTTTTAATGCATGCGCTTCATTATCTTCTAGTGGCTTGAGCACTGAAAAATGAAATTGCACGGCCTTAATAAATAAAATCCAAACACTGTTTATTCTTTGCAACCTTGCAAAGAGTAATTGACTTCATCACTTGAAAGCATCTTATACATTTTTGAATCATTCTCTGGAAATTAACTAAATTCCCTTCCATGTGTTTAAGTCTTTGTTTGATTTTCAGATACCTGAGTTGATGTCTGAGGATAGTCTGATCACCCATTCACTCAGACCAAAGCAGCTTACAAGAATACTGTCAAAAGACAGTATCAAAAGCTTTGTTAAAGTTGAGGTAAATAACCACTTCCCTCTATCATCCCCAACTAACATCATTTTATCAAAGAATGCAATCAGTAATGTCTCATTTGGCAAATCCACACACTATCCACTTCTCATGTCCAGCATTGTCCTGCAAAAGAACCTGCTCCATGATTTTCCCAGGGACCAAAATTATGTCGCCTGGCATATGGTTCCTCATGTAGATCTCTTGGCAATTTTTGAACATGGGCATTTGTCTTTCTCCAGTCACTAAGAACCTCCCTCAGCTTTCATGAAGTTTCAAAAGCAATAGGCAATGACATCGCAAGGACATCTGCCACTTCTCAGCACTTTGAATGCTACACATCTGTTCCCATGGACCTGAACAAGTCAAGTTCCCTCAAGCAGTCTCTGGCTCAAACCTCATCCACTGCTGCTAACTCTCCTTGAACCGTGCCACTAAACAGACCCTAGAGGCCTAGAAGACCTTGCCAGCAAAGACTGAGGGAAAGGATGCAATGATAGATAATGAAATTATTATTGACTGTAGGAGCCAAATCCAGGCCTGCACAGGGGGTGCTGTCATACTAGCAATGTAATTACCATAATGTAAAGGTGAGTATTAAAGCTTGATGTATTTTTTATGCTGTCCACCTCTCACAACCTTATCACTTCCTCACACCAAAGTGATCAATCAATTTCATAAGCAATTCCTTCCAGCCTGTTTTTGAAATTAAATGGCAGGATAGCCAACACCATAATCCTCACATGCTCATTCATGTTCAGCTTCAACAATTCTGACGTGCAGGTCATAAGGTTGAACTGAGAATAACCAACAGTTCATAAAGTTAATTTGAGAACATCCAAATCTGTAACCTGTGATCAGCTGAAGTAGGAACCTCCAGCTACACAAGTGGTACAAAGATATCTACCTCACACACAATAGCCAGGGAATATACTCAACTTTTGCAGTAAATTTGTGATGTGCACACCAATCCCTTGAAACAAAGCATAAACATTTCCTGTGAGAAGCAAAAGCAGCCAAAAGAAAATACAACAGTCTGCTATGGTCTACATCTATTTCATGTCTTCTAAGTAATCATGCATATGATTTTGTCTTAATCTTGCCCATCATATGTTTATCTGTGCTTGCTGAATTCTCAGGCATGAATACTGAGACATAGTGACCATCAGATATTTGGATTTAGAATCATATATTCATTGTGCCTCTGTGGTTTTATTCTTCATAACAGCAGTCTGTCAAAATTGAGTTACCTATTTGTTTCTGCAATACAAACAATACCAGCGAATTACTGCCTCTATCCTCTGCTAGGATTGCATAGTAAATCTGGACAGCAGATTACCCTAAACAACTCTTACAATACGCTCTTCTTTTAGGCACTTGCAAAAATAACTAAAGGGACCTAATTAGGACACTGTTGTTTGAACATATAGGCACAGTAGTAGCACCTATACTTAGAACAAATTGCAGCTTTCGTGGATTCTAAAAGCTACCTGATCTCTAACTCTCCCCATCCTAGAAGTGTCACTTCTCTCTTTACAGTAGCAGTTTAATGTTTCCACTTCTATTACCAACCTAGATGTTCTTTTCTACAGTTTTCTACAGCATTTCCGACTGACAAAATATCATACTGAAGCTTTTCCCAAAAGGGAACCTCAGTGTTCCCAATTCTTCCCAAGAACCCTACAGTATTTGCTTATTAATAATTTCTTCCGTAGATTCCCTTTTACGCTTTTGTACTCTTTGTTACATTCTACCAGACTGCTTGCCCCATTTTCTAATTCTGATGTTGCCATGGTATCATAGTAAGTATCAGAAGTAATGACTACAACAGCAGATCACCCTTTACTGAACCACCTTTCTAATAAAAAGGAAACAGTCCACCTCAAGGAGTACTGCTCTTACTAAGCCTATTTAGAATGCTTATTTTATGCTTACAGACTATATTCCTTAAAATCAACTGGAATTTCACACACTAAGAATTCCATATTTATCTTTTGCATCTTCATTACTGATGTACACCTATGACACAAAAGAATTTACTAAAATGTCTGCTCATTTGCCCTTTCTGCTTTTTTCTTATTTGAAGTCTTTCGTCAACAGATATTTACCAATAAGCTAAGCATGAATACACAAAAAACATTTTACAGTAATAACCTTTACTAGGTATTATTAATCTTCCTAGAAGAAAAAAGAAGTTGAACTTGAGATAAATATGTGGTAGTTACTAGAACGATTGAGTCCTAACCACTTTATATCAGCTTATATAAACTATAGTCCTTCTGCAGGTTTCAAGTGGTATGCAATGGGCATTACTGCAGCTTAGAGTATTTAAGAAAAGACTAAAAAAAGAAAAAAAACAGAAATTGAGAGCAATTCATGATTTAACTTGCTTATACAATACATACAGTTTAATTCTTGGAGTGAATCATTTGTATTATTTCCTCACCGTAAAACTCGATTTAGCATCCATTAAAAACTCAGAATGGCTAGATTTTAACCTACTATTTCCTTAGCAATGGGACACTACATGATTGACAATGCAATTACCACTGTAAAGTTTCTGTTATGCGTACCAATACTTAAAATAGAACTTCAATATTTTCACATACAGCACTGTGGGTTTTGTAACTCCCTATTTTTGTGCATCTCCAAAGATCTTTACAGGTTTGAGAGAAATTTCTGTTACCTGCGTATTTGCAAAGAAGGGCATGAATATAAGACATTCTACCACTACTGGCAGAGTACAGTCATACTTTCATAAACCTTTCTGAATCTTAAGGAGCTTCTTACTTGAAAAACAAGACTCATTTTCAATGGATTTTAGGTCTAAAATTACCTAATTTAATCCCAGGTAGTTTACATACAAACTGCCTTGATATCCACTCCTTTCTTTCCCTTTTCTACCATTTCACTTTAACTTGCCAGGGACTTCCAAATATTTTGGAAGTTACTGAGATTTATCAGATTCAACCTTTACCCCTGAAATTCATCCATGAACGCTGAGAAAAGAATATACCGTAATTTTTGTTCCACTACAACAAATTTTCATTTCACTTTTAGACTCAAACCTTCTTTTTCATTTTTCTTTTAATAGGTTGCATTTCTGCTCACTTGTCTGTTGCTACTGTGGGATACATAACATGGTCTTTCCTTTTGCTATTTAAAAGTATTCTAGATTATTATGAGCACTGAATATATATATATATATATATATATGTATATATAAAATATTATTTCAGTCCCTACTAGAGGAAATAGATAATTTAGGAATTAATTCTAAACTCTAGATTTCAGTGAGGTGTTAATCAAGAATGGCAGAAGATTTCTTTAGACATAGTCCACCTGAGCTAGTCCACCTGAACATTTGCAGTTTTTACTCAAAGTCAACCCCTTTTAATTAGTATAAAAAGATAATTAACTATGACTAACCTCCTACACATACAGACAGAAAGCACATAGCTTCGTCACTGAGCTAGCAGAACACTTTGGCAACATGTAGTGCATAATCTAAATAAATAAATAATCTTCCTTAGATTCTTAGTAGCAACTATCCAGACCCTTCCATGTTCACTTCTATGTAAAGTTAAATATTTTGACAGGAAAGACTTAAGACATGGAAGTCTAGCTGCTTGTCCTTGTAGGATTCCTCCTTGCATCCCACTCAACAGGGTTCCCTCAAGTCTCTACTCGGTAAGACTTCTATCAATTTCCTTGCAAGAATACTCAGGCTAATATAACTTTTTGCTGACAATTTTTACTTCAAATTAAAAAAAAACAAACTCATGGGATTTATGGAATTCTCATGGAACTCTTTTGATAATATACCATTTCAGAGGCACAGGCGTGACTCAGCAATTCTGACGGGAATCCATCAGGTCCTGATGGGAACCTAAGTTCAGGGTTCTGTTAGCCCTGACGATTTGTTACCATATTTTCTTGGAAGAAAATGTCTTAAAGCTGCCTTAAAGCTTCTCTAATACAAAACTCCTTTTTGATTACTGATCTGTCCCATAACAGTTTTTACCAGCTTTCATCACAGTCACTGACAAAGGTGCTCCATTCATCATATTATATTCATATACAGCGAGATTCCTTACTCTTCTAATCTGTTCCAGCAGAAGAAATAAAAAACACAAACCCCACCGAGAAATTGTCTTCCATAAACTTAAACTTTGATACATATGACCTCATTTTTCCAGAACAGAACTACCACTTTGACAACTGCAAAAAGCAAGCCCAGCTTATGCTCTTAGAGCAAGATACAGGGTAACTTTCTAGACTAATCAGTGCTGTTGGCTCTATAAAATAAAGCATAGAATTTCCCAGTATTTTCTGAGGATGCAAGGAAAGGAAATTTAGCAGTTGATACAGTTGAAGAGAAATTGCAAGCATACCAACAGTTTTTCTTGGCACATATGCAACCAGACTTCTAGGTCAGTGAAGAAAGTGAATAGACAATTTAAGGAATTTTTGGTTTTTGTTTTGGTTTTTTGAGGTGGGGGAGGACCTTGTGGGTTTTTTTTTTGTTTTCTCTTGGTGTTTTTTGTTGTTGCTTGTTTTTTTTGGTTGGTTTTTTACACGCTAGGAGTATATTTCAGAAACAGAGCATCATTCAGAAGCATCTTTTAAAATAAAAGTGCATTCCCATTCTTGGAGTGTTTGACTTTACCAATCCCATCTCTGTGCCTCTACTTCAGCCTCAGTCTGCTGCTCTGCACACAGGTGCTGATCTCATCTAGGCAGAGAGTATTTGGGAGACAGTTATTTGGATTAGAAGCAAGTGATACACAGCTGATGACAATCTCTGCATGGCTGGCATTTGAGAGGAGACCACTATATCCAGCAAGTCACTTAAATTTGTGCTTCACTTTGACTTCAGTAAACTACTCACATTTTCAAGATTAAGCAAGTGCTTCACTGGACTGAGACAACAATATCCCATAATATAACAGAGTAGAGGTAAGTAGCCTATCTTACAGTGATGTAAATCTAAAATAACTCCAGCTAAACCCAAAGGTTTCTCCAGATTTATACTGACACAAAAACAAACACTGACCTATTGTATTCAAAATTCCCACAGCCACTATATTCAGTTCTTTATATTACAAGTTCATCCTTTGCTTTCTCAACAGAAATACCTATATAATCTTTCTGCACAAGTTATATTGCCTCAGAATATCAAGTAACACAGGATTCAGCAGGTCTAAGAATTATGCAAAGACAGTTTTAATCAGCATAATGTTTAAAATAAATTGGTTTTTAAAAGTCTACCAAATGTGTAAAAAAAAGTTGTTTGTGTACCAGCAAATTAACAATATTTTTTCTGTACAGCTAAGGCCTGAATACACTGGGAATCATAAACAGCCATTCCATGAGGAAAAACAAACTGCATAATTAGAAAAATGTGGTCTTGAAGCAAGTGTGTGAATTTCCACATCTTTTTGTGTGTAAATTAGAATTAGATGAGAGAAAGAAGGAAAGAAAAGAACATTTGAAGGAAGCTGGAAACATAAGACTCAATACAAAACTTGGGCTAGACCCACATCTGATGGACCCAGTTTCAGTGCAATTAGTGGAGACATCTGTATCCTTTGTATTGCCTAAATATACTCCAATTCAAAACAGCATTGCCTTAAAGTTGTCTTTTTCATTGTTAGTTTTTATATGTATAGTGATACACTGTTTATAGATGTAGATGGATGGGTTATGGGAAATGAGCATTTACTATTGTGTTGTGCTTACCACCTCCAGCAAACTTATTAACTATTCGGAGCAACAAATCAAATTAGCAGTATAAATAATTACCAACAACCTTTTTGTTGTAGGAGTCTCAGAAAAGTTGGTTTGAAACCAGTTCTAATCTAGGAGGAAGTTTATTTTTTCCCTTAATTTTTCTACAGTTCAGAGATGCAGATGGGAGAATGTTCCTCGCTCAGCAATGAATGGCAACATCTTCATACGTGACTTTCCAAGTCATTTCACTGAGTGTTTTGAAGGTTACTTGGTCTCATTCCTCGACAAGTGACCCACTACTTCAAGGTGGGTTACTTGGGAGATCAGCACTGTCTTTGGTGTGCTTGGATTAAAAAAAAAAAATGTTATTTCCTAACCTATGATTCTTCCCTTTTTCTTTACAATGGCATTTTGGCCTTATTACTTGTTAGGATCAGAAGCAAAACATCCATATCCTTATAAATTAGAAAATGTTTAATAAGAATGAGCTTAAACAAATTTTTATTATAATGAAAGGATTAAGGAACATGATAGCATTAATATTTAGGAAAAATTAAACAAAATTGCTTTTTATCTGCTGCAAACTATGTTAAATATTTAATATGTCACATTATAGAGGCACCACTTCAAAGGGAATGACAACCTTTCCAATAGGAACTTCCATTTCAGCAGTTCAGACTTAGTTGGAAAACTTCTGACAGCTAAATCTTAACATGATGTGCAGATTTTCTAGGCAGTTAGAACTGAGACAAGCTTCTGAACTGCACAGAAGTTCTACAGCAGAAAGCCCTGCAAAGACTGTGTCTAAAGAGGCTGTCTCTTAAGGGCTCCACTGACCCAGCGCATGGTTTATTTAGAAGGGCACTCTGAGTTTAATTGTTCTGGAGCTTATGGGAAGTCTTTTTTGTTGTTTTGGAGTGTCTGGGTATAATTTTAGACAGGTTTAAAACACCGAAAGTCATGCAAGTATTCTGAGGTGGTATAAATATGATTTTTCAGAAATCTAGCAGCAGAAAACTTCCATGTAAGTATTATTAAATGCAAAGTCTAGATCCCAAATTATAATAAATGAATATAAAAATTCCTTTATAAAAAGATGTGTTAGATCCTGTTAGGAGCAGCAATATGCTTCTGAAACAAACAATTTTCTGCACTGTGAAGGCCTGGAAACTTTCACGGTTTATTTTTTAAAGCCTCTAGAGCAATCTGAAAAAAAATAAAAATAAACAGCTTAAATTGAGATGGACCTGCATACCAGCCTACATATTGGATGTAGTTTTAAGGTAATAAAGTAACAGAGTAATGTAGTAAATTTGGTAGTAGATTTTTCCTCCTTTCAGATCACTGAACTGAGAAGCAAACATTGAAAAAAATCTGAGTTTGCTCTGAAGCTGATCCTTACAATGACCTTGAAAAAAATCTATTATCCTTTGCCTTTATCTCTCCTCCTGTAAAATGCGATAATAAACACTAGTTAAGCGTTATATTTTTATCTTGGGATGGAACTCAGAGTGGAAGACAATGAAATGTTACAACCACCTTGGTTAGAGCTGGCTGATTTCCTGAAATCAGACTTCTCCTCATGCCCCACAAAACCCCAAGCAAAAATACACAGCTCTTCAAAACCTGTCAAGATCTTGTTATTTACTTGTTTTAAAGCCCTTATTCTACTGCAGTTGACTTTCATTTTATCCTCCCAAGGCAATTGTTTCTATCTATATGCACGGCCAAGGCAGCTATTTGCTATTTGACTGGATAGTGCTTCCAGAGATATCCTTTCAGCCCTGTTGTACATGCAGTAACACTATTTGTAGAAGGAGTAGGTTGTTTCCTTTATTACAGAATTTTTACTGAAGTTTATTCATTTTCAATTATAAACTTCACAATTTGCTTATTACTACTACGCACATGAAATGTGACTCTAACTTCTGAGTACAGCTGAGTTCCCATGTCTGTATATTTGACTTGTTGTCAAGGAACTGTTTTCTGAAGCTCATATCTTGCATTCAAGAAAAGAAAAAAAGAAAAGAGAAGAGCAGAAGTCAAACTGTCACAGACACAGCAGTCACTACTAGCATCCAGATTTTCTGACTCTGGCCTACATTTGCCACATCTGCCACAAAAATGTGAAGCCTGTGTATTTCAGCATCTTCCAGTGTTATATTCTGAAAAATAACTTGCAGAAAATGAAGGTAAAAAAATGAGTGTTCAGTAGCACTTCAGGTCTGAGTTTCATTTGCTATTAGCAACACAGTAAAAACATTTTATTTAATACAATAAATAATTGACTAAATGCTTTTCTTTTTTAATATTGCTTAATCTTGACTTCAGTAACTATTGTGCTAAGTGTTGGAGGGCTTTGACATTTTTAATTGCTTATAAAATGACTCTTACATTTTAAAAAAATGTTTGGATACCAACATAAGATGTGCAGAGGGAGTGTAGTTTCAAAGTAGAATTTAAAATATCTGTGCTTAAAGATAAATCTCAAGCATTTCAATAAACTGCTTTTATTAAGGCATTAGTGACCATTAACTTCTCATGCATGTGGCTCATGCTGTCAAGCAGAATGTATTAGTGATACTTGTAAATGTTGTCTGTGACTTATATACACCACTTGTGCGTCTGCTGTAAAGCATCCCAGCTTCATTTACCAGAAGGCTTTCTAAGCCTTGGTCCACATTTTTGATGGTTTGAAGAGAAATAGCTTCTATTAATTACATATTGAGTTAAAGCTACATAACAGCCTTTATGTTAGCACAAGATTTTGTCAGTTGATGCATCTCTCTGTCATTGTACTGTACAAGAATTAGAACCTTGTAAGATTTATAGCAACTTTGGGGCTTGAAACCAAAATAGTCTAACAACTTTTAAAACAAAGAAAAAATAAAAGCCATACAACTTCAACTGTTAACATTAAGGAGCTAAGCAATATATATACTTGGACAGCAGAAATTCCATAAGCAAGCCCCGCCCCAAGAAAGGCAAAACAAAACAAAAAATACACAGCAGATGAGTATGCCTGTTGAAATGCAATCACCGTGTCATTTCAGTGTCACCACTTCTCTCTCTCACACACACGCAGCGCTTTGAGTGTGCTGAAGGGTTGGTAGAAAATGGTTTTCCTCGCAGGCAGAATTTCAGAGGAAGCCACACAGTGGCAGTACTGGGAATGTAAATGCTGCGCTCTATTGTGCAGCATGATTAAGAGTCTTCAAGGAGCTAAAATACAGTTTCCTACGTATGGTTGCAGTTAAGTTCAGTGTTACTTTATATAGAAGACATCCTGGTTTCTATTGCTCTAAGACTGGAAGAAAAGCACACAGTCAACATGTAATTTATTTCCTTCTGTAATTTTAGTATCAAGAGGCCTCAGACACAGAGTTAGTCACACATTTCACTCTGGGCTACTATTTTCTCTCCATTTTTATCCGCACTTTTATTTCCTCTCTTCAGATATGTTTTTGAAGCCCAGCCTAAACTTGGAATACTTTGCCAAAATAAAAGGAAAAGTAAACAAACTGAAGAAGCATCCCCCACGCACAGACACACACCACAGACATTTCTGATTCATCTGGCTTATTGGTTTCCGTACTTCCCTAGTACACAGAGACGAGCTGAAGAGTATTAGAAATGACAAATCCAGAATGCTCTGTTCATTTTCACAGTACTGGGAGAGTCCTGTCAAAGAATACCAGCCACACAGATCACAGATACTAACTTCTAACATATGGGTATCTCGTATCAAGGCAGGTAAGGGAATACTTTAAAATAAATCTGTGAGATTCATGGTTACAGAAAAACACGACTGACTCCTACACAGCACTTTAAGATTTTTTCAAATATTGATAAGCATTCTCTCCTGTGCACCCGGGTTCTTTACTGGCAGATCTGCAGCTTAGAGTTCCCTTTCAGACTGATGCACAAGCCTCCAGCCCCATGTTTACTAATAGAGATAATGGCAGGAAAACAGGGCTACACCTGTTACAAACTTCCACAATAAAAGTTATTTGTACATTATTCTAACTGATGCCTGGTACTTTTCCCCACTTACCTCTGTGCTTTGAGGAGGGATAGGGACAGACCCGTAATCTGCAATGGCACAAAAGCACCAATTAGACAGCTTTCCAGCAGCTGACCATTTGATGACCAGACTTGATACAACATGAAGAAACACCAAAATGCCATGACTGTATGTGTTAACTTGCCTTAAACCCTACGTGCTCTACAGACATAATGTAATGGTTACCATAAGCATATATGCACAAGGAGTGTGACACAGCACTAAAACACAAGGCCAGTCTTAGTTTTACAGAGGGACACACCGTTCACAATCTTCTGCCTATTTATACCCATGACTCCCACCTAAATCAATTCCTTGATTTTACTGGGTGCACAAACAGTATTTCCTCTAATTGATCCTTCCTTTTAAAGAAATACCAGACTTCTGACTGCAGGGGTTAACACCCGGTAAATTTGAGTACATGTCCTTTCCTGCTTACCTTGACTTAGCTTTTATTGACAGAAAATGAAGGTGAAGCCCTTCTGACAGCACCTGCAGTTGCACTTCTCCCCTTACTGAGTCACTCCTCAAGATCACGAAAACCACGTGAACCAAACACTCCCCATGCATCCATGCAGGATTTGCACTGCAGTCCCCTCCACCAGCACCCCCAGAAGAACAAGAATCTGTTATGAGGGCCCAGAGAATTATGTTTCTGTATTAATAAAAACCTACACACAAACACACATATGCTGTATGACTCTTCTTCAATGACGGAATGACATTTAAAAAAACATAGGAACATTAAACTATCCAGTAGAGTAGCAGATGGGGAAAATTTCTTCTCCTGATCAAAGCTAAATTATTGTATCGCTGCTGGTCTCAAAGCCATGAGGTACCAGTGCTTTTTAACTACACTGAGAAAAATATTAGGAGAGGATTTTGTCAAATATTAAAAAGCATGGTAAATTATTTTAGCTTGGATATTCCTCAATTTCTTTCTATAGTGACTCTATCCTTTCAAGATGAATCTCTTTTTATCTGGAGCTGCAATGGTCTTTCCTATAAACGTGCTGAAGGGTATCACACACTCCCAACAAACTGCTCTGCAAAATTCTTTGTAGGATGAGTACAATCTTTTTTATATCAGACTGAGCAATGGTGGAGTCTTATTTAAGAGACTCACATAAATAATTTTCTTCCTCAATTTCAACAGCAACTCCCATCTAACTTGAGACGTTCGGAAAGTTACTGACTTCACCATCTGAAATCGCTTCCCTGGTGAGTCCAGCAACCCAACACAAAATTTAAATGGTTTGTGTTACAGGGATTTGGGAGCTGGAAAAACATCTTAATGGTCAGTGCAAACAGAGCACGTTGACATGTCAGTCTCCCATCTGCAGCACAAGACAGATGCAAGCACCTTTTTTCATGTCCTTGTTGTATTAACTCCAAGAATCGTGAGCATTTGTTGGTCACTTAGATGTGTGTTGTTTTTATCTTAAAAGGAAACTGAGGACCTCCATCATTCCCACTGCATGGTACCACAGCAATTCTTTCCCAAAGGGGAAGCAAAGCAGCCACAGCTTCCAGCCGCAGCAGGACACCACAGAACCTTGATCTGATGATTATAACAGGGAAGACTTGGCCACTTATGAAACAGTCGAAAGCATAAAATCATGCACCCACATCATATTCTGGGGTAGTGGAATGCCTCCACTTTGCCTCCCATGACAGGAGAGGCCTGGCCACATAGCTGTGCAGGATGGAGCTTGGGACACGCAGTGCTATCCAACTGCTGCGAGCTCCCAGGAACTGCTGCATGCCCATAAAACCCACAATGCACTGATAGGTGCAACAATGGCTGACAAAAAGTCATAAGAGGATAGGATGAGCATTTTCAAGAAGGTTTTGGAACCCTTAACCTTCCCACACTTACTTACAGCCTGGGAGGAGGGCTTTATAACAAACATACACTAACTAACAGGCTGGACTTGCACATTTATTGGAGGAACAGAGCAAGAAAGGGAAAACGAGCAGGAAATCAATTTTGCCATCCTCCACATGTGACACTCATCCCAAAGATAACGAGTCCAAACAGAACTGCATGTGCATGCTCTGCCCAGCATTGAAGCCCAAAGGCCAGCATTTCAGCTTTATTTTTATCCAACAAATATAATGCCCTGGGGCTGCACAAATGCACTTCAGCCCCAGCTCACCCACAAGTCACCTGTACACATGCTACAGATAAGCCCCAGACTTAGGGGTGGTACTAGAGGCACTGCCTACCCTATCTACCAAAGAAATACAAACTCCAAATTCCACCAGAGTTTTACTAAGAGAAAGTGATGATATGCACAGAACACTAACAAAGGGGCTGCTCTGTTGACACTTATTTTAATGGTTCATCTTCCAAATTGACCATATTGAAACAAAGAGCCAGTACCTTTCAGTTCCCTCAGCCAGCACAACTCTTCTCCCCAGAATCACCCTTGCTCTCCAGAGGTAGGAAACAGTCAGCAAAGCCACCAGCTTTCCACTGAAAGCCCAGAGCCTCACCTTCCCATTAGGCCAAGCATCTGACAGCAAGTAATCCTGTCTGAGCAGTAATACACAGAAAGACTGGAATTAATATTTGCTGCCAAAAAATACTGGATACTTTCTAATCACACTAGGGAAACTCACTAGGTTTTCAATCTCAGATACTTAATACAGTGAAGCAGGAAGACATTTCACTTTCAAGCTAGAATTCAATAATCCTACTTGAAGCAGCTCGAAAAACAAGTTTTAACAACTGCCTCAGCATCTAGAGATGCAGAAAAGATTTTTATCATTAAAATTTAATTCTCTCAAACCAATGGCATGTCATACAAACGTTAAATCATAAATTAACCTTTCCGAATGCAGCATTAAAAATAGGATTTTGTATTTTGTTGTTATATACATCTGTAAAACCATGTGAGAAAAATCAGGACATAGCATTTCATATTTTAACATTGTTCTTACCTGATCAATGGGCATAGTTGTTGCTTATTTTTTCTGCAGTTCTCATTTCCCACAGTGCAGCAAAAATGTTTATTTTCCATTATATTAAAAGAAATTTAAGCCATTGCTTTCGCTTTTACCATAGCACTGCAAATTTCAGGTGGGTGCAGATAACCATTTTGCTTTTATCAGAAGTTCTCAACAAATATTTCCCCATCACTTTTGCTCTGCACTGAACATTGTTACTGGTTTTTTTTCATAGCAAGTGAATGAAGAAGGTTGTTAATGATTCAAACATTTAAAAATATTAGGTTGGCCATTACAGCTAACTTCTCCTAAAATATTATTTCTGATATATAACAAAAGCACAGTATGTGCAATATATAAATTCAACCAGTACTATGGTTGGTTTTTTGTTGTTGTTTAAATATGTCAAAAGATCTTTAAAGATGCAAGACTAAGTGAAAGAAGGCAAAAATTTAACATAACTATACTGTGTCCTGATGCATTCTCAATTATATTGCCATAGATTATTACATCTTGTTAAATTCAACTTGTCTAGCACTCTTCAGACCATTAAAACATTCTTAAAGAGATGTTACATTTTCTGATTACAGTTTTTGGGTCTTATTTGTATAGCCTTGTGTTAACAGACTGATTTTCAAGTACATTTCTTGGTGACACTCAGCTTTGTCTGTGTAGAGCTCTTACCACTAAGTACTTACGACTGATAAATGCCATTCTTAACTGAGGTGATTTTCATTCTGCTTCGCTCCATTAGTTCAAAGTACAAAATTGCAATGAAAAGCTGCAATGTCCTCTTTGGTAGTTTGACTCTGCTTTGAGTTCACTGCTGCCTGTATTTGTCTAACTTATAAACTCAATCTGGGGGAAAGCACTTCAATTTTTATATATATTTTTTTCCACCAAGCTCGCCAAGGCTAGGGTCTCACAGTTTTTTGAACACTTCATGCAATCAGTTCCACCAAATGCCCATCACTTGAGAAAGAAGAATGACCTGTTTCAGGATGGGGTGCAGCACACAGCCGCGGTCGTATTTTGCAGCTGTTCAACTCAATTCCATGGACTGCAGCAGGGAAAAAAAAGCTACATTTCACTTGTTTTAGACTTCCAACTGCAAAGTATGTTGTGATTTGCACTGGAGTGAGGGGAAAGTATTTTCAGGCAGCACCACCTCTTTAAGATTTCTTATTTCTCACCAACACCCCCATAATTATTTACTGTGGACCAAAAATGTACCTAGTAGAAACAGACTCATTTGTTTCCTACATGCTTCAAACCTTTCATGAATAAAGTAGTACCAAGGGTAACCTTTCATGAATACAACCTTAGGGATCACAGAGTGCCCTCAATCAATGCAGGGAACTCATGTTGACAGAGTATATGGGAAACAGATTGAGGTATTAAAGCACATAGCCTCTGGTGTTTTAGTTGTAAATACTATAACCATCAAATATTTAGACTCTTATGTAAGCAGTATGCCATTTTTTAAACAGTTACTGCTTGGAATAAATCTTTAAGGACGGAATTTTCAGAAATGCTCAGGATTGGCCTAACTTCGCTCTTACTAAAATCAATCATAAAATTTTCACAACTCTGGAAAATGCATTGTCTATTTATATGTTTCCATGGCACTAGGCACAGTAAGTCTTGATCCTGAGTGGTGCTTTTGGACTCCACTGTAATCTAAATAAAATGATATATAGGAAATCAGTAAGATAATGATGAGGAAAAACACACACAAAATTTTTTTTTAAAATGATGGCTTCAGTCATTTGGAGCTGCTTATATTTTCTCCAAACCTTAATTTTCATTTGCTTCTTTTATATTAATCCAATTTCTTTGTTGTTAACTTTCCCCAGTATAACTCCATGAGCCTTAAATTTCCACTACAGTATCCAGTCAGTAAAACATAACTTGCTTTCTTGCCACAAACTATTCCTATTTCATTTACACAAACACATTAGCGTAGGGATGCAGTTTATAGTTCCATAAGCAGAAGCTTACCTCTCATCTATTTCCAAAGGCTGTTGCTGATAAGAGATATATAACCTGCTTTATATTCCCAGGAATAACTACTTTGGCTGGGTTGGAGAAGGGAGCATTTGTTTTTTGGGGTTTTACAGACCCAACCACTCTGTTTTGTTATTTTACAATATGCACACCAACACTGATTTATGCTGGAATCAACATCGGAGCCAGCTGTTTTACTTTTATATACATACACTCCCCAAAACTATCTAAAACGTCCTATTTTCCTTCAAAGAACTTCAGTAAGACCAAAACAAAACTCCTGCTCATTGTTTAATATGGGATTTTAAAAGCTCAGTAAGGTAACATCCTTTTCCCTATTTTCTCCAAATGAAAATCTACACGTTGTTGAATTTGAGTCTATGTTCCACAGACAGTTCTCTAAGTATTTTCCTGGCAGCTATCCTCATTTCCTAACCACTGTTTCAGACATTTATTCCCACCTTCCTCCACTCCTCCAGTTGCACCCATACAGCCAGTCAGATTTGGATCTATGGTCAGGCAGACCAAGACTAAACTCTCCTTTTCTAAAAGAAGACTTTTATCCATGGCCAGAATCCAACACAGTCACCCTATTGAAGAGGTGCACCAGCACAGCAGACGGAGTGGCTCTTACCAGAAAGGCCTGCACCTGGCAAAAACCTGCACCGATATACAAACTATGTATTTCAGAGAGAATATTTCTGAACCTACAAAGGCATTCTTAACAGATCCCTCAGAATAAAAAGAAAAAAATTAGAAAGAAGCATTACAAAACTGGCAAAGGCACAAACTTCCGGAGAATAGCCAAGGTTGTAAAATAGGCCAAAGAAAGAACTAGGTAATGATTTCACCTAATTTCAAGTTGATATTATCAATAACCCTGGCCCACCATATATTTTACACTAAGCACTACTAGTCTTTCAGATTAGCAAGCCATATATATATTTAGTGCTTTATTCTCAAACTGTTTCACCACAAATGACAGCTCATTCCACAAACAGCTTATCTTATGGCTAAAGATATATAAATACATACTAAAAATGCTGCTGGAAGTCTCTGAATGTATAATGCAGCCTGATAGACATGGTAGTGATTGTAACACTGCATTGTAGACAAATGTTAAAGAAACTTGGCAAGAAACAACACGTTTTAGCTACTCAAAATTCAGATTTTCTCAGTCTTGTCCCCTTCTGATGAATGGAACATATGGGAGTATTGTTCATAAAACTTGCATTGCTGTTCTCCATGCCTACCAAAATTCTTCATCATGACAATATTTACCAAGTTGCATATACTTTCAAATTTGAATTAATTACCTAGATTTTTTTCTGTACTTCCAGGTTTATTGCAAAAGGAAAACACTTTAGAAGCAATGTGTTGTGAGAATTTAACAGTAGATGTTATAGCAACAGAGGTAGTGGAGTGCTTGTTGGCAAAGGCAGCTATCCAGTTAAAAGCTATCAATGCTAAGTGAGATAAAAGACGGGAAAGAAAGTGACAGCTTTGCCAAGAAGCAGTTTAAAATCTGACATTATAAACAAAACACGTGTAAATCTAGACATAAATCTTCTTGTATGATGAAGCCTCATCATACAAGCTAGCATTTGAGCTAGCATTATTACTTACATACAAACATTTCCTGAAATACAGTATCACAAGTGCAGAGCAGCCTTTAACCTTGTGTTCATCCACTCAAGAACCATGTTATTTATTATCCTTTATCCCTTAATTATGGGGACTTCACCTACTGCTCTCTGCTCATTTGAAATGCAGAATAAAATACAATAGATGTCTGAAGACTTAACAGGTGTCAACCAGATATTTGCCAGCTACCACTACTATTCTACTGGGAGGAGTTGCTGTTCTATAAATACTAATTAGACTTCTGCACATGATCTTGCTGAAATACCTAAGGTGATGAGTGGCCAGTTGTTACTTTTAAAAGATTAGCACAATTTAAAAAACTAATGTCCCCAGTGAGGCAACGCTCACACTGAATGATCAAGAGTTATAGCTGTTCTCTGCCCAAAAGGGAATATTTGCTCACTTCATCATCTGGAAAATCTGCTGCTTCTCTAACAAGTCACTCTTCTATTTCACTTTGAAAAAGTTGTAAAACTTCATAGAATAAATATAATGGTGTGGTATACGTACTTAAATGGTCTTCCACAGACATGCCCACATGGTAGATTTTAATAGCTTCTAAGAATAGAGATTTTAGTTTGAAATGATTAAGAAACTGCAACCAAAACAGATCACACTTAAATGAAGCATAAAAGAGAGATTACACTAGAAATTGCATCAGCGTAGCAAAAATGCAATTTACTGTAGTCCACTTCGACCTCAACTCTTCACCTCCACAAATCAGAAAGACCCGAACAGAACAGGTGTCTGTTACACTGATCCTCTATGTTTGAAGTAGTCATTATCAAGAAAAAAAAGCACTAGTTACCTAAAATCTCAGTATAATAATACCAGATTAGCAGATAATTCTAAGCAAAAACACTGTGACCATACACAGCCCATTCCACTGGCTTGAAATAAAGCCTTGATTTTCATCTTGAAACATAACTGATGTAACGTGGTGTGACAGCGCTGCACTTCTATGTGCGAGCTGTGATTCACTGTGGTGAGATTTGACTGATGTAACTGACATAACCCTATACTATTCAATAACAACCTAGCGTGCCCACAAAAAAAAAAAAAAACACCCAAGAAAATAGAAATAGAGACAAAGAGCTTAATTTGTTTCTATTTTTTTTGCCTCTATTCCTTGAGAATAAACATTCAGTAAATCCATTACCATTTACGGCGGAAATAGATATCTTTTTAATCATTTTTCTGGTTTTCTTTTTTAAAAGATAATCTTATTCTTTACCATGAAATCTGGTTTTTCCTTATCATTCAGCATACTGCTTCCCCTTTTTAAGTAGCTCATTACTGGAAATGTTTGGCCTTACTTCAAAAGAGAAGAATATGTCAACACCAGAACATCTGTGTCCACACAGAGTGCTTTGATGACAGTGATATACCCCATTTACATCACTAACACTGAGCTAAACCTTGATGCTGACTGCATTTAAAGATCTTACCCCACAGGGCAAGAGAATACAGGTCAAAAATGTTGATCTGTGTTTGACACACTCTACTTCAAGAGCACTTGGCAATGATTGGTTCCAGAGTCAAGAATCAAACGCGCAAAACATCGCAAAGCTCGGAGCCATGTTCACATAACCATATTCGAAACAAACATTAAAATTCACAGTCTCTGGAGGCCAATCTCCTTTTGATACAGAAGATTTTGCAAGCTATATGGTCAAATTCTATCCTGAATACAGTGGAAACTTTTTATTTCAAGCAGAAGGGCATGACATTGCTCAAATGCAAAACAAATATTAGACACCGCCATCATAAAACTCAAACCTGATTGTATTTAAAAAAAAAAAGCAGAATAGTTGCATATGACACAGCATTGCTTTTGTCAGTGTGGCTAGAGGAAGTTTGGAGAATTTCAGTATGTATCACATGTCTCCACAGGCAGGTACAATAATGGTGGGTTCCTAAAATATTTAGTACAGGAGAGTTCAGAGATGAAGCTATAGAAAATCTGTATGACACGGCTTCTAGTAGTTTTATTTCTTCAACTTTTTTTTTAAATATGTTGTGTTTCTTTAACTTCCTGTAATTAATATCTGTCTTTCCTAACAAATTACATTATATTTACTAAATCAGTATGCGTGTTTAATTTTTAATATAAGTTGAAGAGTCCCAAGTATTACTCTTCAACAATTCTGAATCTTGAGTACCTTAGTGTAAACCTCAGTACTTCAGCAGCATTAATTCAGTACTGCTTTCTAGATTGATTTATAAGAAGCATCAAACAAGACCAAATCAGTGCAAGCCAAATGTTGCCCTACTCGTGTTCAAGCACCACAACTACCTGTACACTGCTTGTGCATGGAAATCTTATTTCATTCGGTAGAGAAACAGAAAATTTTATTTACAGATCTCATTAGAACACCATGGAAACAGATAAAGAAGCAATTGCAAAAGGCACAAGCCACATGGAAGGCAGCTCTAATAGAAAGCATGTATTCAGAAATAATCTATGTGTTTTCCCACTTGGAAAATATATATATAATTCCCATAACATCAAGACAATTATACTGAGGAGACCCCAATATCACTGAGGTCCCTGATAACGGTATGAATTAATGCACACCTTCAAGGTACAGCAAGTTTTCATACATGGACTATTAGAAAAAGAAAATATATTTTAATACAATAATTATCTTTTTTAAAGAAAGAAATTAGAGCTAGGATTTCTGAAACAGGATTAAAGCATGGTTGTAGCCCTGTAAAAGCAAGCTGCACAGCACCTGCTGCCTACACTGAGCATGGCTCCAGGCAATGCTATTCATTCCTCACTTTCATAGGAGCAAAATACACCCCCCTAAAAATATAAAACACAAAAATAAATAGATCTCCTGGGAAGTGAAGGAGAAATCAGTTTTAAAAATAGTGAAGGAGCCTATATGTTCTAGAAAAAGCCCATTTTGCATTGTTTCGTAAGATTTACACTTTAATTTGAAACCAAAGTAAGGCATAAAATTTGTATGAAAGCAATATCTGATTTATATATAGACTCAACACACAATATACTTAGCTGCAAATACCACACTCCAGTGAGAGAAAGAAAAGGTTTCGAAATATGATTAAAGTAAGTCTGATAAATGTTTCCCCAAAATACCCCAAAAAGATTGTTCTGAAGTTGCATGGTAAACAAGTAACATGATTTTTGCTACAAAAAAAGACTAAACACAATGGATTTTTTAAATTAATTTCCAATGTTATTACATACACCTATTGAGCTGAAATTGACTCCAACTACTAGCTGTTTTCTGAGGCAGCCTTTTTCTGTTCAGATGACCTTTCTATCTAATTTTAAAAAATAAATATAAATAGTCTATCTGCTGGTCAGACAAAGAGGAAGTGATCTTATGATCACAGAAGTTAAGACTCTGTGAACTGAAGTTTTCTGATTGTTCAGGTATTTAAGGAAGATATATTTATAAGACTCAGATTACGTGCAGATTGATTAAATATATTAATAATTAACCAATAAAGACTTACAAGAATACGTTACTGTACACTTGTGGTCTAACCTCACCATCCATATTCAAAAAAATCTAGCTAAAGGCAAATTATATAATTCTTGAGAGTCTTGCATACATTAAGACTCATTAGATTTACATATTACTCACAGTAGACATTTCATTACAGTTGGTCTGAAAAAATGCATCATCTATTTGTGTTTCATATCTGCATGATTTTCTACATTGTATATACTGCATAACTTGTGGCCAAGTTGTTTGATCTTCTGGTGTTTTCAGCTGCATCTACATCAGTATATAAAGGACCAAATAGTGCTTGTTGAATTGAAGTCAACTCAGAGGGCAGAGTTCATATTCTTCTTCTTAACTGCAACCTCCCAAAAACAAGGGGACCAAATCCAAAAAGCCTTTTAGAAATTCTGTTTACTTCATAGCATTTGCAAGCATTATTTAGGAGAGTGAAAGGTTATACAAGCCAAACCAGAGCCAGGGACCTTGCTCACAGCTGGATGGTGAGGAGATTACTGAACAGCAATTTAGCTAAAGCCCCCGCTGTTCAATGTGCTCAAACAGACATAGTTTCAGTCACACTTATTGGAACAATATGCTAAAACATCAACACAGCAAGGCTGGAAGAGGCCTCTAGAGTTCATCCAGTTCATATGCACCAAAGAGAACCTATTCTCACAACATAGCTCACACATTCAAGTTCATTCCTACTCTTACCAAAAGCTACACCTGAGCCAGAAGGTCTTCACTATAAAAGAATCCCAAGTAAAACATTCTTTTCTCCTAATAAGCAAGCCTTTGAAATGAGAACTTACCATTTTGGTCTGCTTGTGGATTTCACCATTGGAGCCATTCCATCTCGATAGAGGCTTTTTGTTTTACTGAAGTTGACGACATTGAAAATTACTCTCTAGAAAAAGAAATAAATCTTAGTTATAAATTATGATATATTCCACATATTTATCATATATACCAGCTGCATAAAAACATACAGAAAATATGGAATGGATATGTATCTTATGCTTTGAAGTACTTTTAGTCTACGTAGATCTCAGATAGCACAGTCTAGTCCTAGTATTTTGATAGCCTACATTTTACATCTTACAGCAGTAATATACTTTGAATGTAAATTTGAATTTAATACACTGGTTTTCCAGCAGCTATCCTATCAAAACAAAGAAGTAGGTTGCTCGGATTCAAAAACAGAAAAGCAAGTCCAGTTTATCTGTTGGAAATGTTGGTGGAAAGCAGGCAGATAGGGAAACAGATCTCATGAAAACCTTTCAACTGCTTCATCTCTTAAAGATTCTTATTTCTACACAGTAACAGGAAAAATAAAAACTTCTGATTTTCTTTCCCCCAAGAAAAAGTTATTTCTCTTCATTCTGTCTGACAAAAGTAAGAATTCTCCTCTGTAAAAATTACACAGCATACTTATACATCAGAAATTGCATATAGCCATCACTGGTTTGAATATGGTAGTGATGAGAGCCCAGTTCTCATCTTAGTATACACTGATAGCTTTGGGGAGACTACAGCTGGCATTTAACAGTTCAAAGGAAGAGAAAAGTCTAGATCTTCACTAGTAATGGACTGATACCAAAAGTAAATTCATGCAGAGGGAAGAAAAAAGACAAAACCTTCTTCCCTACCATCTGTCTGCTGTAAATCATTTTATGCAGAATTACTTATCCTGTTTCTGTTAAGAAAGTCTGGGGTAGACCAAGTTCATTTCATGTATTACATTAACCTTACAGATATTAAATTCAATATAGCTGGTTTCTCGTACTTCTGATATGCAACATTTGTGTACACAGAAAAACTGAAACATGAACACTAAATTAACCTTGATACGATGTTCCAGGATATACTAATACATTTCATTTGTATTTCTCTAAATTTATTTTCCGCTGGTATCAGTGAAGACTGCTAAAAATTATATTTGCCCCTACATATTCACAAATCTATTTTTACAATGATCTGTTATAATATTTACACTGTTAAATAATGGTTCATGAGAAGGCTGAGAATTAAACGGCCACTACTTGAAATCTAGCAATTCTGACTGAAGCAATAAGACCAATTAAGCTTTCATATGTAAAATTTCACAAAAACAAACATGGACCTTCCAAGCAGTCTGTTCAGAACACAATGAATTATAACATTAAAGTGAAAGCAATCAGCAGTGGGACACTGGCAACAGGAGCCAAGTACAGTTACATTTGCATGTGGGGCAGGTAAGAATCCAGGCAAACTATTCATATGTAGCTCTAATTAAGCATCTCTGTACTCAAGAAAGTACAAAGAGAAAGGCTTTTAGAAGCATGGTGGCACTGAAGATTTCGTAAATGGAAGCACAAGCTGCTACGTATGCAAACTCTGCAAATTAGTCAAAATCTAAGAATAATCCGTGGGTTTTACTGGAAATGGCTCAAAGTTAACTAGTTAAAAAATACACCACTTTTTTAAAGCTGTTAATTCAGTTTTGTATCAACTTTAATGAGCAAGCTACATAACCATGCACATGAATATACAGGTATTTAGCAGTATTTTGAGTTTTTGTAACAGCCATGAGATAAGTTATAAAAATAAACTCTTAGTGGAAGTACACAGTTTATATAACTTTATATTTGTAATTTTCAGCACTGAGGATGTTGCTTATTTGATGAAATATCTGTCTTAAGAGACCTCCGGTTATTTTCTATCCTATGCTTACAACATAAGGCTTTAAGTTAGATAATTATATTTAGGTATGTTTATATATACACACACATGTGCACACATTTCATAACCTACATGAAAGCATTTTCCTATACTACAATGCTGAGTTTTTCCTCTGTTATTTCTTTCATATTTGTGAAAACAAATTAAGTTGCTACAAATTGGTTTGTCAATCTCCATGTTTGCACAGAGCAAATGAAACAAACAAGATCTCCAAACCAATTGCCTTAAACTTTGGATGCAATCATCCCACTGTTGGAAAGAGAAAGTTGCTAATTTTGTTACATACTGACTCAGAGCAGACAGCTGGTAGACAATGTTCTTATTCCAATCAGGCTTATTTTGTATAATGAGCAGGGCAAACGTACACAACTGGGTAAGCAACGTATACAAAAACAAAAATATGCAGCTCATTTAACAAAGCACTGCAGATTATAACATTTCAGCCACTCGCATTCACCGCAGAGTAAGCAGTTAGCAATGCATGCAGTTCTCTCAGCACAGCATACAGTTAGATTGGCAGAATGAAAAATTTAACGGCACAGAACAGAACTTTATCAACATACACCACTGAAGTAATAAAGCACACAAACCGAAGCGCTCAAATAAGCAGCAGAACTCAGTCAAGTATTCCTGGTGATAGTTGAAGTAGCCCATGCAGCTCAGTCAGTGAAGTGTGCAAAAACGTAATGACTACAGTATACACACCTCAGCCAGAAAAATATGCAGCTCACTCAATAAGGTATGCAAACTTCTCTGAACTGAGCGCTACAGCAACAGCTTGTGATACAGCAAGCATAACTTTCTGAACACAACTAGTTTTATTTTTTTAATTTTTGCTTGCTCTATAATATATCAGTTGAAAACCATAAAGGGCAACAACACCAGATATATGCTATGCACACTGAAGCATTCTCTTCTACGAAAATTATCACTGTACTTTTTTTTATGAATTATAGAGACTTATAACGGGAGGCATTTAATGAGCAATATAATTTAGAAGCTCGAAAAATGAGAAACTACTCGATTTTTAAAGAGAAGTGCAAAGTTAAGAAAATAAAACTAGATGAAATGTACTCACAAATTCCCTAGGAATTGCTCTGGTCTCCAGAGCATTAATCCAGAGAAAAATGGCAGAGAGATTTCACAACAAAAATACTTCCTTGTATTCACTTCGGAAGGTATAAAAACCACTAAAAGAAGCAATATTCTAACTTGTAACTGAAGTGAAATCACATAATGATTGTTTTTGGTATAGCATATTTTCAATCTACTGCGTCATTCTGACAAATGGCTGCAACTTCTGGGTTGGTAAAAGAGGCACAATGCAGAAAAGCCTCTCAGAACACCAACAAGCACCACTGAACCACTTTGAGGCACACACCAGGAAGGAAGACATCTGCTACAGTTTTAGGTTCTGTGCTTGGACTGCCAGGGGTGGGAGATACTGGACAACGTGAGACCACACAGGTACTTCCTGCCTACTGAAAGACAACATCCCCTTTCCATGATGCATGCACTAAGCATCTTGGAAGTATCTTGCTGTTAAAGTCATTAAGATAGAAAAATTGAGATAGATACGTCTTGCCCTTATCTTAAAGTTTACTGATAAAATCTGCTCTTCTAGTAGACCTTTGCAAAGTTATTTCAGGAATTAAATCACAGTCAGGTGTTAAGGTTTGCTCTAGATTTATTTTGTTTGGACGGTTCTTGTTTTATGGATTGTTTTCTGTGTTTTTTTGTTTTGTTTTTTAACATGAGTGAGGTAAAAACAAACCCTGAACACAGGCAGAAAAGATGGCTAAAGCACATTGCACTATTGGCATTATTACCAGGAACACACAGCTTCCTTACTGGGGCTGGAAGGAGCTGCTAGTTTTGTAGGGGAGCAGCAGCACACATCAGGGTGGTTTGGGATCAGAGCTGAAGTCATTAAGCATGGATGGCCATATATTACATCATATTCTAACATGTCTCTGTAAGCACAAGGTAAGCATTAAGGTAAAACTTAAAAGTTCGTCATAAATCACTCACATCCTGGCAGGTTTTCCATCTGAACCTACCAACACTGAAGCATGTCTCCAGCAGATCAGTCACCCCTTCACTAAAGGCTAAGTGCCTTCCCCCAGGAGAAGGTCACACAATGCCTCTCAAAAAGACTACCAGGTTTATTTTGGGTGATTTTCTTCAGCAAACTTCTCAGGAATAACAGAGCTGCTATGGTTGACATTAAAAGAAGAAAACAAACAAACCAAAGAACACCACAAAATTCAGCCTGAGGCAGACACCTGGCACAGTCAAATAGCTACAGATATGAGAAGTTATATCTAACTCAGAAGAGGACTGGTAATAGGAAGGGCATCCTTAGTATTTATGTGACACATTTTAAGTATTAATGACTGTATCTGTGTAGTATTAATAACATAATGCCAATTCAGCGGACAATGCTTCACGCTACAAGAGTAACGCAACCTTCACTACACAAGGACTAAGCATTCAAAGGCAGATAGGAACAATTTCAACATTTAACCAGACAAGGTAATCAAGCTGGGCACAATGTAGCAATACTGGAATGCATCAGCTGAAATTAAGTCTGCACTCTTATGCTCTGAACGAGTGTTAAAGATTCAGAAGGCCCAAATACTATGGCTTCATTTCCTCTCCTGCTGATTCTTTAATTATTATAGTGTTTGAGGAATTCCTGAAACCTGCAGTATTTTGTGAACTGAGATGTCCTTTCCTTTCTCTCTTAAGTTTTCCTTAGCATCTTTCCTTTCTCTTCTATAAATGAAAGATTTTCTCCTTTTTAAGGTCAGATCTACTTTGGAATTACATTCAATTTAAAAAAATAAAACCGGAAAGTAAAGAAAAATGAAGTTCTCAAGCCAACCCCACAAGTTGTGAGATTTTTGACTCACCATTTCTGAATGTGAGAAACTGGCAACATGGGACTGCTGCCATCTCACAAAAAGAGCTACATTTTTGTATTTGTGTCAGGAGGTCTTTGGGATCTTTCATGACAAAGCACCTTGTATAAAGCTATATAAAAATAAATTAGACCAGAGGGACTTCAAAACAGAGAGGAAAAAAACTGTTACCTGCAAATGCTACGGATGTTGAAGATCACAAACAATACAACCACCCATTCTGTACAAAATCCCCAATGAAGTCTTACAAAGGTCGTTTTTCTGACCTTTTAAAATTTAAATCATTCATTACTGCTAACATTTTAAAGTAAGTCATACTTCCTTTTCTCCTTTGCAGGAATATATATCCTTTCAAGCTGAAAAGTTCTAAACATTGATAGCATTTAGTCTTTTCAGTTAAAGAGTTTTCAAAACCTATAGGCACAGAGAAGGGGAAAATAAATACTCACCTACTGAGAGAGGATGTTAGCAACCATCTTGGGCTCCACCAGGCTCACTAATCAGTTGCACCTGTGTCTTGTTAACTGGAAATTGTGAAGCCCTTGTAAGGTAATGAAGTCTTATGAAAGTGATGCAGAAAACAGCTCACAGATTGTGAATTATAGGACTTTTTCCCTCGGTAGAGATCCTCACTTAGCTACTTAAAAGACTGAAATGCTAAAATCTAGGATGTTACAAAGAGCAACATGAAAATAAGACTCAAAGGATTTTACTGTACTAAGACCTCAGACATACTGCTATGCAATGCATAAAATGGGCTTTTTGTTCATATTTGCCTGTGCACTTGTGATATTCTTGATGTTCGTGATAGCCCAGAACCTAAAATCTGTACTTGCATTTTCATTTAATCATAGAATCAATCATTTGAGTTGGAAGGGACCCTTAAAGACCATCCAGTCCAACTCCCCTGCAATGAACAGGAACACCCAGTCCAGCCTGACCTTCATTGTCTCCACGTCTGGGGCATCTGCAACCTCTACTGTCGACCCGTTCCGGTGCCTCGCTACCCTTAACACAAAAATCATGTTCCTTACATCCGATCTAAACCTCGCCTTCTTACGTTTGAAACCATTTCTCCTTGTCCTCTCACAACAGACCCTTCTAAAGAGCCCGTCCCCTTCCTTCTTATGGCCCCTTTTTAGATACTGAAAGGCCACTGCCTGAGGTGCTAATGACAAACATCACCGTTTGAAAAAATTACCAAATCAGGCCCATGCCCCCATTTAACTGTCCTTTCTGTCAGTTCTTTCATCGCCTCCAAATTAACACTTAAGCGCAGACTCAGAGATGTAACACTTGTGTACAGCAGCAATTCTCATTCAGAATCTCACTGTTGATGTTAATTTTACTCACCTGGGCCTGGAGAAGGGGTAATACTGTGCAGAAGGCTATCTTCTAACATAAAGCTTTCAAAGGGATCTGAGCAGTGATTTAGAGAAATCGGTAGGTAGAAGTTTAACAGCAAAGTTTTGTTACCGTTAAGCAAGGTGTTCTTTATTGGCAGCACTGGGTAACTCTCCAAGAACGCTCCATCAGTTGGTCGTTCGTGAACAGGTTATATTTTCACTTGAGTTACATATTCATTACATTCCCAAATTCATTGTCCTATCCACCCCCAAAGATTGCCCAACTGACACAACCTTATTTAGCAATCTTCAATGTCATCTATCTTTCTAGCACCATGATGATCCCCTGTTTGTCCTTGGGGTGGTCGTTTACTTCCTCCCAGCAGCACTTTTGTCCCAAAGATTGCTGTGGAATGCAAGGACAATCAAGAAGTCTCTGCACACACAGATAAGGAAGACAAAGGAGAACGTCTTGGTGCTGTCTGTCACATTCTAGGCACTCGGTTGTTGTTCCTTTTGCCTTGTTAAAGCAGACTAGCCTTACAACATGTCTCCTCATGTCTACAATACTACATCACAATTATCATCCGCACGCAATATCTAAAGACTACTGTGGTGTTGCAAGCAAGCATTAAGTGAATATTTTGTGTAATTACATCTTCAAATCAGCAGGAACCACTATTCTGTTTGTGCTGTGGGCTGACCACTAATCCATGTGCTGCTGGACCTAAACACTGAGTCACACACAGTCTTCCCATTCTACCGTTCTTGGGAAAATAGCAACTTTATTAGTGAGCACCCTTCCCCACCAACAGAAGCCAACTTTCTAGTAATGTTTTTACTTTCCATCAGAGCATCAATAATCTGAAGCTTCCAATTGAAACCTCAGAAGTGTCTTTTTAGAAAGCTGGCAGTGGAATGAAAGATGAACTCAGGTTCCTTACTTCCTTAGGCCAAAATCTCCAAACTTTTGAAATTCTGTCATAAAGCATAATTTGTTTTGTGCTGATTCCTCAGAAAGGAAATACTAAGAGTCCTGACAGGGCATATAACCAGGCTACAGACGTACTGAAAACAGATCTGAAGCTGAAAGCTTCTTGTCAAATTTTTCCATTCTTTTTAGCAAAATATCAACATAGTTGTAGGGAAAAAAAGTATCTTTATTTAATCAGCTCTGGGGGAAAAAAAAAAAGAGATATTTTTATTTTTCTTTTCATTTATGCACAGACTTTGGACAAAGAATCAATCCTAGTTACATTACTAGCTAATTGTAGTGCTGCAAGAATACATGAGCAACTTTTATCTGACCTTTGACTGGATTCATGGACCCTGCTGCTAGTGGCATTTACTTTCTTAGTATACCTGGGTAATGTTTTCAGAAATCAGTTGAAATATTAAATAAAGAAGCAATGGGTGGTCTTCCAGTGAGGCTTTCAATACTAGCTAAATTATCTCCTAATATATTCCATGTCATGTAGCAAAAGTTGCCAGATGACATTTGAAGTACTGTCATGTATTAAACTCTTTCCACATAATCACACAAGCTATGCATGTTTAGGTTCCATACTCTTTTCCATCAGTATTATGGCTGCAGGTGGGTAGTAACAGCTGGCTGTTCTGGAACACATTTGCAAAATTTGCTGACATCTTACATCCCTCAAGAGGAAGCAGCTGAAAAGACTCAAGTTTTCCTTTTCCTAATAGATTTTTTTTTAGTGATGAAAGTTTGGTAGGATTTAAAAATAACAATAATGATTATATATTCTTAGTCATAAAACAACAACAAAAATAAAATATTTTCTGACCCAAATTCTTTTCAAAGGATAGAGCTTACAGGAGGAAAAAGGACTAGGAATAGCCCCCGAGCCACTGTTACCGGGAGCCACTGTCAAAATAATAAAAGCCCATGAGCACAGGCATAAAGCTTGCTACTGAAGACCAGGGAATGAAGTGGCAAGTACTGACTTGTGGGAGCATTCTCCTCACCAATCCTATCTTCTCTGTAAATCGACTTATACTTTTCTAAGCCCTTCAATACCTACAACAGTCAGCCTATGATCCAGAATCAAAGCTTCTTTTACTAACAAGAGATTCACTCATCAACAAATTAGCCATTTGTGATGGATAACTGATGCGCAGCCATAACTACTCAGGCTTAAAGCATACAGGTGGAGTGCTGACAACTGTCACTCTCACTGAAATGCTGCAAGACAGTAGGTGAAAGTGGCACTAGCAATGAGAGAGAGGCAATAATATTTGTGGATCATGATTTTGTTCAACTTGTGAAAACACAGACAATAATAATCACAATTTAAATAGTATGCAAACACAAAGGCAGTAATCCATCTGATACCCAAGCTGGAAGGTGAGAAAGCAAATGCCTTTTCATGTGTGATTGCAGTAAGCAAAAGGAAGATAATGAAATCCCTGTTAAGAGAGAGATTTGGATGAAGTTTTTCCAGCAATTGTTTACTTTGGATTTTTGCAGCAGGCATTAAAGCTATTGTTCGTTTAAAAAAACTATTGTTTGTCTGAAGCTTATGGAAAAAACATGTAGTAGAAAGAAGGATAATTACAAAGCATAGAAAGCTGAAAGGCACAATATATGGAAGAGCTCAAAACCAGCATCAATATATTTGCTTCAGTATTCTCCGATGCACTACGAAAGCAAAGTCATTTTGGTGCGTATAACCACTCATTACTGCTGCCAGTGGTCTTGGTTAGGTTACTAGGACCCTAGCCTTGTAAACATATAAAACCACTCTATTTACTTCTCCAGAAACTAAGCACAGATGGGCTTTGCATCCAGGTTATTCGCAGAGGTCCTTGGTTTTCTCTTCTTTTTAATTGAAGTATTCTGATTGTTATTACAATAAAACCTTTGAACCTTCTCTGTTCTGCCATGCATGGTTGTGAATAGTAATGGAATAAAGATTTGCTCATATTCTGTTTCCCCTATATTGGGACAGAACTGGAACAGGATCCTTAGATCCCGAAGAAGCTGCAGTGTCGCTGGAAAACCACTCAGAACAGCGTTTGGTGGAAAATGTAAACCACATGTCATCATTTCATAAAATCAAGGGATACTGTTATGGCACGTAACCTCTTGTTTTCTTCCATAAAATTAACAGTCCTTGCTGTTGCTACTACAAAGTTAAAATACTTTTGTTTGTTTGTTTGTTTTCTGTCTGGCTGAATCTTTTTTTTAATACTGCAGCAGTTACACAATTCACCTATTTCTATAAGGAAACATAATTGATATGTTAGTGTACATTGGACTCAGCATCAACAACTGGAAGCTAGTGATACTGATTTGAAAAATTGATTTCTAAATTATTTCTAAAGTACTCCAGCATGATTTCTTGTGTTTTCAATTTTCACTACTTAAATTCCCCCCCAAGTGTTCAGCTTTAGTAATAACAGATTATTCAACATTTTGTACAGAGGTAAGTAGAAGGAAATCTGATCTAATTCCTGCTATTTTCATGTACCTGTCTATTTGACATTAGAATAAGAACTCAGAGCTACCTAACCATAACAGGAAGGGAATATCTGAAACGTCCTCGTGGCTTTGAAAATCCTGTTCTAAAGCTGAAATGCTGAACGTTGGATTCAAATGATGATCTCTGTCCACTTGAAAAGGTGATTTACAGCCTGTTAAAAATGTATTTTGGCAATACAATGTCATGAGCTAAACAAAAGAAATTGGAGGATTTGAACGGGAGAGTTCAGTGTCCTAAAGCAACATGACCTGTGCTGCAGTTGTATAACACAAGTGTCATTCCAACCACACTAACTCCATATTCAGAAAGGAAAAAATGACAATGAACATATCAGTATTAGGGCACGCAGCATAGTTGCAGTCCAGCAGTTACGTTCTTTTTTTTTTTTAATGCCATTGGTATAGCTTACGTCTTATCCTGGCTGAGCTTTAAACGTGAATGAAAGGATATTCATATCCAGAAAAGCCCCCAAACATATCTATTTAGCCACACTATTTAGTGTTCCCAGAGGCTTCAAGTTCAGTAAACACTCACAGTTCCTTCCTGAAGTGGGGGTGGATTTCTGATTCAGGTTTTAAGACAGTCTAGAAATATAAGGAAAAGATGCTGGATTTACCAAGATCCCATAGGCTCCATTTATGCTTAGCAACAGATCACTGTAGATTGGAAGTGACACTTCTGCAGCTTTGGGATTCGGGGACATTTTTATTACTGTAGAAGATCAACTGTAAATGTAATATTGTTTTGGTGGTTTATGTAGATAAATCTGAAATGTTGTGTGAATAAGAGGAATTTGAGAGTCGATCATTCAACTTTAATGACTTTGAAGTACTTTGCTCAAACTATTATACTATATTAAGTTACCAGAAATATTGAGTAGATACTGAGCAAGACTGAGCACAACTTCTGGTAATTTTCCACCAAAAATGAGTCTCCAAAAAGTGATAAACATGGAACAGTACTGAATGTCTTACAAGAAATTGCATATTTGACCGAAGTCCCCTTAAATATTTTACGGATTAGATTTTACTTCAGTTCACTTCCAAAAGCTAGTGTAGAAATCTGTTTCAAAGTGTCCTCTTTGTAGAGAAAACATCACCTGGAAATGTCTGCTTATTCTTCTACAAGTCAGCAATTGCACAGCTTTGAGGCTACCACAAATGCTCTGTGCATGTTAACAGATAAATTCCACATTTATCAATATGCCCATTTGGTGGAATATTAAAATTGCTAAAATCCCTTCTGAGGAAATGCTAGAACATTTCTTCACAACCCAGTATTTTAATACAACATCTTAACATTAGCCCTAATGCTGAGGAAGACCTTTTGCACTTTGTGTTATTTTAACAGCTTGGTCTGTTAAAAAAGACTTAGAGGAGTGGTTTTGGAAACCATATTCAAATACAATTCCTTCAATATTTTCATGCAGTTGAAAATCACAACAGCAGAAAACACGGATTATCAGCATCAGATTAGCAAAAATATTTGTGACCAGATATCTGAGACATTCCTCAGTTCCCTTGTGGAGTAACCACAGGTGATCATCTTCAGTTTTCCAGAATATGATTGAAACTCCAACCATACCATCTCAAAACAATGATGCAGTTTACACATATTTTTGTTTTGTTTTAGTGCAATGCATATGACAAACTTCCCTTTAGTTTCACTTCCAATGTATAGTTATCGTGTGTCAAATGTTGCACCAAGAACCAGCTTATAACTAACCATCACAGAGTCAAAAATTCACAAGACTACTTTCATGGTCAAGAACAGGGAGAGGAAGGAATCCAGAAATGAGGCAAGAAAAAGAAATGTATGCAGTGGCATGAGTAGGAGATTATGACAAAGAATGCTAACATGAGCTTCAAAAATAACGAGGAGTTTCTCACAAAATTGGGCAAGTATTCTCCCAATAAAACACGAATAGCCATCACATGGGAAACTCTTTTCTGTGCTCCTTACGCAATTGACACTGATGTCAACAGGAATTTTAGATAAGCCAGAAATTAAGATTTAAGCTGTAAATGTGATTATGAGAACTAAATGGTGATTCAGATTTGGGGTGTCAGCTGTGAGAAGAGCACGCAGAGTGTCTCAAGAGGGTAAAATACTCGGCTTAGCTCTGCCCTAGTTCTGGATCTTTAGGGATTTCCTCGGCATAAATCAAAGCAATCTGAACAGTGCGTGCTCACCCCAGCTGCTGTGATCCCAGTGTGGAAAAGCTGAGTCATTCACTCTCTGTGATAGCACTGAGAATAAATTTTGGTGCAAAGACTCCCTGAAGTGGGCACCTTCTTTCTTCAGAAGACAATTCAGCCCAACATGCAGAACCTGTGCACACCGCAAGCTAAGATCAATATCTGTGGATAAACAATCCTTTCAAATCAAGAAGCTTTTGTTGTCTTTATGTATAAAGGCAGCTTAATAGTAATAGTGAGCTAATTTGTCTCTACCATGGCAAGTTCTATGGAACACTGACAAAAAATTGACTACAGGGTCAAACATAGCCCACTACTAAACACTGTCCTCCTCCTAAAAAAGTACAGCAAATACCCTCTTTTGGAGAGAGCAATTCCTTTTTTCACACTTTGTACCACAGCTCATGTTTAAAGATGCTTTTTTTCTTAAGTAATTGACTGGGAAAAGTGCCTATAGGGAAAAAATAACCCACAACTTTACAGGATAGATTAAAATTTTGTCCAAATTTGTAACTCTATTACCCTAACCATAAACGAGATTACATGATATTTTACTAGAACACTGACAATTCTAAAACCTATTAAAAATATGAACAAATCAATAAAGATAAAGGAGAATTATACATATAAGAACATCTTTATTGAACAATTCTTATAGATAGTCTTGAAATAACATTGTTATAGACATTTGCTTGGATGATCTTATTGCTAAGTTTTAAGGTGATAACTATAGCAGTTTTGCATTATGTCCTCCCCAACTGCAAACAAGCAGAAAAATCCAAAAACATTCAGATATAAGCATATATGAAGATGTCTATGAGGAGTTTCAGGGGTTTAATCACACTACCAGGATGTCTATTAATTAAAAACCCAGCTAAAATGAAGTGGGGAAAAGGACTAACATCTTTTTACACACATCACCTATGGTAAATGTGTTGAATTAGCTAGTCACTTCTGTTGAGAAGTCTTATGTAACTTATAAGAAATTTTTTAATGACAGTCATTTCTATCTTCATTAAATATAATCCAAATAAACAGTCTTAAAATAGTCTGGTAAATTTAAAACAGCTGTTTCAACATTTATTAAAAAACATTTACTTTCAATTTCATAAGTTTCCATATATAAATGCAAGATTGTAAGAGTAAATTGTGGTTAAAACAAGGGCAGCTGTTGTACCAAGAATTTGGTATTGCTGATAACCGGATTTTAAGATTTATTTTAATCTCAGCAGAAGTTTAAGTGAGCTACAACGGTTATTTCAGCACCAGAACATGTCATGGCAGACATTGATATGTTACACAAAGTTTCTCAACTAAATACACTGTTTCATACACAGATTTCCCTTATGGAAAAATAACTGGGCAAGTCATTTCTCTTTGCTTCCTTCACCTCAAGGACAACCTCTCTCAAGAAAAATTGTCAGTGTCTTATTTATAATGGCAGATCTCAGGTTTGATTCTGGCAGCTTTTGATCTCTTGATGGCCCAAAAGCTTTAAATACAGGAGAATCTGATGCCTTTTAGGCATCCTGCAGTGTGCCTGAACCTCAAAAGCAACTTTTACTCCCAGAAGTGAATTACTGAAGCAGTGTAAACAAAACACAAACGTCACGCAGTGATGAATACCTGAAACAATGGCTTTGTCAGACAGAAGACAATTTCTGAACATTTGAAAAGCGTTTTTAGAAACTAATCTGCAAACAAACAAAAATATAAAATATCAAATTCATAACATTTCAACTATTCTTTTTGGAAAGCCATACAAAATTTCAAATGTGTTCATTCTTTGAAATATTTAGACCCTGAGAAGAAGATCCTCCATCACATGCATATGTGCATATGCATATGAAATGCATATAACCTGGTTATGACATAAGTGTCACTAAATAGGATATAGAAAACTGTCTTCAGCGAAGCTCTCATATCTGATGAATTAGAAAATAACAGCATAAATTAGAGAGACAGATAAAATATTTGATATCATTTGGAGAAGTAAATTCAGATTAGAATGTGACAACGACAGCTATTTTACCCCTGGGAACCTCTTTTTGGATGGAGTGTATTGATTAGATAAGACCTCTAGACAAATACAGAATATAGTTGTCCTAAATTTCAAACGTGAGAAAGCCTAGCTTTTTTTTCCTCTTTCTCTTTTAGGAAGTTATTCATTAGCTCTTATGAAAGCTTAGGGCTTTTTTTCCTTCTTTCTTGTGATGAAGGGAAGGGAAAGGAGAAGAAATAAAGAAGGATGGGACAGCACTATGGTACATAATATTTTGGGGGTTTTTTGTTTGTTTGTTTTTAGTTTTAGCACCAAGACACAGTAAAACTGGCTTAGTAATTTCCTGGCTAATATCTCTTGGTGCTGCTTTAAGGATGCAAGAAGTCATAAAATGCTAGATCCATGCCTCAGTCTAATAGGCACCATCCATCAAATTTGTAAGGAAACTGGAAACAAAGATAAAATGTCGTTGACTAGTAGGTTTGATTCTGTAACCTTTTATCCTACATGAGCATAAAGACAGTTGATACGATATCATTACTAGGAAGCAGAGCACTTTGAAGATGTCTGTTCCTTATGCCAATTTATAGTGGAGTTAAATTATCAATGAAGCACTGTACTAGTAATACATCCATTAATCAAAGGAAAAAAACAACACAGACAACAGATATGTGAGAGCATATCTGAAAAATATTCAAAGAGACTGGGGAGTGGCTGCAGAGGACTTTCCAGTCTAATGAAATTCCCTGTTCTTAGTCTTCAAACTTCTGTGTCAAAGCAATGGGCCCCATTCTGACTAAACCTGTACAGTTAGGTTTACAATAAAACCTGCTAAATCTTATGCATTATTGATCAGTGATGGTGTGCTTAGCCTACGCATCCTATTTACATTACATTTCTTTTTGTACTACTAGGATCTAACATGGCTTTTACAAAATGAGAGCTCTTTCCACTTAAACCCTGCAGTTTGTGTTCTTTGTACTTTTTAACGGTTGTGAGCAATTTAGAAGGTTAGTCTTTCAATACTAGATAAAACTGGCAATACTTATTGGTAAATAAATGTCTAATTATCATAATTTAGGAACATTTCCAATCTCTTTTTTTCCTAAATAAATAGCTGGAAAATGATCTCCTTTATAAACAAATGCTACTTAAACAGGAGCTGTGTCACAGCTTATCTCATTCTGATGATCTAATGCAGAGATTTTGTACCTATTGTAAACTCAATATAAGAATGTTTTAAATTAAAATAATAATAGAATGGGCATTCAAAGACAGTCAATTCATTCCCACTTTTTACAGAAGCAGACTTTGTCCAGTAACAACTTGTGACCGTCCTTGCCTTCCCAAGGCTAGTGGCAGAGTGGCTATACAGCCCCAGAGGCAATGGGGGTGACATGAGCCAGGTTCTTGAAACATTTCTTGTTTCAAGACACATTCTGAACAGTTCTGATTCCTTATGCCTGCTTCAGACTGTCTAGAGCAGAGGATGTAAAGTTCAAATCTCTTCTCTAGTAAATGCAACCAAATTCACACACTTCCTGACTTATATTATTGTACAAAGCCATTACAGATATCTGGAGAGAACGTTTTAAAACAGTTCCCTGGTTTTCAAATCTGCTCAGAGCATTCACAAAGCAGTTTAAGCATCAGTGTTTCTGAAATCAGAAAAGGAAAATCATCAGCCACTTCAAGCGGGTCCTGCTTTGACATCAGAAAGTCAATTCACTCAGCTTAGCAGCATTCAATTCTCAACAACATTTTGTTCTGGGTCTCTGTCAAGTTATTCTAGGCTGTGAAATTGTCAGGAATGATGGATGACTATCAGCCTTCTGCTATCTTCCTTCGTTCTCCTTAGAGATTTGTGGCTGCTGACAGCAAAGCAAATTTCTCTTTTCTTTTTTTTTGCACAACATACCAAATGAACAACAGTAATTATGAGAAAGCCTACACTACAATTATTTTAGCACTTAACTTTGTATTGACATCTGTAAGAGACAGAGCTCTTTAGATTGATTAGCAATGATATAGCTTCCTGCCTTTTACTAATATTGCTGCAGTCATCCTATAAATGCAATTTCCCCTCCCCCCAAAAAAAAAATTGAAATTGAACTAATTGAACTAATTACAGAAAAATTCTAATACTTCATGAATATAGCATATCGTCATTGTGCCAGTGCTTCCAACTGTACAGTACTTGTAATATAATCAGAACTGACATAAGAGAATAATTTAAGGATATTAAATGGAATTTTGTTAGGACAGATGCTAAAGCTGCATTACTGTTCCAGGTCGAAATCCTGACTTGAACAAATCCTGTTTGGCCAGCCAATTGCAGACCTGGTGTGCACAGGGAAAAAAAATTACTGAAAGCAGCATTAAACCTACTTACACATCGACAGAATTTGATGTCAAGTATTTAAACCATTTACTAAAACTAAGTACAGGAAGAAACATCTGGTCTGGAGAAAAAACATTTTAGGGAGAAAAAGAGCAATTGTGAGAAAGCAAAAACTGGACATCCTTGAACCCCATGACAATTATAATGCAGTCTTTCATGCCCCCATTGTATACAAAATACCTGCAAAATTTATCACAAACAATTCTCTTGTAATTACACAACACTAATTAATCTCCATTACTCTCAGCCGCATAGCTGTTTGTTTCAATTAGATGTCATACCTATTCAGCTCAGTACACAGGGCTATATATAAAAGAAAACCTATTCCATCTCATCTGATATGGTCAATACTGAAAATACAGATTGCGTACACCCAAAGAAATCATCATCAGATATCATCATCATTGCAAGTATCATTAAATTTAAAGAAAATCAAAACAACTCTGCTTTCCAAAAACGGTAAGTGAAACATTTTTTTTTCCCTCTAGCCCCTTAATATACCATGACAAAAGGCTTACATTCACCAGGAGTTTTCCTTGATCATGTTAGATACATGTGAGGTAGAAATCAATGTTTCTCATTCCCAAGCTCCTATTGTGAAGTGGAAAACATTTGCAACTTATTGTGGTTCAGAAATTGAAGATGAAAGTGGGTGCACTAAAATGGGGCCATATTAACGCAGAGATTTCCTCCTCTCCTCAACCTTTTTCTCTTTTAATTTCCCTTCTTAAGTCAAGTAGAGCTATGCTCTGTTTCTTATAAATAGAAAATGTTTAAGTCATTAGACACTTAATACAGATTTTGTAGAGGTTATTAACTAATTTGCTATTGTCTCAGAATTCTCATGTTTCCCTCAGCTTTACTAATGGATAATAATTTGGTTATGAAATTATTATCTATGAGTACATCCAAAGGAAAAGAAACTACAGAAAGACAGGAGCTGCTGCTTTCCAGATTTATTTTTTATAAATCTAGGCTATAATGTAAGAATTCAGCTCAGTGTCTTTGCACGACATTCTGCTACAACCAGTGGATTTGTCAGAATATTTTGAAGGTTCTGTCTTTGATATGTTTTTTTATTTATATGAAAAGTAAGCTGTCCGCTGTACTGAAGTACTCATCGAGAAACCAGGAATGGTTTCAGCTGGTATAAACATTAATTTACTTTCATGCTTCAAACTCTTGTGACAGAATCCTGTCATATCACTTACAATTAATAAGTGCTTAAGCTGCACAGTTCACTGCCATGAACTAGACAAAAAAAGATCAGTTTAATTATTATTAACTACGTATAAAAGATTAGCTCACTTAGATTACAAAAAAACTTTCACCTGTGAGCAAGAAGTGCTCTTTAACACATTTGCTTGCAGGGATTTGGCAATTTTAACTGTGAATAAAACCTGTATAGTTGCAGTATTTTTTTTTATTTTTTTATTTTTATTTTTTTTAGAAAACTTTGACTGGAAACAATACAACTCAGGCTGAATATGGAATGCAGAACTTGGCCCTAAAGGAAACTGCCACTATCTTGGTCAGAAATATACTTTCAAAACATCGTGCCAATGCCAGATCTAAATGCATCAAGCTATTTAATCCAGAGATCTGTAACATATGAAAGACTTCTTTAAATTTTACATTGAAGGTAGCAATCACTAGGACCATATTATCATAATTAATCATTATTCAAATAAATTAACTTACTGTTATTTTCAAATAGAATTTCAATCTTTTTGCGTAGTAGAAAAATGAATGTAACCCCTCCTAGGAAAAGTCTTAAATGTCTCCCTCAAAAAGTCATTAATGGAAACTAGAGTATATAATAATTTAATGTCAGAAAGAGAGGTAACAGATATAACAGTCCCATAACGAGATGAAGAGCAATTTAAACAGTAATCTCATTCTCTAAAAGTAAATAAACCTCTTCTGCTTTTTCTTTTAGACTTAGCTTAGCCCTATTTGTTTTATCTACATTTAGGTTTCAACTGTAATCATATCTCATAAGCTTTTACACAGAAGAACTGCAGCAGCAACTGAATTCATCTACGGTATTTGTCTGCTTGAAGCTGTTTACTCTGAAATTTTCCATTTGCTGCCAAATAGAATGTCCAAAGTTGTAGAACGGAGATAAGAGTTTAAATTCCACTATCAAAGAGAATCACCTTCTCCACCAAAGAAGCTGGAACAATATTTAAAAAGGTACTCAGTTACTTCCAAAACATTCATTTATTTTTCTTATACTAATAGTAAGATCCAGATATGCATATAAATAAGCTTTACATCAAGTAGTATAGAATATGTATTGGTAATTGCATTTTCTTAAATATGCAAATATTTGAAAAAAGAAGTAGATGTTATATACACATCTGCCTGTGTGTGTAAAAAGTGAGAGGAAGGGATAGAAAAAAAGAATGTACATTCTTCTTCATGCACATGGTCAATTAAATACTAAAAATTAAGAACAGCAAGAAGTTTGAGTTTACATTTCCAAAAAGAAAAGCACAATCCTCACCACTCCAGTGGACATACATGCACACAATACTGCATAAGCAGTCTTCAAAGGAAACCATATGAAATTCAAGCAAAGTCAAATTAAATCTAATTTCCCTGAAATCTCAGGTACAACATATTTTCCCCCAATCCATCAATATGCTCCAATCAGACAAAAATGTTACATCTGCCAGAATATTTTTTTTATCATCATATTGTATCTAATGTATGTACTCTACGTCAGGTAGAAATAAATACTACTTCTTCACAAGCTCTCTTTATGGAGCACCCTGACTGTACCTACTTTGAGGAGAAACAGGAAGAGAACTCCGTAACACCTAATAATTCAGGAAGACAGCATTTTACTTAGTATATCATGTTCTTCTCCAAGATATGCATTACTACCACCACTGAGTATTAGACTTAGTTATCTTAAGCTGGAACATGTTGTTTAAATCAGATTTATAATCATTTTTTGAACTTTCTAATGTGTCTTCTGTTTTTATAAAACCATAAAGACCTTTACATGCCTTACTGAAAGAGCTACTCTTTGTCTTGATGTACTTGAAGATAAAACCAGACATCAGTTCCACACATTTTAAGAAATTGAGAAAAAAGGATTTCAAGATTAAATATTTCCTAGCTAAAGACACCAGAAGTATGCATGGAAAACTACAGGCCATGGTTATTTTCTTCTCTAAACTCAAACACATGTTAGTGAATACAACTTTAGTCATTTCTTTCCACTCCATCAGGATTTCTTTTCAGATGAGTTACATTTTTAACAGAAGAACTTGTCATAAATACTTTGTTGTAACCTATCCTTCAATACTTTAAGGCATTATGTACAGTTTGAGCAAAGATCCAATTTTAGGCACCGTCAGAAATGGAAAATGTTTTAAAACATTCTGATGGAAACCTCAGTAATGTTTAACCAACTCTGAATCCTGCTCATCCTATTTTTCTCGAAGATTGTAAGATTCAAATTAGGCAATCCTCACTTAACATGCAACACACTCACACAAATAGATGAAAGAATTTTTAAGAACTATTTTACTACAGAATTCAATAATAATTATCCCATAGGCATGCCTCATCATTTCCTTGTGTTAAAGCTTGACCAACGGAGATACCAGCAATATTGCAAGAAAAAAGAAAAAAAAAAATCAAGATTTATGTTGTATGCTTATAAATGATGACTATGCAGAATATTACGAAAAGGGCAACACCTGAAAACAAATACTTATTCTTCGTTTCTGTTAGTCTGCAGGCAGACTGATGTCTCTAAGTTAATGTCAGAATTATCAGCTGAAAAGGGTCACACTCTCAAAGCTCAAACCATTTGGTCACACTCTGCCTTTTATACTTCCGGATATTTCTAAAAGACTTTCACTTTTGTCTTCTAAGTAATCAAATAACTATGTTGGAGTTAAAGTATTAAGATCATTTGGTGGTGTTGTTTTGAAAAGCAGTAACCAGGTAGAATATAGTTTTTCAACTAAACCTTAAATTATTTTTTGCCCACCTGAGAAAAGAGCTAGCAAATTTTTTTTACCACAAAAATCTTATTTAGATGTATCATTTTAGCTAGGTTGAATCCTGAAGGAAAATTCTACTTCCATTCACAATCAAGTGACCTACCTTCATGACTACGTATAATGCAATTTGCTGCAATCAGTTTAGTCTTTTCATATTTTGACATTTTCAGCAACAAAATAAGTTAGAGTAGTTCTGATTTTGAAAGCTCCAGTAGAATCATATTTGTGATCCACATTGATCCTGATTTGATTTTTCTCTGACATTCTTTGATTACCATGACACTACTGAGAAGCATGACCAGGTCTTGAGAAACCAGGATGAGATCCCTCACTTGCTGGGCCATCTTGTAAGCATACAAAACAAGATGATGCAAGCTCATGTTGCAACATCTCCATTTTTTCCACCTTTGCATCATTCCATTTGTGTGGTCCATTGGGCCACACAACATAGCTATTGTATGTAATCATTTTAGGCTGTGTTCCTGCCACCTGCAGAGATGGATTGTGCAAAACTGAAGATGTCCAAACAAGTGGGATATTAACAATACTATGATGACCTTCATGTAGGTTTTTAAGTATTTGTAATAATCTAGATTTATTCTGCAACACAATCACATTTCACAATCATTTCAAACATACTGACACTCCCAACACTGAAAGCCCTCCATGAACTGAACACCATACCTCCTTGAAAACCTCACCAAATCTGTCAGCACTCCCAGGGGCAACAAAATTCAATTTTGCCTACACTGCTGAGAAGACTTAAGCTGTCTCTGACACGAATAATAAGCAATGATCCCATTGGGCTAAGCACTGCACAGAGACATAACAACGGAGTTGGTCCCTGTCACAAAGAACTTACAAGCTAATTAACAAAAAAATAGGTTTAGTCATATCTATAAAACAATGTAAAGATATAAGTGGGATTTCCCATTGTGTGTGGTCCAGGATTGTATAATATTCTGCAAAATTTCCAGTTCAAAAAAAACCCAAAAACCAGACTTTGGTACATTCTTAAACTATCTTTTTAAACATGGTCTCTTAAAACTACCCTGAAGCAGTGAGAAGAGACACATGTGAAAAGGACATGGCATAATTATAGATGTCTCTGTGTTACAGACAGCTTTTATTACATTAACTCACTGTGTTGTTCTTGCCCTTGCCGTGTTATTTAAGTACTCGGTGATTCTTCCCCTTTGCTACAAATTCAGTAAGATCACGGTGAAGTATTCCTCCCTCATGACTTTTAACACTTTAACAATACGAACAGAATATAAATATAATCCAATACACTGTTATATCCTCCCAGGTCTACAGACAGGTAGAGGTGATAACTCTGAGCTGTGTGAGCTGCACTTGTTATCTATCTGATGTTACTATTATAAACCATTTCACTGCGGATGACGTTAGCACAAACACCCTGCAAATCTACCTTACAGTCAAAAAGCGACCTCACATCTTTCAAGCCACGAAGAATTCTCAATCCACCTGCCAAAACTGACTATAGTTTTTTAATACTCATTTAGTGGACCATTTGACAAATCTGCAGCAGCATGAAAACAGGCTATTAAATTCAGTGAAATATAAACTGCTCAAGATGCTACTGAGAAAAAGGGCACTCTAAATGGTGGGTGAAAATATCAGTTCCAGTGGTATTCCCGGTGGTAAGACACTGTAAGTGCAATGGCACAAAGCCAGCAGGATTCATTTGCAAAAATGTCCACAAGTGTTTTCTCAAGGGGTTACACTTATCTGCCTGCATCGGTTTACAGTGCAGGAAATTCCCAGGGCCATACCTTAGTGTCTCATTCTTTTTATTACAGATTCTGTATGGCTGCAGGCTCAGAAGTATCATTCCTATAAGTATCAGGAAGACTGAGGAAAAGCTCCTTGAGTAAAGCCAGGTAAAACTCTGTCTAGACAAGAGAAGCAAGGTAGTTTGAGTCATAATATCTTGGAGTCCAAGAGGAAGAGTGACACCCAACTGTACACCGAGATCTTCGCCCACAGATTTCTGCCTGACTTCAGCATCCTGCTGAATGACTTGCTGCCTGAGAGTCAGCATTGGTTCTTTGTTGATTCTTACTAACTATTAGTTTTGCCATCCAGTTGCCACTGGGACTAACTTTCCTTTTTTATGTAAACTTTAAAATAGTATTAAAATTCCAGACAAATCAAATCAGCTTTCTAGAGAGCATGTTAAAATTACAAGTTAATGACAACGCCTGCAACTGAGATGGGATTATATTAGATCCATTTAAAACTCTAGTCTCCACAATGCAAAACACATGGACTGACCCCAGTTTTTCTCTCAAAGCAGACGGTATGAAAATGCTTTATCTTAATGTGCTACAGTGCACAAAATTAAGGATGCAATCCTATTATTTCAATCCATAAGGGAAATGCTGTTTTTAATTTTTATCTAAATTAATTAGAAAGACAAGGGTCAAAGAATAAGTAACGTCATGAAGGGGATGTTACTAGAAAAAAAAACCTCAGTTGTTCTTGGAGTAGTCAGCAAACTACGGTGTTCTTGGTACATTCTCCCATCTTTTTTTTTCCCCCTAAAAGATTCAAAAATCAAAGCTGGAAAAAGACACAGATAAAATTCCTCCTAAGTAATCTGGGGGTTTTCTAAATATAACAAAATTACAGGAAAATATGCACTATATGAATTGTTAGATGCAATGGGAAAACTCGGAATACTGTTCTCAAAACTCTTCATCACCAATTTACTTTTACTGCTCTAGCAGAGAGACAGAAAATCTGAAGTCTCTGAAATCAGGCGGAATGGATCTCTGAATTCAGTGTCTATTTCAGAAACATACACCTTAAAAAACTGAAAGCCCTACACATTGCCTTCTGGTTTTGAAATTTCTGACTATCCTCTAACAGGATTTTTAGGTTATTTGGAAACTCAGGCAGTATCACCATTATTTGCCTTTTCCTCTTGTTATATGTATGTGTTGAGATACATTTCAGCAAAATGCATCATTTGCCATACATTTTCTAAAACCCTACCCAGAAATACCCGGGGAAGATTGTCCCTTCAAACCATGAAAATTCCAGCTGCTTCTTTCGGCTCAGTCTTCTGAATTTGCTTTCTATTCTCAGAATATTTCAGACTATCAGAACTGAATTGTTTAAGATTACAGTTGTGGTGGAAAACAGTTTCTGTGTTTCCAAATACTTTCATCTCCTCTTTTTTTTCAAAACTTTCAGGCTGTGTTCTATTAATTTTTCTTTGCCTGGTTGCACAGCTAACTGCAATATAAATCATCTAAGGACATGGATTTATCACATCTGTAAGATTCTTTTCAGTACTATCTGAAAGGTACAACCTTTACTTTTTCACCCAGCTGCATTTACCATTTTCTCATTTTATTTGGCACATTAAAACTAGATGCAAAATACACTTTCTACTTAGTCATGAAATAACTCTGATAGGATATGACAGCTGTGGAAGATGGAGAAGACCTTTAAAAGGTTCACAAAACAGGATACTGAGAGCCCGAGACACTGCCACCGCATGTACTGCCAAACAGGAGTCGATTAATCAAGATAACATGGCAGGAAAAATGTTTTCTCAAATTTGTGACACAGAGCTAAGGCTGGTTTGTCACCGTGCACTATTAAAGAAGCAGCATTCAGTCCCAAGTTTCAGCCCTGATTCTGACACAGATAACAACTCATAACCTTGTGGTAAGTCATGGACTCTGTGAACCCCATTCTTCATCTGCAGAACAGGAATGGTATCACTAACCTGTCTTTTCCGGATATTATCAGTATTAATTGATGTCTGTAAAGCACTGGGATCATCAAATGAAACATTTTTTTAGCCGCAATTACTCTTTAATGTATAAACAGGAAAGAAAATCTAAAGAGAGGGAAGAGCAGCTTCGTTGCCAATGCACCAGCTCTCTTACTGCTCTCATTAGTCCTTCCTGCTTGAAACGCTTTTCCATCAGAGGAAAAACAGTATCTACTTCATAAAGATGGAAGTATATTTGCAAATGAACTGACATGTAATACTGCGCAATGATCAAGCGGAAAGCACTGCAGAACTAAGGTGCTAAGGTGAAGAGCAGCCAACCACAGACAGTGCAATGGGATTTTGATCCTAATAATACAAGCAGTGTATTTGCCACCTGGTTAGATCCAAAATTCTTTAAAGCTTTTTCAGTATAGCACTTCAGTACTAGTAGCATAACAGCAATAGAAGCCCTGTTTTGTATCCTACTTGATCATTTCAGAGAGTCCCCTCACACCACAGATACTCAAGTAGAAAGATGTTGAAATGTGAGTTAAATATCAGAAAGTATAAAAACTGACGTTTATCTGAAAGTATCTTTAATAATGGTTCCGCTTCTTCAGAAAGACTATTCTCAATAAAACCTGCCTCCTTCTGTTACCCAGAGGAGACATTTCTATGACTCCAGTGTGAAAAAGGAAAAATAAAAAAAAGAATAGAGCAAGCCTACATGTGTAGCTAAAGAAAATGGTTTCTGAATTAAAACAAATTTGACATGCATTTTTCAAGCTTGCTCAGCCTAGATAGGTTTAAAATATAAGCAGCTTTGCCAGTATATAAGCAAGTAAACAACGGAGGAGGGCATGACAAGGAAAGGACCAAGTCAACACATGCCTTGTAAAATGAGAGCCTACAATTAAGAAATAACACCAGGAGGCTTATCCCCATTTCAGTCACAGATATTTTTTTATGATTTATACGTGAAAAACAATATCAAAACAAACCAAATCAAAACAGTCTTCACATTTAGGGGCTGTGAGTTTGTACTTTTTCTTCAGTTACAGAGTGATAATTAAGAGAAGACATTTGAAACACCCACTTCAAAAACCGAACATACTTAATATAGGGTAAGATAACGCAGAACTTAGTAAAGATGTCAACTCAGTCTAAAATCATAATTAATGTGTACAATTTGCCTCTGAGGGGTCTTCCCAGTAGAAATAATTGCATTACTTCTAGGTCCTTTTATTAAAAAAAATTTACAGATAGGCATAACATGTAATTTTGCAAACAAAAAATAGTGTTTTCCTTTTATTCCCTGATTTTATATTTCCCTGACAAAATGCTGCAGACTGCGGGGAAAACAGTAACATGCAGCTTGGAATAAACTTTAACACTTTGAATCAGATTATATTTAAATTAAACAGCTGCACAATTAATGATAGAATAAGCAAACTTCCTAATTACCTGAAGTATAACTAATTTTTGTGATTGTGTTATCTGTAACCTACCAGCTGGACTACTGCATTCATTTCTGGCCCACATCTTAGGCAAAAGAAAGTTCTGGTTATTCTGAAGAAAAGAAGAGTTATAGGAGGGTGACTAAGTAATACACCTAAATTGCAAACACTATGGAGCTTGTGCTTTGTTTCTACATAAAAAATTGTTATCTAGCCTTCTGTGGAGCACATAGCGTCACCTCACAGCTCTCATTAAACCTTAAACTTTTGATGGAACAATGCATGCTTACAAAATATATCAGGTTAATTAAAGTCTTCAAATGATGAAGTCTACTATTCTCCTAAGTCAGTTGATCCAAATGCTGAATGTGACCCACTGCTGTAAGTGTGTTCTTCCGTTCTATAGGCCCTATTTATTTCCAGTCTCTGGTTGCCCCTATGCCTTGGTCAATGAAGACTAAAGGCGTGTGTTGTCCCCAGCCTGTGTAAATATCTTTCATGAGTCTTAGCAATATCTGGCACAATGGTCTTCAGCTCCTTGAATGCTACAGCAATAAAAATAATAAACCATATTAAGAGAGTAAAAATGGCATTTATGGTATTCTCATGTTTTATGTTGACAGATATTTGTTTTCTGTGTACCAAAAAAACTGCTTCCTTTAGAGAGTCTCTTCAGCTCTGCATCCCTCACTTGTGTTACGCTTGGCTTCCATAATAAAAATAACCCACAGTCAGTATACTATTCTATTCATAATATGTTCTAGTGGTTTAAAAGTACACCTCCATGCTTACAGAGATGTGTAGCACCTACCAAATCATATGCAACATATTAATACTGGATAATGGCAGAAATATTTTTTTTTCATGTATTTGCTCACCAAACAGCTTTTATAAAGCATTCCCAAAATTCACAATCTACTTGTTGCAAATCAACCTTAATCAATGGAAAGAGAATACAAGAACCCACCTGGACTCTAATGACTACATATCGAGTTTATTCCTTATATTTGAAGTTAGGGAGAAAGGAGGCTCTTCTTTCAGTTTTTAGTGACAGTGACACAGCATTGATTAACCATAACCGGGCAACTGACCACAGTCACACTTTCCCTAGTGAGCTTCAAGCCCGTGAGCCTGCGAAAGACATATTTTACCCCTCCTACTTAAAGTAACAAGACTAGAGTAAGGAGTGTAGCAAAAGTGATAACTCCCTGCATGTTGTAATCGCTAGGCAATTAAAAAAATAAATATCTATATGCTATTATGTTAAAATCTGACTGAATGCATCCATCAGAAGTTTACTGTGCACCAAAACGCAGATAACCTGTCCTCATTTCCTTCCATGCAACAGGATACGATACTGTCAATCACCATGAAACAACTTGTAAAACAAAATTCCAAAGGGCAACTCACAACAGCACCTCAGGCTCAAACACTCTTGAGCCGAGAAAGAAAAATATAGTGTAGAACATTTAATCCAATTGCTACAGGTAGGCTGAGCATGAAGAATGATCCAAATAAACCTTCCATGTAGGAGAAGTTCACTTTCGTTTTAGAACTCTAGGCCTGTCTTCACAAATTTCATAAATCAGCTGTGAAAACAATTCCATTCACAGTGTGAAGAAGATTTCTAAGCTGTTCTATAACTCATTAAGTGTCTGTTAAAAGTCAAATCAATTATTTCCTCACAGACACCAAACAAGCTCTAACTGCATAATAAAAGGAAGAAACACTATTTATTAAGTAACAAGTCTAATTATTTCCTGAGCAATCACATTCTCTTCCCCTTAGAACTATCATTTCCTTTGTTCTCCCAGCCTTCAGCTCCTTCCCCACTCATTTCTCTCTCCTTTACAAATTTCTTTGTGCATTGCTCTCTTTTGGTTGTAGAAAGCAACTAAGAAAGGACTTTCTCTCAAGCAGCTTTTTCAAGAAACAGAATATTTATACCCATAAGAACTGGGTAAAACTACATAGGACTTCATGTTTTATTTCGTATGTTGTCTGAGGAGAATTTGCCATCCTCTAAGGAATAAGCCCCCATGGCTTCTAAAACTCATGCTAGCTCTGTGAAAAACTGAAAACAACCTGATAATTGAAATGGTGATGGAAAATTATGTATTATCTCTGGATGATCTCTGTGCACAAGTTCACTGAGCCAATGTGGAGCTTCACCATTGTTCAGTAGAAATTATTTGATAAAATGAAGATGATGACAACTTTAGTTTCTTTATCATAATCTTCTTCTCCAATTTCATCTTCTTTTTGAGTATTCAGCATTATATTTTATTAAGCATAACCTGATTACATGAAGACACAGTGACGATATTGTTCTTGACTAGGATATTAGAATAACCTTGAAAAACATAATTCTTTTATAATATTAAACAACTGTATTAAAATTTTTGACCTCCGCTCCCTTCTATCACTACCCTCAACGGACTTGGTAACACAGAAGTAAATACAAATGAGAGTGACAAAGTGCAGTCTCTAAGTATACTTAAAAAGCACAAAATACCCCTTCTTTTCATTCCAGAAGGTCAACCTTCACCCAAAGGTTGATCACTCAAAGATCAACCTTTTCCAGAAGTTAAGCATCAGATTGTAAGAAATGTTGTTCACATCTGAAAAAGAACAGGCTGAAGAGAAGGAAAAAAAAGAAGTTTCCTCATAGATGGCAAGCAAAACACCCAGCAGAGAGTCTCTGTGCTCTTTTGTCTGACTTATTCTGCCTTCAACAGCTACTGCATTAGCTAATTGCTCACCAGAGAGGCAGCATCATCTGTGGTGATGGTGATGCAGCTTTGACATCGTGAAGTCCTATTTTTGCTTCTGAGCTCCGGATTCCCTCCAGGGGGTCCAACTGAGTAGGGTACAAGCATTCCCAACTTCACGCAAGCCCAGCTCAACCCCAACCCCTTTCTACACAGTCACTATATATACTTGAAAACCATATGCAAGCTTGAAAAATAAGCAACAATGGGAAAAGCTTACATTTAGCTGGTAGAAAGGAAATATAAGGCATGAAACACGTGCAACAGATGTTCAAATACCTGATTTCCCAACCAGATAGCTGACTAAGAAGTTCAGAAGTTTGTTGTTTCCAAAGTAGGTTTTCTTTAGCCTTAAGAAACTAACTACAACTATTAGATCTCACTACCAAAACTCAGGAAAATCACTGCTGGATATCTCCATTGCCCTAGAGTCAAACAGAACATATTTCAAATTATCCTTCCATCTCTCAGCTTGGAGTTCTAGCCACTGGATTAGAGGTTATTTGCAGATGTGAATCCTCTCAGCCATTATTTTATATTTCCAGTGACACAACACTCGCTATCAGATCTGTTCTGATTATAGATTACAGCAGTTCATAGCTCCTCAAGACACAGCTGCAAAGTTTGTTCTCTCAGTTAGCTATTTTGACCATATTACTCTTTGAATCCATCTACTAGTTCTGTCTCACAGCTACATCCAAATTATTCACTTTCACTTGTAAAACTTTTCTCAGGATAAGATTCAAGCATGCATTTCAGTAATTTTAAGAAACTCTTCCATCCCTAAAATATTATGCATATCCCAGTCTATTGTGTATCCAAATTTGACATGCTGCAATGAGAACAAAATATTAAATCGTCACATTCCTAACACTTCTATTAAAATGATACAGTGGTTAAAGAATTATTTAACAAATAGAACAGATCACTGCTCTGCCACAAGAGTATAAATCTACAGTAACTTCAGTGACTCCACTGAGATTTACATGGCTGCTCCTGGGGACAAAATCTGACCCACAGACCTTTGCAAAGTAGATTAGTTCTATGAGGTTTCATAGATAGGACATAAACGAGGAATACATCACATTTTAATAAAAGACTGTTCTTAGAAGTGAATGATTTTGCACTTGTTGGAAGGTGCTTGTCAAATGAGAAATAGGAGTGCAGGAGGAACTGAAGAATAGCAGCCTTGTGTCATGGGTAGTCTTATGAAAGGCAGCCTTGAATAGAGTGCACTATAAAGAAAGAATATTGTTACATTTTCTGACAAGGATGTGGTTTGCTAAGTGATTCTTGAACTCCACAGGGGAACTTGTCTCTTCACCTTGATTTAAAAGAACGTACACACAATACCACTTAAACTCAAAATATGCCCAAGCTGTCTTCTGATTTTACTGAAAGAATCTCAGAACCAGACAAAACAGATGGTACTGAAGCCTTTTCTTTGGCTAATACTGACTGTACTTACAACTCTGAAAAGAGTGAGCAGTGTTTTAAGAGGAAAAACAGGTCTTGTGTTTGGATTATTTTTTTTTTTAATTGTCAGGGTTTATAAATAAAGCTATTAATCCGATTATTTTCCACGGTGTATTGATTCGGTGCAGTCATCCAAGCTAACCGATATCATGAGAAACTAGCTCCTCCATTTTCATCAGTTTCAACAGGAGGAAAGAGCTTACTTAGTATGTATTTGAAAGAGAAGATAATTTCTCTATTTAAAAAAATGGAGTATAGATTATTATAGCTTTCATTAGAAGCAACTCCATAGATCTGCAGTTTCTTATGTCAACCTAAAGAAGAAGGAATTCTTTGTTGTAGATGTAGGTATTACAGGTAACTCTAGATTGACTGGAGTTCTTTTCTAAAAATGCAATGCTTATTTTACCCTTTCTGTCTCACATTTTAAAATTATATTTACAAGTACAAAACCAAGAACCCTGCACTCTAATCCACTCTAACCTGAGGAGAAAAGTCCACAGTGGTAGGGATGCTCGGATTACTACAGAAAATTTACAAAGAAATAGCAACAGAAATTAAAACAAACTGTTAAAAATATTTATTATCTATGCGTCCTGAGGATAAAAGGTCTGGAAAGAGCACCAAGAATTCTGATATTGAAGAGAGCCTTTGTTACCATAGATACTGGGCAGGTGTGTCATTTTCAACTATAAGCACATATTTGAAAAGAGGCTTCTGACTACAAATGCACCTGAATAAAATAAGGAGTTGTAAGAAAAAAGAGATAGAGAGACTGAACTGTTTCACACCTCCAGCTTATATCACAGTTTATGTTTTATCAAGTCTCCAGAATTTTCATCTAAACAAAGGATGAGCAGAATTTTAGAATTCACTGGGTTGTGAGCTTTCAAATCTGTTCACTCTTCCCCTCCACTACTTTCATCTAGATTTTTATACAAAATACTAATGAGATGAGTGGCATTTCTAGATATCCAAGTCTGTCTTTCAGACTTTTCTGTCTGGGTACACACAATTAAAAATATTATTTTTTCCCTGGAGATCTGTGAAAAAAATATGGGAGAAAAGTATCTGGTGGCAACAGTCACTGCTTAGAAAAGGGGAAGAGACAAAATGTTTAAAAATACAATTTCAAAAAACTTGTAAATGCATATTAGTAATGCACTTGCTAACACTCAGCAGCAGTAGCATCCTACACAAAAAATGATAGAAAATTCATTCAAATTGCCAGTCCCAAAACTATATTCATTAAATACAAAGGAAAATGTAAATTTAAAAGTTAAAGGCAGAAGTCAGTCTTCCTTGGATGTGCACGTGATCACCTGCAGAAGACTATTAAAGTTGTTTTTATTGAATGACATCCACCGTTATTCTTAAAAAACAACTGATAGTCTGCATCAACTTCATGCACATCGAAAAAGAAAAGTGGAAAAGAGGCAACAAACAGTAAAATATCTTTCTTTTTTTTTTTTCTTCCCACTATCACTGTAACTGGAGTATACTAATTTCCTTGCAATTAGATTCAGTGGGCATAATGGCTTGAAATATGAGCTGTAAACAAAAATTCAATCTGCCCACTAAATCTACACATTTGCTTATTTGTGAGATTACTCCCCATTAATTTCACTTGTTACTTTCTGACAAGCTAAAGACTGTCTCTTACAACACTTTGCTAGAAGTAAAAAATAAACAAAGGTCAAAAATAAAGCACCAACCTAAGTCTTTCTAGCCTACAAAAAGTTTTGTTTCAGCTGTGGACAGTAATGTATTTTAACTACTTTATGTATCTGCTCAGCTCACCTCCTTTGTAACAGCCTCATGAACATTGCCTCAACATTCTCAAGACTTTATTTTCTGCGAAAGAATTCCAGCTTATTGAGATAGCAGAAAACACTGAGCAAACAGAAGCATAGCAGCTAGTTAAAAGAGAAGGTAGACCTCTGGGAAATGTAAAAACATAAGTCGTTACAAGGAAATTAATGATAATCTTTACCTTTAATGCCTTCTTTATGACTGTGAATAATAACAACTTGCTGTACCTAAGCTATGTTTTTATGTGAATCCACAAGCATAGGCAAGAAATCACTTCCGCTATTCCAGTCATGCTTCCAAGGACATATATGGAAACAGGCTGCAAACAGCTTTTCTCTAGCTGGTCATTCCTCGATCTAGAAGAATAATTTTAGCTCCACCTTGAATTGAAAAGCAATCTGATGAGATAGAAGAAAAATCAGTTTTTTCAGCTTCTCTCTAATTTTTCATCATAATGTTTCTAGGAGGTCCATATCATTAGTGCAATCTTTAGTGTCTGCAGATGGCATGATACAGCCATAGGTTATATGCTCACATTTCACATGCATGGTTTTCAGAAAGTGTTATATCTTCATTCTTAGGCATTGAAAATGCCTTCTATCAAATAAAACAAATTGTATCCTGACCACATGATGTCACTGAAGCTCATACTTCACAAGAGCATGAGATATTACATTGGCATCCTAGATAAAACGCAATACCTAATTCTTCACGTTGGCTTTAAGATACAGTCATGTTCTTCAACTTGATGATAGAAGAGATTTCTATGACTAATTACTCTCAGTAAATCATAATACTAATAAAAATCTTTGTTTGGAGGAAATCATCCATTAATTAAATGTTAATCTCATGAGGCCATTTTACTGATATATCCATTTATATGTTTCTGCTAAAAGCAAACAGCATATATATGTTTTTCAAAAAGGCAGAAGCATAAAATATTTCCCTGAGATTATCTTGAGGCTACGTTTCAGATAAGAAAACTTAATTCTTCATCTCTACCCATCAATTCTCACCAAAGAACTATTCAAATTCTGATGCATACCATCAATCTATCTGCAGACAGCAGTATTACCTAGCTCTGTGTTAAAAAATAAAACAACCTTATCTACCTACTTCCATGATCTCTTACATTTGGAATACATACTAATAAACAATGTCCTCCTACCAGCCAGGAAACAGCTTGACCTCACTCTAAGAATTCAACATCTTAGCACCACAGAAAATATCAAATGTCAAAATAAGAATGGTCCATTTCTTAGTAATTTCATCTTTCTCTTTTACTTGATAAAACAGCTGGAAGAGTAACACACCATCCCTTGGAGAGATTTGGCACCATTTCCTTCCTTTTTCATGAACAGAGTATATTGCCTACCAGTTAATTCTACTTCATTTTACTTGTCGTCCTTGATAAAACTGACAGTCAATTTACCATCTGATACTAAATTTTGTTTTCTGAAACTATTCATAAGGAAACTCATAAAAGCCTGATTGAAAAAAAAAAAAAAAAACTCGACTAAGCTTAACATTTTCAATTGAGTAGGACTACAGATAGTCCTAGAATCATTGTCAGTCTTCAGTTTTCAATGACAGTTGTGTATTTGTTTACTCATTCTCATGGACCACAGCATCATTCAACAGATTTGATCACTAGACTAGCAAAATCTACTGAAATTCTTTCAGAGCACCTTTCTCTTGCCTGGAGGGATATATACATGGTGCAGAGACGAATGACTACACAACCACTCAAGACTTCAGTTGCAGAAACATTCCTGCTATCAAAATGGTCTCTTGTCAAGACAAGAACACCCAGTTAAACATCAATAGAATGCTGAAATTAAACTCAGGAGCAATTGCATCGCATTCTTCATTAGCTGGAAGTACTCAGCTGCAAGAGTTTGAACGAGTCTTCAGTCTGATGATTCTCAGACTCCCCAGCCACCTCATCATAGAGTCTGTCATCCACCTGTGACTTCAACTAGAAAACTATGTCATGTTTAATGTAATGACTAGGTTTCATTAATGCCTCCTAAGGTCTTCTGTCATACTACTTCCTTCAACCAGCCTGCTTGCCATCCTCTCCCACATCCCACGAGGTTCTTCCCAACCACTGCCCTCACTACACAACTTCAAACTCCCATTTGCAGAAGACAACAGCTGTAGACGCCATAAGGTTCAAGCACACTTCCTTTTCTTCAATGCCCTGTTTTTTCTATGACTCCTCCTGATAAAGAAACCACTCATAGAAACTTCAAACAGTGCAGTATGCAGCAGTGCCTCAGCACAGAGATTTTCAAGGACACATCAAAACTCTGCTCTCTACATTGGCTTCTCATAAAGTTTAAATAAGTCTCTGCCCTCCAAGCACTCTGTGTGCCCATCCCAGAGCATCTAAAAGACAACAAGAACCGTGGTAGCAAGGATTTTTGCCCACAGTTCTGTGCCTAACACAGAAATGTACATCTCCTTCAAGTAAGCGACTAAGCTTTTTAACAAGCTAATTGGGGGCCTATGATAATTTATGCTATCTATATTCCAAGTACAAACACTCATTTGACCTTCTGTCTAACAACAAAACCATAACAATTTTAAAAACGAATAGTGTGTTGCATTGTCCTTTTTTTTGTTTGTTTGAATTACATGATTGCCCTGCAGCAGGGCAGAAGAATCACTTATGATTAATCTAATCATGTGTCTATAAGAATGGTTTAACAAAAATGAAATGCTGCTATTTCTTATCCAGAATTCTGCTTTTGGTGACGTTCTCCTCAAATAGAAAGAGAACCTCAGCTGTACTGCAGCACATGCAAGGAGGACATTTGATTCTGGCCATATTCACTTCCGGCATTCTCATACTTTCCTGTAACTTTATTTTACTGTTACATAAAGACATAGTTCATTTATAAAAGCTGTTACAGAATAAAAAAGAAATCCTCTCAGGTAAGATAAAAACTAAGTATTAACTACAGCAGAGGCTGGAAAGCACTACCGTACTCCTTTTTATTTTTATTTTTTTCCTGGGAATTTAAATTCTGCATTGAACAGTGGTAATGGTTGAGAGATAATCCCTGGAACCACTTAAAACAGAGAACTTTGTTACTGCTTGTCCTTATCTGGATAATCAAATCATAAAGTCCAACTGGCTACCAAAGCAAAGCTTTCATGCTAACTCTAAAATACCTCAAATGTAATTTGTTCAGTAAACTGCAGTACATTAAATTTCTATATTAAGTAAATTATAAGGAAGAGTGCACTTTGCAAAATTAAAAAAGTGCTCCGTTAACTTATCTATTATTCCTCTGGGAAACTTTCCAAAGTGTGTCTAGTACAATTAGATACTTTCTTTATGGTCAGTCTATAGCCAAGAAAGAATTGTTACAGCTCAGCAAATGTGTTTCCAGTATAGTTGTAGACTCCTCTTTATTTTCCAAGGTGAAAATCTCTGATCACGAACACCATTTTTCTAGCTTGTATGTGCAGATTGAAAACTTTTAGATAAAAATAACTACCTAACAGAATATCTGGCAGTTAGAATCAAAGCAACATTGATCACTTGCACACCTTTAAGTGACTTTTTATAAGTACTCTTTGGAAGTGCATTTAGAGTGGAAGTAAATAGGATACGTGATAGAGTGGATTTATTTAAGTAGAGTCTCAGTGCACAGGAACTAACAAACTGCCTTCATTGCATTCTATAAGATATAAATGAGATATTGTTTTCAATAAGTTTTTTTAAATGAGAAAAAAATATTAACATTTCACAAGGATGTGCAAAATACTTGACCTAAATTGATTAGGCTTTGGGGTTTTTGTTTTGTTTTAATTATTTGTTGTTCGCTTTTTTTTTTTTTTTTTTTTTTTTTTTGGTCTGTTTTTCTGTAAAAACTGTCATTCTGAATTATTTTATTTTTATATTGTTTGGATACAGAAGGCTGGGATCGTAGGTGCCTCAATCACCTCTCATTTGGATGAACCAACTGATCAATACTTTTAAGTGTGCATTCCTTATTAATTACTGTAATGACAAAAACCTTATTTGCTTGAGAGATGAGATCACTCATTACCTAGACTTTGGGTCAGTGATGTGCTTGTTAGAATTTCAGCGTCATCCTTCCCATTGTAAACACCTCCCCTCACTTCTTCTGCTCCTGAATACTACCATCCTAGGCACATTGATAAGGTTGTCTATGAACAGCAGTCATATTAAAACCAGAAAATACCAAGATGTATATGGACTGTGAGCATCATCGCTCTGACTCACTTTTTATTCAGCCATTTAAGATTTCAAGTCCTGTGTTGTGAATGACCTGGCCTTCAGCAACTGACACAAGACTGGAAAATGCCTTTCTGGACATGCTCACACAACAGAAGATTTTACATGGCGAGATGATTTTACACAGTAGTTAGAGAGAGCCTTATCTACACTGTGCTGCTGCTCTAACTGGCTGCCAACTACAAGGTGATTGGAGAGATGCCTTCAGCACATCCTTTGCACTTGCAGGAATGACATATTTAAACAAGATAATTCCAAAAAAATCATCTTACTCAAGTCTCTCCCAAGGACTGAGACAGGCTTATTACTACTTGAAAACTAAAAATACACTAACAATTTTCTTTCCAAACTGTGTTCCCAGGGCACAGCCGCAAGGTGAAAGACCCCATACTGCATGTTGCACAGTCAGGTGAGGAAGAAGCATGGAAATGAGGTGGAAAGATTTCTGGCTGGAGACAGCCAGTGCTGACTCAGGTACAGTGGAGCCTGGCAGACACTGTCATTCACTCAGCCCCTTTAAGGAATTAGTTTGAAAAATAAGCTCAAGAGATGCTTCTATGTGTGTCATCATGCCAGCTGTCAGGGCTCTGACAGTTCCATCTCAGCATGCAAGTACTGGATCAAGGCACCAAGGCCAAGAAAAAGGAAGTGTTAGCTTGTCTTTTGAGTAGTTTAACAGTGTCAGTAAAGACACTGTAGCATGAGATCCGATTCCTTATCTCAGGCACTTCTCTGCCAGTTCTCGATTTTGCCAAGACAGTGCCAGAACTGTCACACACAGTCAAGCTGAGGAACATCAGGGGAAAATCCCAGTCATCCAAGAAGCAGCAATAAAGACCAAAGAGTATCAACCAGCCCACCTGGAAGCTGCAAATGTAATGAGCTATTTGGAAAAGATCATGACAATCTCAAGCTCAAGCGATTCCCGTTTCTGCCAAATATGAACTAGTTCTGCACCTCACTGAGCTCACTACACACAGTAGGTCTTGCTGAGTGGTGGAAGTGGAATGCAAGCTCACTTCCACATCTTGTAAACCTGGCTTTGTCTTCACTTGGAGCTCTTCCCAGCACCGTTCTTTCTGAGAGGCTCTTCAGCTACACTGAGGATGTTACATCTAAAAACAGATGCCAGCTCCTGCCAGTAAATGAAAATGGCTTCTCGCCTTGAAATGTAATCTGCCCACGCTTGAATTCTGTATTAGTGGCTATTTGTAGTTTTATTTTAACTATTCTGGGGATGATAATTGTGTATGTCATGAATCTAAATAACTAGATTTTTTTCTGCAAAATGTTATCACATAAACTAAAGCACTTATCAGATATTGCCCATTTTAATTTTTAAATTGATCTACATGTATTGAAAACCAAAACCTAACAGCATTTTTTTCCACTCCCCAGGATTCTTTTCCCTTATACTCCTCAAATCATTTGTCACAGGTAGCATTTATATAAAATACACTGACAGACATTTGCCTTCCCACTCTTTCATACAAAACAATCTTTAAATCTTCACAGGGGATTCTAATTCTCAGTCTATGTACATTTAATGCATAGCAGATGATTCAACTGCTACTCTGTTTGCTTGAAGCCTTCTTTTACTGGACAACTTAGGAGAACTGCTGAGGTAAATGGGGGGAAAAAAAACTCCCTATTGCATATGCTGTACTACAGTCTCAAGACTTCATTTAATCTTAAAAGGGGAAGAAAACAGCACTCATTTAGAGAAAATAGTCAGTGATGACCAGGTCATCAGCATTTCTAACTGCATGCATTTGAGAAAGGTGCCCTGAACCACTTTCTGGCAACAGTTTTCCAAAAATCAGGACCTCATTTCCCAGCCTCCCAGGTTTAAACCAGTACCTGCATTGCTTTTGTCACGCAGAGTGTGGATGAACATTACATTTGTAGACAGGAAAGTAATTTTCCTGCATGATCATCTGGCAAACAAATGCATGGGCCTTCAAACATTTCACATACTGGAGAAAGCTGACTGTGTGAATGCTACATTACATTACAACTATATCAGTTACATTAGATCTCTGTTAAAATGAAAGATTACACCTTCCAGTAGTCAGCCACTTTCACTGGGTTCTCACAGATCCCAAAGCATTAACACAGTGCAAGTAAGGAGAGCAAATCTGCATCTGGGACATCTTACAATACCCCAACTCCTTCCTGCAGCACCAAAGAAGCACATCCTAAGATTCTGTCTAGACCTGACAGTATACAAGAAGAAAAGTCTTCTCAGTCATTATCAGATTGTTAGTAAACAAGGGACATTAAGCAGTGTTCCTGTTCAACAAAGACTCTGCTGGGTAATTTTAGTTCATTTACCCCTAGTTAACCATTAATTGCTACATAAAATTTTAATCTCCATTTAAACAGACTATAACTCTGTTTCCATGTCAGCCTCAAGACAGCAGTAACTTTGCAGCTGTGGAATACAGACTGCTTGGTATTTCCTAAAGAGAAAGGTAACATCATGCACAAACAAGATGTTAAATGAGGAACTGAGGAAAAAAAAAAAAAGTTGCTGTTGTGAAACAGAAGGGGGTTGGGGTGGGAATTAAGGGAAAGAAGAAATTTGAAAAGCTCAGATTTATATATATACACACACATATTATTATTAGGGTGAATCTTGCCTTTAGAGACCGGTGAGTTTTTGAACATTTTCTGAGGGTAACCCTCTGTGATTAAAAATATATTTCCTTGGAACCAAAGCCAAAGATACACCAGAAACGTATATCCTTAACCAAAACTGAAAGAGCTTTGCTCCCACACATTTTTTCTATGGCTCTTGCATATGACCGACCACCGTAGATTCCCAGCAGTAGTTGTTTCTGCTGGGCTCTGTCACAGTCTCTAGTCACTAGGCAGTACTATCAGTAGAGCAGTGACTAATTGTAAAATAAACATATTGATTCAGAACACAACACCCTTAACCGAGCTCCAAATAAAAATAGCACATTTGTAAACACTTTCTCTTGGTGTAATCACAGAGGATGGAAGGAAAAACTACCACTCCTCAGGTGCATCTCCACACACAGAGGAGAAGCCTCCTTGCTTGATGCTAGGCAGTGGCAGGAAAGGACAGTTCTACATCTAGTGAAACAAAAAGCAGATCTCCCACAGGCAAAGGCAAAGCAAATAGCTCCTTGGAGTCAAGAGTTCTAAAGAAAGATAGAAATAATGACTATCAACTGTTTCCCTCAGCTAAAGTGCTAAACTGATGCTCCACTGACGTCAGTGGGAGTTTGTTCCTGACTTCAGTCACACTATGATATTAACTAGCATGTTTAAGCACAAATGAAGAAGGCTTTCTTTAACAAATTTTATCATCATCTTTTATCCTGGATGTTAGGGAACTTAGTCCCAGCTTCAGATTTATTCTTCCACAAAATCTCTTTTCCTCTGTCTCCCACCTCTTGGATTCTGCAGGCTTTACATGTAGTTAAAGGCAGAATTCAATCCCCATTTGTATCCTGAACTAAATGCAGCATTACTGAAATGCTGAGTTTCGTGCAGGCCCTCTATCTAGAAAGGAATTTCCTGCTGACTTTCAGATATTTTGAAGTGATCCTGTTCCTCAGCCTTTGCTGTTGTGTATTTTCAGCAAAAGCAAATTCCTGATTTAAAATTAATTTGCCAAATAAAGAATGGCTACGTACAGACCATTACTGACAATGAATTACAAAAACATTAACAATGCATTTTACTAATACACTTCTCTACAGTATTATGCAATTAATAGAAAGCATTCATAGATAAAAGTTGTGTTTTTTATAAATGATGGTTGCTACCTTCTTTGTTAATTATGCAAAATAATTTCCTCTACTACACAGGTTGTCTTACAAATGACTATTTTCATCATTTTTGTATGCTGTTGGTCTGAAAGCAAAAGTGTAGATCTTCATACTAAGACATACTTAAGACATATTTAAACAGATCCAGGAAAGCATATATCCACATTTTAATTAATTGGCCTTCAAAGGCAGACACTGGTAAACCATCTATCTGGACACAAATCTGTTCCCTGGTCCTCAGAAAAAAAAGCAAAAAGATCTCTCACCAATTAAATGTAAATGTAAATGAGAGGGATAATTTGTTTCTTTTTCTCAGTAAAAGTCAGGGGCGAAAGGGAATGTTCTTTGTTATCTAACTTGTGTCAAGGTAGAAATAATGAACAACAGCCACTAGGAACTATGAGACTTTCTTATTCAGATATAAAAAGAATGGCTAAGGATGAGGATGCTTTGTGGATTCTTATACTGTGTGAGACTACAGTGGAAAGAAATGGATTTTTATAAGCCATGTGATGATTTTCCAGACAGAGTGATGCCAAGAGCAGTTTGCCAGAAAAATTTTGGATATCAAGCAGAGAAAGCCCATGTTATTAGAATCCTGGACAACACACAGCAAATGCAGTCTAAGAATCTCTGTTGTAATGTGAGTAGTGTATACATCTACTTTCCTATTGTGAAAATGTTGAGGATCCCAGTGAAGGGAATCCTAAATATTTAATTGATAAAGAAACTAATAGTGACTTATTTTTCTGGAAATGAATTTACTTTTCACTTTAAAACATCCTTGGCAGGAGTAAATTCAGTGTCAGTAGGGCTAAATCCACAACACATCCCTGCAGATTGCATCAACGTTCTGACAGGACTTTCTCAGGAGAAACTTGCATAAAAGGAGCTGTCTTAAGCCACGACTGCTTTTCAGCAAATTCTGCAAAAGGAAAGTGAGTATAATGGTAGGCAAAAAGTATTAGTCAATTGTTGCTGGATATGAAGTATTCAGATGACACCAAAAGCCTGTTTATCACTTCACTGTACCTTTTGAGGAACATGTAACAAAACTTCCGAGTAGTTGATTTGTAAGACAGGGCTCATGTGTTCTGCTAGCATGACTACTCAAGAGAATTTGAGACACGAACTTTAAACACTGGTGTGGTCATTCCACATCTATTATTTGGTTCTCCTAATGTTCCCATAATCCAACTGTATGTAGGTTGATCCAAAAGTAATACCTCCAATTTATCTCCGCTGAAACTACAACAGATACAAAGAGCACAATAACACTATTTGATAGAGCAAATTCTCAGTTACTATACACTATTTTTCAACACTGTCACCACCATTAGCTGATTTGCGCAGATGAGCTGATCAAGCTGCTCATCCTTTCATGGTGTGACAGCACTGCATGGCCATCCAGAATACAGCTCATCTTTCACACTGCTATAGCCACTGCTGAAATGCATCACCCACCCCTCACTGTGCTCACATCATGTAAACATGAACATCTCCATAAATGTTCAACAAGCATCAATGAATGCCAGTGGGTGCAACATTTTTCTGCATGGAAGAATTCAGTGCCACACCTTTGCTTCATGTGCACTTCCATGTAAGATGCCATTTTGTCAGACTGCCCCTCTGCTGCCATCTGTCTCACGGCAACAAAATGTTACAGAATATTGGTGGCAAGGTCCTGCCATACCACCACCATCTGCCTCTGAGGTCATTGGCCAACATAATAAAAATAGGAGGCATTACTAACGGAGCAGCCCTTTTACTCATCTGGATTTGGGACAATTTCAAGCAGTACTTATCTCTAATTTAGTAGAATTAGAACTAAACTTACATTATTTTCTTTTCCTGCTGCCTCAATGCCTCCACTGTCAACAAACTCTTGCATGATAAAGGAATCTCCTGTTACTTCTTTCCTTTTCTGATTCAGCGTCAGAACAAATTCTTCCTCTTACTCTCATGAGATGCTGAAGTGCTTTCTCATAAAATGTTCTGTGCTACAGTCATTATTCTGTTTTCATGGACAGGGCCAGAAGGAATAGAAAAAAACAAAACCAAGAAAAAAGTGAAAAATGGTCTTTGAGACAGGGCAGGAACCAGATAAAATGTAAAAGTTTGTTTTTCAGAACAGACTTAAAGATACATGAAATTGATGGTTGACAATCATTTATAGATTTTGAATGAATGACTGCAAATTAAATTTTAACTTACCATTTCAGAGTAATTTGCAATCTGAGCTGAATATTTTCCAGGGCCTAGTAGTAGGAATTTTATAGCATTATGCAAAGTAGCATATCTGGCATAACACTAACCTACCATAGAATAAAGCAGAAACAGCAATCACTGCTGTTATATGTAAGAGATGAAGGCATGAAGCGAGTACAAGCCATTGATAAAAGTCAGCATTTGCCAGCCATTGCTATAGAGCTACTGCAGATATCTCCCATTTGAAGTGTAGCTAAAAACAATGAATTGTTATATACTACTATGAAATAACTGATGGCATGTTTATGACCTTCTCAGATCAAAAGCAAATTATAGCTTATAATGAGAATATTTACACAATAATGTGAACTCAGCATGCTGCATAACAAATTTAACCACAAATCAGGAACTGGAATGGTAAAATGCCACACAGTACTTCATTATGATTCAGGATAGCCAGGTGATAGTTCTAGTGCTTTGCTGATTATAATTTCTTTAGCACTCAATATAATGAAAGAAAAAGCAGGAACAGTGGAAACATTTTGGCATGATTAAATGGCCACTGTGTTCAAACAAAAGTTCTGATCTACATCTATTCTGAATTAAATAGCTGCCAGAAAAAAAAGATTAATCTAATGCCTGGACAGTGGAAAGGGACTTTTGATTTGGCTTCTCGTTCCAGCCTCATGGGACACTGCACCAAACTACTACTTTTCAGACTTTTAATTTGTAAATTGGACATCATCAGGCATTTTATAGCCTATGTACTGACTTAGAAACATACTCAGGAAACACATAGCAACCTATCTATGTGTTTTGACTGCATGCCTTAAAGCAGAGGGTTCCAATGTAACTGAAAATGCACAGCATTATGAAAGAATTAAGATTTAACCTAAATACAATAGATATTAGACCTTCAAAGATATTTCTATGTATTTTAAATATCAATATGATATAGTTAAGTTTCATTAAGCATTCTTTATAATGTCTTTACAACCATAATATGAACAGAAATTTATGTTGTCAAAACACTGATGCTAAATCTTATTTACTTCATTCTTACCATAGTAAATATAGTAAATATGGCTACATTAGAAACATACAACAATATTTTACAGATAGTGGGAATCAGACTCAAGAGACCAGTCAACATGTTCAAGGGGGCAGGGCTGCCTTGCAGTCTGGTGGTCTGGGTAGACAGGAGCCTTGTAAAACTCATCAAGTAGAAATGCAATGTCCTGCAATCCCTTGCAATGACACTGGCTGGGAACTGACCGGCTAGGGAGAGAGCAAGTTGCACATGAGCCAGCCATGTGCCCTGGCAGCAAAGAACAGCATTCTTGGCTATATGAGCAGAGGCCTGGCCAAGAGATCTAAGGAAGCAATTATCCCCCTCTACTCAGCCCTCTTAAGACTAGGTTTAACTACTGAAGTGGGCCCCACAGTGTAAGACATTGAAAAACTGAAGTGCTTGCTTTGAGAGACTAGGGGAGCAGGATAAGAGGCAGCTGCTTGCACCTACCAAGAGGTTCTGCAGAAACATAGCAGGCTCTTCAGAGTGATGAAAGCTGGGAAGATGATTGACAGTGGACAGAAATTGAAATTACAGAAGATTTCATTGGATAGAAGAAGCAACACTTACTCCTCATGAGAACAGCCAAGCACTGGAGGAGGCTGCACAGAGAGGTTTTGCTATCTCAATTCCTGAAGGTTTTCAAGATCTGACTCAAAGCCCTCAGCAACTTGGTCTAACTACACAGCTGACTCTGCTTTGAGAAGGAGGTTGGACTACAGCTCTCCTGCAGTCCCTTCCATCCTCAATTATCCTGCAATTCCATGATTCTGTAATTAACAGAGCATGAATCCTAAGCTGTATAGAAATTAAATTACTTACTTCTTACCCCAGCCTCCTAACAGTTCTTTTTTCTAATTATTTTTAAGTAATGACATGGGGCACTAGTTTGTAGTACTCTCTGGTAAATAAAACAGCTATGTAACTTGCATTATTTGATTGACTGCACAAGATCTGACATATTATAACTGGTGCAGTGAAAGAAGCATGTGGATTTATTGCCAACTGAGTATATTTCTATATTGAAACTGCCTGTGACACAGGACAATTTAAGAAAGGAAGAAACCAAGTCAGTAAACTACAGCACAGCTGGATACACAGTCAAAGACCCGTCTCCTGGCTTTATATTTCCTGCATATTTACTAAAGCATTATTTGTGTACTCTTCTTTTCCAGCTCTCAATCTTAAAGGCAATGGAAACTGCAGGAAAATAAACTGTAAAGTTCAGTAGTTACCATTTTATCATAAATTGCATTATACAATTTTAGATAAAGCTTCAATAACCTGCATATAGTCAGTTTTTGTAGAATCTTATGTACAGAAAACAGTAACCCACATTATTGGGCAAGGACTTGTATGCTCCTAGCCCTTCAGAGGTTCTCAAGATCTCAAACGGCTCTCAAGATCAAAGAAGAAAATAACCATGATCAGCCAACCCAGAGGAAAAAGAGTTAAGACAGTCATTGCTAAGTTGTAGCTGTTTTTCTCTTCTTAGCATGCATCTTCCAAAAGGCAGCCAGGGCAATTTATTGGCTCTCCCATCCTGGATATTGACAGAATGAGGTAGAGGCTAATGGCTGAATACAGCAGTGGGCCCCATAGCAAGAAAAAGCAAAATAAGCACATTGCACAAAGCTCTATTTTTTATTAAATACAGTTTAGAGCCTGGCATTAAGGGTGTTGTTTTTTGTTTTTCTAAAAATCTCAGATCGTTTGAGGACAGGCTGCCAAATTCATCCGTCAACTCAGCCACTGAAATATTCGTGTTCTAAAAAATTCATACAGCATGAGCTCTCCACAACCTGCAACTGTGGGGACTTTTATTTTTAAATTATCGTCTTCCACTTCAATTCAACCTTTTTTAAAAGCATATGATTGCATTTGGGAAAAACAAGTTTGCCTTCCGTGGACTATATGGACGTCAAAAGAACAGGTATTTTCTGCCTGGAAGCCAGAGGATGGGAATTTTAAGCATGTTTTTAGTTGTGTCCACAGTAGAGTTACACCTTTCTCCTGGAAAACCTATTTTTTCCCATTTCTACTGCTCTGTTATCTTGAGACAAAACGACCTCTGACTTTTCAGAAACAGAATTTTAGGCAACAAAACAGGCACCTTTGGCTTTTGCTTTCACAGAATCAGAATAATTCGGGTTAGAAGGAACCTCGGGATGTTATCTCATCTAAACTTCTGCTTAAAGCAAGTTCTGTATTCTGTAAGCAAATACAGCCTATGTATAATGATTATGCTGGAACTTAATTAGTCTGAAAAAGATAGCACTCTAACCTCTGTCCAGTTCTCTTTGGCAGTAGAAGGATGACATACAGTTTGAGGTGTAAAAGAACATAGCCCGCATTGTGAAACAAAAATAGACCTGACACAAATGTCAGAAGGCATAAAACATTACAGGGAAGTTGAAAAGGTAAAGCTGAAGTATGTGCATGAAATAATATAGACAATTTGCGTTGAAATCTCCCTTCATGACAAGGTTCTCTATTCAAAATGATTCAACTTTTTAAGGAACAGTAAAAAATGGTAAAAAAACAAAAACAAAAAACAAACCAACAACAACACACCTTAGCATCAGATAAGAGGGTGATTATAATCACCTTATGAAGGAAATACCCATTAAACTGCACTTTTAATATATTCAAGTCTTTGCAAGTATCTACATGATCTTTTGATTTCATTTAGTTATAATCAAAGAGAGAACTCAGAGAAATTCCTTAATGTGAGGGTTCTGAGGGCAGCAGCACAGAATACACAAAAATGCAGTTTCACCCAGCTGTGACTGCAGCAGCGCAGTAGGCTCACAGCTAGCTCCTGGGCTCCCCTTCCTTTGCATTCCCTTTCCTGCAACCTCAGCAGCTGCAAATTCTAGACAGAGCTGCAAGATTGGAAAGCAAGTCCATGGACTGTCAGGGGCTGCAGGTTCACTGAACCTTGTGGCCTTATTACATGTCTCTCTAGGCAGCTCTTGGGTTCATAAGAAATTTGTGCAGCGTTTAGTCCTCACTGGTGATGGCTCCAGTGAGCGAAAATTTCATTAGCCAGTTCTGTAGAAACCAGCCATCACAACAGCACCAGTGCAAGTAAAAAACACTCCCTATGTCCAGCTAACTCCACTACGTCATGTTTGGATACAAACAGCCTTGACCATTGTGCCGTGTCAGCTTTACAGGCCTAGAGCTCATAAAATAGATCACAAACAAGTTGCTTCCTAGACGTTCTGAATGCCCAGACTGAGCAACATTTGACTGACACGAGACCCACAGAAGATAAGAACAGTATGCCGGCATTATCAGAGTACATTTCTCCAAAATAGACAACATTTAGCCATAGTACTAAGATGCCAATGCAAAGAAGTTACTTCCCTTCAAATTCAGTTAATCTTCTTCATTGAACTGTAAGATTACTGACACTAAACTTCTCTGCAAATTTCCACTCAAGGTGTCTTCCTTTTCTTAGACTAGCAAAAGGAAACACAGCAGAATGTGTAGCCTATACTGCGTTTGATATTTACTGTGATTTTATGTTATTCTTGTGGCAGACAAACCACCAGCTTCATTAAAGTTGTAACAGTAAGATCCCTAGCATGTGGTAGCAAACCTGTTAGTTATGCATGGCAGGATAACTTTATAAAGTAAGCCATATGTGGAAGTTCAATTGTTATTTGTTTATTAAGTCAGTTGTAAAATCGTTAATTATTTACTATGGCTAAAAGAAATTCAGTAATTAGTTAAATATGGTGGTTGCTTTTTTTCATAATGAACCAACACCACAAATTCTAAGCAAATATTCTGCTATCTTGCACTAAGCAAAGCCTGCAGCACTGCACTGCAGATTTGCTACTACAAGACTATGTTGTAAGTAAATGACAGCATATATCTGTATTATCAGAATATGTAGTTCAAACATCCTAAAAAACTTTGTGAAAGTAAAAGATTTCTACATGCTGAAAAGCACAATGGTGGAAAAGAGAACTAATGTCATTACTTTAGAGAATGTGAAACACGTGATCAAATTCTCAGCTTACATGCAGGGAGCACGTCTCATTTTACTTAGGCACACAGGACAGTTTCACCGCAGCCGATACCTCCAAAAGAATACATCTAAAATACTCTTGCAGTTACCACTTGAAAAGATAAATGCTATATTTGGCCAAAATCTTGTAAATTACTGAAAAAAGAATCTTAAAACTTCCTGTAAATGAAAAATAAAAAGTAAACAAGTTTTTTTTCCCTCCATGCTTTCTTCTTTTCTCTATGCTGTTTTTAAAGGGAGTTCCCTTTCACAATTGAAAAGATCCCTTTCTTCTTTCTTTTTTACAGTATCACACTAACACCACAAAAACACACAAATAAAATTTCAAACACACCAACACCCTGAACTGCACATACAACTGTTACTGGCTCGGGCAACACTTGGTGACAAAGCTTATGGCTCTCCATCTGTCACTCAGAAAGTCAGCAGTAACACTGTGCAGCCCCTGCACTGAGCTCAGTGACCTGCAGAATGGGGCCAGGCAGCCGTCCTGACCCAGCTGCTACAGAGCTGAGGATGGAGACTGCACTGCAATGGAGGGGTCAATGTATTCAAGTTAGGGGAACTGCTGACTTCACCCCAGAAGCATTCTTCATATGATCAGGTGATGTGACAGCCCACAGGATGGAGAGAGTACTGGAAGAAAGAGGAGGTGGTGGAAGCTTGGAAGGACTGTTCAACTCTGGTTGGCTGAGAGTCCCTGGAAATAGACTGTTCGGTCCAAGTTCTTGAGCCTACATGAAACAAAATGTTCTCACACAGACAGAACTCATCCTTTTGTCCATACAAAGGCTTGCCTAAGCCAAAGATAAAACTGTGTATCAATGTGAATCCTAACTATTCCAAAGACACCAGCCTTTTAAATGTGCAAAACAACCTAAGTGGTAACAGTGTAATAAAAAGCCTAATGGGGGACTTCCACATCGCTATCAGTAATCTTGTAGGAAAAAATACACGTGTGGTCTTTGCACAAGGAGTACTGATTGGCCAACTAGCGCTCAAGCTGGGATGGTGGGTGTGCACAGATCGCCAGAAAGTGTCCAAAGTCTTCAGATTGTGCTCGGATGAGATTTTTGGATTTAAAAAAGATGACACAACTCGGGAAAGCCCAGATATATGGCTGCAGTAGCAATTAATAATTTTTATAAACAGATGAAAGTTGTAATTAGTTTAAACCTCACTTGTCTGTTTGTATAATATTTTTGAGCAGATGGCTTTGGCTAAGAGTTAGGATTTGCACGCCCACTTGCATTTTGCAGTGATAAAATAAAGATGAAAGACACCTCTTAGGTCGTTGCCCTAACAGTGAAGGATTGATCCCTGCAACATGTAAACCAACAGCCAACTATTTGCCATCTGATGCACACAGTTATCCAAACAGAAGGGATCTATAGAGATCACTAGGCATATAGAGAGGAGGATGAGAAGCATAAGAAATCAAAAACGTTTACATTGGTAAAGGAAAAAATATTTACTGCTGAATTAGCCTCATGGAGAGTCAATAGTCATGAGAGAGCAAGGCTTCAGCTACAAAAATTAAATGCTTTGTAGGATGGGGGTTTAAAACATCTTATAGTAAATCAATGGTTTTACCATCAGTGCAGCAGTGACATCAGTGCTGCTTCAAATATTTGTGCAGAAATGGCAAGAAAAGTAGATTTCTCTTTGCAAAGTTGGAATTCTTGCAATCACGTTTACCTATACAGCTTTCATGCATCCTTGCTGGTCCTAAACCACAGGCTCAAGTCAATTCTTTCACACACAAATTATAAGAAATATGCATAATGGTGCTGGGCCCAGATATTTATAGGAAATCTTTATTTAACATTTTGTTTACTGTTCATTCACCACTATTGTCTGCTCTATTTTAATTACTAAATTTCCTTTCTTTCGACCTGTTTGTTTCTAAAATTCTCCCTGACAGTTGTCTGGTTAAACCCAGGTTGAAACTGTGCTTCTGACTGTCCCTACCATAAGAATTTAGACAGTTCTTTTCCTTTTTGCATTTAAATACGCAGCTGTTCTGCAGGTCTTTCATCAATTCAGCTCCTACATAATCCATATTTAGCAGTTTCATTTACTATAAAAAGCTTGCTATGTATCCTGTAAGAAATGGTTCTGCAAAACAAAGGAAAAACATACATAACTCCATACTGTGTGTGAATCCACACAAGTGAAGACCCTATTATATTGTACGCCATATCATAACTAAACATTTTCATCTGATTTTCTGTCTCCAGTCTGTACTCAGCTTCTAAATATTGTAATTATTTGAATGATGGCAAGTGAAAAGCCCCAGTAGCCAATTGATGTGTGCTTATCACATCTCTAATTCTCATTTATGCATTTCTAAAGCCCCTTTTTGAGCTTATTTTTAATCATTTTCTTTAAAATAATGGGAGCTGTAATTAAAGCCTAGTAGTAACAAGACTTAACAAATAACAGTCAAAAGAAAGTCACCAACTGCTAAAAATACAGAAAACAAGGAACATCAAGGCCATCTATCAGTGAAAACTCTCTATAAATCAGAGCAAAACAAACAGTGCTCAGACCTCGGGTAAGTGTGCGCATCAGAAATGCATAGGTTAGATTGACAGATTAGATAAATAAATCTATTCCCTTCAGTCTGAAAAGGAAAAGATACAATGCTGGGTACGCACATTAAAATAGGAGCTTTTGGCTTATTACTCAAGAAGAGAATAATTTGAGACTCTTTCTTTGACAACAAAATGGAAAACAGTCCTTTACATGCCTTCCATGGATTTTCTCAACCTGTACAGCTACAGCCATTAAATAATTCTGAGTTCATATCCTGCACCCCAAAAATATATTTATTTTTAATTTTTAAAAAATGAAAAAAAATGACCGATTTTAATATCTATATTTAATGACATCATACAGAAGATACAAAAACAAATCTAACAAATACACTTCTGGCTAGTTAAAAAACATAAGTATTACCCATTACATCTATTTCTGCTTCACTTTTATTCACTTATTTTTAGATTTAGTTGGATAGAGTCTCTGAAGGATGGTAAACAAAAATTAAAACAACAGGAAAAAGTTACTTGTGCCTAAAGAAATGCATAAAAAGAGAAGGTGGTGGGCTGTATCAGCCTTCCCTAGAACCAAAATACATTTCTGTATGTTTTATTACAGGACTTCGGTGCATTCCAATATTATGAATTGCACCTACACCTTTCTAGGGCAGGACGCTGAGTGATGGAGGCACTAAGCATCCTGCTGACAGCTTTTCAAGCACCAGGTGCAAAGTCAAGGGTAGATCTCAGAGTGCTCCCAGTGCTGCATTCTCTCTCTGTACTTTCACCTGTTCCCAACATCAGAGAAATCTCAATACCAAAGAATACCAAAGAAAATCCTGCAGATTTTGAAGCAGATTAGCCGGTTTCTAGACCCAAACATCTGCTGAAATAACCTGTCTACTTCAGGAACCAGATATTTACAGTATTCCAAAGCTGACCACATAAAAAGTCCCTCTGACTGTCAAAGGAAAGTGATGATAACAGGCAGTACTTCTTGTGCCTTTTCCAGCCCATAAAATCTCCCACGATACTAATAAAAATAAAACACAAATCAATATTTAAGGGAATTTCTCCAATAAGGATGAAGTTTTGGAAATAAGGACACACATCAACACCCTGGCCATAACAAAAATTGCCAAAACAGTAAGGGTTTTGTCTGGTTTTTGTCCACTGACTAGGCAAATACAGTGATGATACAGGTCTATACAAATTCAGTACTACTTAAAGATCTTAACTTATTTTATATTCTACTTCAAGCAAGGAACGTAAGAGTAGAAGTTTTAATGCTTATTATTAAATAATGTAATTCTCTGCATTTATTCTGTACTTACTGTATGAGCATGTGAAGCTCCGATAAGTGTTTAACTGAGTATAAGAAAAAAGATTTTTTTACAGTGAGGGTGGTGAAGCACTGCAACAGGTTGCCCAGAGAGATGGCAGATGTTCCATCACTGGAGACATCCAAAGGCAAGTTAGACAGGGCTCTGAGACGGAACTGTAAGTGTACCTGTTCGTTGAAGGGGAGTTGGACCCAATGGCCTTTAACAGTTCCTTCCAACTCAAACGACCCAGTGATTCTATGAATCTATTGACTTATTCCTGAGAGCACTGCTGATTAAACTTTTACTTCATGGAAGGAGAAACTGCTCAGATTGCATATTGTGTGATATTAGGAAATCATAGTAAGGTAAAGATAACGAATCAGGTTTTCTAACACATTATTTGTTTTTCGATGTTACTGGTAAACACATAAAAACCCTTTCTAAAATATAGTACTGCTTTGAACTATTTAAATTAGTGGTGGAAAAGAGAGGAAGCTAGCAAGTACAGTAAATAGGAAGTATATTAAAGCAGTAAGAAACACTATCAGTATCAAAAACTATGCGTAGCTTCAGCAAGATGAGAGGAAGAACAATAATGTACGGTGAGGTGACCGAACATACCAACTATATTTTGGGAAGTATTAAAGTTTCTCTATTTCTCATGAAAAGACAATAAGGATGAGGCTCTGCAAAGAATATAACTTAGGAACATTTATGAATTGTTCTATCCAGTACGAAAACTCATTAGTTTAAAAAAACCTAATATGTATTTCTAAGTGTTACAAACAGACTGTCACCTTGCAAAAATTAATTAATTCACCACTTCAAAACTTGAATAGATCCAAAGGGGTGCACATTGTAGCAGAGTTCTAGAAGACACTCTCTTCTACTGCAAATACTTTATAAGAGACCGTATTTACTAAGGGCTATTTTAGTGCTACAGAGACTCAAATTCCAAGTGCTATGGTGTTGAGTTTTCATCAGAAGAGCACCTGGTTTAATACCATGAAGACTACTACTTTTATTGGCATTTCTTAACAAAAGAAATACACCGTCTCATAGTTTTTCAATACATAAAAATGTTGTTAAACAAAGCCTCTACATTTCCCCAATTTATGAAAAGATTGTTTCTATCAGAGCTGTACTAGAATAGTGTTACTGCAGTTGGCTAAAGATTCAGAATTTTATTTTGCATTAGAAACAAACAGAAAGCTAAAAAGTCACAATGTCATCTAAATTAAGTAGATTAATTTTGAATGAGATTATGACAATAACAAAAAGAAACATACAGCAGCCAGAAAACTCTCCCCAGAATATCAGCTTTAAGCAGGCAAAATTATTTCTCCCTGGCTACTGAAAGAGAGATTCCATTAACACATGATAGAGGTTGCTGGCAGTGTTATGTTAGAAGCTTTTCCTGTACTACACCTAAGCGTGCAGATGTTATAACAAGGACATCATTTTCCCATGGTGCTATTCTTGTTCTCTTCAGAAGTATAAACAAGGCTTCTCACTTCTGAGTATAAAAATGAGTACATGATATTAAGCAAACAAAAATGAAAATTACGATCAAAGAACAAAGATCTGGTGAAAAGTAGGTCTTGGGAATTGAAATGCAAGCCTCTGTTGGTGTGTTCAAGAGAAATGTAATGTCTTTTACCCTAAAAGACCACCACTTTCACTTTTTAGACTCTTTGCAAAACAGGTGTTTTGTAATTCTTAGACAACAGTCCTTAAACACCTTTCAAATGCTCTTTTAAACATGAATGCACTTTCTCAGCATTAATGCTGAGAAAAGAACTGGCTGATTAGCTAGTCTGATTTTGCATGCATTTTTAGACATAAAGATGAAAAGTCACCTTTTCACTGTTTTCTGAGAAGTAAATGACTTATCCATCACCTTAAATTTTTCAAATGCTTTATTCTTTGAAATGAAAAATATTAAAATAAGACACAATCAGCACAAATTTGCTGTAAAAAATACATCTTTTTATCGCTTCATTTCTATTTGCATGGAAAATGTAAACTTGAAGCAAAGTGACCTTGGTTATAAAAAGTAAGAAAGCAATGTCAGAATTGATAGGACCTACCATTAGTATTTCATTCTGACAGGTAGGAAATAGGCATGTCAGCAGTGAATGTTACGGATGGAGTTGTGGCCCTGATCATAGTCAAAGCGGTAAATTTCTTCCTACAAAAGTAATTTCCATCAAAACAAAAAGTGCTTAAATAATACAAGTATCTAGAGATGAGAATAACTTGCTATGGCTGAGCTCAAAGACAAATAAATGAAAATTCAATACATAGCTTTTTTGTGTGTAAAAGTCAGAAAAATAACACTAGGTGTAAGTAAATAATACAGTGATTAAAAATTCAACTAGCTCTCTGCTTCCTAGAAAGGTTTTTAATAGAAAACATTGTATTGAGAAAACGAATTTACAGAATGTTTCATATATGGCCATATTATTATAGACAGAAAATCCAAACAAGATCGCTGAAATCAGACATGTAACACCTGAACATTTGTTCTTTCTATCTGGACATCACATAATGTAGGGGTCAAATAATCATTCACATGTACAAAAAAATCAACAGGTCTCAGGACTAGATAGGGTTGGACCAAAGTTTACTGTCCTAAAAACAATCAGTAATTGGACTTTATGATATTAATAAAAAAATTAAAATAGCAAGACTAAATTAAGCACCAGTCAAGCTGAGCTTTCACAGGCATGGCAATTCCAACGCAACAAAGCCCTGAGAGGATTATTCGCTTTTTTATATTTGATGTTCAAAGGGCATTCCTGACTTAATTTCCCAACTGCAGCATTTAGGCGTTTAGATTTACTGCCTTACTGGACTTCAAGATGAGTAGCCACAGTAGATGCACTGGTTTATGTTGTTTCCAAAGAGGCACTGTCATCTCAGCATGCAATTAAATATGAAATAAATTATATTGCACATTTACATGCAATATATTTTTTCTCACTGTTTATCCAGGTGAATAAACAATAAAAACATTTTTCACAGCTCTCAACCAGACCATTAGCCGCGAGGTCTCTTCCAACTTCACTTACAGTCAGATCACTTTTCTATTTACAAAAGAATAAAAAAACCATCTGAAACAGTAGTCCCTATATAGGTAACATAGGTATAGAATCTTCACTTCCATTAAAACCATTTGAATATTCTTAATGTGAAAAAATATTAACAGAACAACATTGGAGCAATACTGCTGCTACATGCTCTACTTTTCCATCATCTCTTTAATAGAAGCTAGAAATAGACTTTTTTTTTATTCCATGAAAGATTAGGAAGTAGATCATAAATAAACCTGCATCAAAACAACTTTTATAAAGTTTTGATAAAATGAAAGATTTTTGGAACATCCAATAGAAAGATTGTATAGAAAAGCATCTGAGAAAGATAGGAGCCAATTGTTTCAAGATTTTTTTCCAATAATTAATCTCTATTTTAGGATGTTAAAGTATAACATAAGGGACTTCTCACAGCAGGGTGGAAAGAGAAACACCCAAGTTTCTCTGATCTCCCTTACCTTTAGGCATCAACTTCTGTTAGCACCCTTTGAAACTCTTTTCACTCCTTTTCTGTGGAGTATAATGCCTTATAAATCATTTACTTACAATTGCTGAGCACACATATGGTTGAATATATGAACTTGTACTCTTCATATTGTCCGAAAAACTATCAGAATACTTACACTAAATCCTTGTACTTTTTACCTTATTTTACTAAGGGATTACATATCTGTTCTACTCCCATATAAAGCATGCCTTTTAATGATGTACTTTTAGAAAAGTCTAATTAAAATTCAGTGCATAAAAGTGTGCAAGGGTTGATAACCCACAGAACTCAGCAGACCCTAGTTAACATTCTAATGCATCCTCCATTTGGAGAGAGACAGTAAGACTTTTCCACCTCGGTGGCAGACACTAATGATACTTGCAAATATGACTAATGTCTTCATTGGTGAAAAATTAATGCACCACAATAATTTTTCTACCTGGGGTTAATGAACATGTCAGATGCTGAAAATGAGTTGTTTGAAAGTAAATTACTATAATCTATATTTAGAAGATTCTGCTCTCGGAAAAAAAAATCTATGGTGTGTTTTATGTCCTCTGCTTACTTTTGTCACGATTTCTGCTGTCCGCCTTGTGAGACTACATTATGCTGACTTTTCAATTGTTACATGTGAACATTTTCTCTTTTCTAGAATGTCCTCTTTTGCATGCAGAGAAACCCAGTTTTACTTTATTTGCAGCAAGCACTGTAACAAATATTCTTGCAGTCATATAAGCAGCAGTACTGAACTGAACTCCATGAAAACCAGTTTGTGTTTGATACAGATAACCCCAAAACAATGTCTCACTGGGCATTTTGGAAGATGCAGATGCACACTTTACAGATTTTCTTTCATCTCACAAGAAGGGAATAGCTTCACACAATTCAGATTGCTTTGTCCCTCTTGACTTCCCTTTTCCCATACCAAAGCAATATGAATCCTGTATGCAGCAGTATGAATAGAGAATACCTTCAATAAATAGTCACATCAGAGAGAAAGGAATTTCTTTGTATGTGAAGATGTACCTTTAGTCACCGTAGATCGATCACTACAAAATTTTCACAACCACATTCTTTGTTCAGAGGGATCCAGTGGGATCTAGAAACTGGTAACTAGCAGTAAGTTTCACATATAAAGCTTATTCCCCATGGTGGAATCATCCTTTCAACTGTGATTATATCTTCAGGAAATATGCAAATGAATTCATTCTCGAAATACCTTTTCTAGCAGAGCACAGAACTCCAACTCCACATTTAGCACAAGAACCCTAAGTCCGTGGCATTGCTTTAGAAATGTGCAAGCAAAGGAAAAAAGATACAGAAGAGTATGTCTGGCCTTTATTATGGTCCCAGCTATAGCTCCTGCTGGGTTTAAGGAGCTGGAAAGACTCCTAATCAAACATTAAAGGCTTCAAATCATGGCAAATACTTTACGTTCCTTCACACTTCATCCCAAAGGCTAAGTATTCCCATTGTCAAAACAGTTGCGCTTCATTTACTGCTGACACCTTGCTGGTTGAAGTAGGGCTATCAGAAAGCAGTGGACAGATCTAGCAGTGTCTGCTGTGATAGGAAAAGACAAAATGCTATCAATCTAAAAGATGAGAGATTTAGACTGGATGTAAAGAAAAGAGTTTTTTTCAGTAAGGTTAGTGAAGCACTGCAACAGGTTGCCCAGAGAGGTAGCAGATGCCCCATCCTTGGAGACATTCAAGGTCAGGCTGGACCGGGCTCTGAGCACCTGATGGAGCTGTAGGTGTCCCTGGTCATTGCTGGGGAGTTGGACCAGATGGCCTCTGAAGGTTTCTTCCAACTCAAGTGATTCTATGATTCTGTGACTAATTCTAGCCATAAGCCTTCTGGTATGAGATGCATTTACCTGTGTGAGCAGTTACACTGTGACTTGGCTACATGATTGTGTTCAAAAAGTAGAGAAACAGGGCTACCGCAAAGGACAATGATTTGCGAAGCTGAAGTATTATCTCTCTAAGCACACTTAGAAACAAAGCAAGCCTCTTTAAAGAAGTGGTCTGAAGACCATTTTATGCTTACACTACCAAGCCTCAGAGCAGACGGTTTTCTAACTATATGCAAGTTACCTTGCAACTGCTATGAAATGTGTCTCTTCATACATTTAGTGCTTGAGGTTGCTTAAAGATTCCACACCTCTGAATGCTCAGGGCAAACATCACAGATTCACATCAAATACAGGTGTCTAGCAAACCTAAGCGGTAATCTGAGCTAGCATTCAGAAATCAGACAGTTCTTGGATTTGTTATGAACACCTGGATCCGAGAGGTTCAATTCCTACTGAGTGAAAATTTTCCCTGAGAATTAACAAATTTATGACCATAGAGAAAAAAAAAAAAGCTAGAATTTAGGTCTTAGGTGCTACTGAAATAAAAACTTCTCCAATTAAAATATGTTTGCTATTTCTCCAGAATGTAGTGGGTGAAACATTTTTTCCTATTAACCCCTTTTCTCCAGTTTCATATCAACTTTCTGAACAATGATTGCTTTGTCTCATTCCTTGTTTTCTACAGTACTTTGAGTTACGATAGCAAACACATTATAGAACTTTACTATTCTTAAGCAAGCTGTCTACCCACAAAAATTTTGTCACTCCATTTTGACAGATCAAGTAATAATTTTATCTACCATGGGAGAGTATAAACTGTACCAGTACAGGAATGATAGTGGGCGTATAAGCTGTAACCATCATAAATGACACTTTTTATTCCCTTTGAAAATCCTCCTGATTTATTACATTTACTTAGAGACTGTCACAGCTTATTTTTACTAGACACATTTATTTTTTTTTTTCAACATTCCATCAAGTGAGCTCCTATGTGATGCAGAGCAAACTGATAGAAAATGGTGACACTCTCACCCAAGCTGTCATTATTCAAAATGATTTCTTCTGCTCAGGTTGTTTTCATTTAGTAAAATAATTTGATTTTTCTATGTCTGCCCACATTCTATTCACAGGAGGCAAAGGAAGCTCAAAACAATGTCTTTTGCATTTAATATGCAAGGAGAATGCTTAATAGAATCATTTTCAGGATAATTAAAAGTCTGCTGATACATCTTAAGAAAGTGTGAAACAAAGTACAAAACGAATAGAGCCAAATGGCAATTGCTTATTTCTGTAGAATAAGTGCTAGGTCAAAGAGATCATAATTGCTGTTTTGCATAAGGAAAACAGTTAACAGGGTTTTAGAGATATATTTTCTGCAGTAAAACTAAAGCTGACTGTTTTCATGCAGAATTTAGTCAAATATCACAGATGAAAAGGTTACAGAGCATTGCTGGTAGGTCTGCCTGTGATATCAAGGAAAATAAGTCCACATATTCAAATGAAACTGAAGAATGGCCTGAGTTGAAGTCAGTTCCTGCTTACATTTATGAAATGGCACATTCAGCCTTGATATTTCCCTCTGAAACAAACTTGACTTACTCTAGTAAACCAAAACACATTTCTACCCGATTCATTTACATGATGTCCATCAGAATGCTAATGCTATACAATTAATGAATGGCTGCACTATCCTCCCCAAGCCCCATTACTCTATAAACTTTATCACTCCAAATCACTGATCTAAAGGAAATTTTCTAAGTAGTCACCTTCTGAGGCAGGTATGCCTGTCAGGAATCATGGGAATTGTGTGCGCTCATGGAGGACAGCCTATGGCCAGCAGCTGCGCCAGTTATCTTGATTATATTCATCTTTTATGAAGTGGATAGCCCCTTATCTGGCTTTTTTATGACTACAAATTAGTTCTTAATTACAGTCAGTCATTGTAATTCCAGAGCAACTGCTAGCTCCAGCACTGACCCATTTTACTGAATTATAAGCAAAATAGATAGCATAGATTCCTTTATTCCCTAAACAATAAACAATGAAAAAAATATGTAAAATTTGGCATTACTGTCCCAATCCTGCCTACTGTTAAACAATATCACAACTCTTCCCTTGACCTGCTGCTGTCTACCTCCGAATAACAGTTACAGTGGTACTCTGCCATTTAAGTTAAAAATAAATGAATAAATAAATTTGTATAAAGAAGCTGCTATTCAAATAACTGCAAGTTAAGATTCTCACTGTATGCCCAAGACATTCTGTTAGTTTTATGTGACAGTAACCAATTGTCACAGTGACTTTACTCATGACTGTTTTTAGGTCAAGGGAGAAGAGAATTATGCCACAGTCTCTAATTATCTACATTTAAAGAGTGCAAGCATTGTAGAGATCTCCATTCAGAGACAGAAAAACTTATGCCTGACTTGAATAGTTAATGCTATTTACTGACTTCATGGAACACAGAGCAAGTTATGAAAGAAGTAGGCAATGTTTCTCTGTAGAAATCTTACATACTACGTTGTTCTTACATCATCCTTTATGTGTGTGTATGGCTGTCATCATCACTGACCCATTCATCCTGTTATGACACTGATTTGCAAGACAGATAAACCCAGTGAAAAACAGTGGAATGAGATCAGCACTGAATTTACTTGAATCCTATTAAGTATTAACTGCAAATTATAGAGGGGCATTTCTCCTTGATTCCAGTAGACTTAATGCTTTAGAGCATGGATGTTGAAGTTACTAGTTTTAGCCTACATGTATTTTGTGTCACGCATTTTTCCACAAGGTTCTGTTTTCCTACTTACAGCCCTAATACCTCAGCAGGCACATGTGCCAGGTGGCAGGATGGCACAGTGCATCTTCAGCTGACATGGAAGAAATTTGAATGCAGAGCTGTGCTGAGATCCCCTACAGATATTTCCACCAAGTGTGCACTGGTTCACATAGCAGAGAGGGTGCATCCTGCTCCCCAAACCCACCAATGCAGGTGAACTGACCAAGAGCCCAGAAAGAGAGGGAGAGGAGGGCACTGACTGCCTCCCCTCTGCCTGCCTTGTGGTCCATCTGTCCCAGAAAACAGGAGCAGAGCCACCTCTGCAATACTTTTAACTGCAAAGGCATAGGAAGTTCCTTGCATCCTTACCAAAGAGCACACTTGTCAGAGAAAGCCCCAAGAAAGTATTAGAATTCAGCTGCCAGAACTAGAAAGACCAACACACAGCTGCAGTCCCAGTGTCTGTCATGTTGGGAAGTGAGAAAAACGTAACATATCCACTTGGAGCACTGACAGATACTGAATAGGAACTGATGATTTTCCTGCCTAAGAGATAACACATCTAAAAAAAAAAACCATGCAATTGCATTATATATCTTGCACAAACCTGGAACTTACACAGCATCCCATATAGAGCAAGTAATCCACTGGAGTTCTTTAAGAAAGATGTAGGGATTAATTCTGTTGATTTAAAATCAAAAACCACTGAAATAACTTCCACAATGAATAAAGACAGCCAGAACCAGCTTAACTAACATGTGCCAGAAACCTTTTCCCCCACCAGTTTTCAAGTTGTTCTTCCTTACTCTTTTGCTTGCAGGCTAATTAATTATACACTAAACATACTGCTAGTGTGATACAAATCATTAATTAAACATGGTCACAGGCTACAACATTAATTGTAACAATATATTACACTTACTGCTGCCTGTCTCTTTCACCTAATAAGAACTTAGCAACATACAGGGACTCCAGCTTGGTAAATATGTATGTATATTTACTACGGTAATGATCTGCACAGAACAATACATCCTATTTCCATAGGGTAACAGCTTGGCCTCTCTTTACACCTTGACGGGAGCTTACTACTTCCTTGAGTTCACTCAGATCTCTCAGAAAAAAAAAATAACCCATGAAGAACTTGACTGCTTTTTTCACTGTGGGTTCACTGGGAAAGCGGAGTCTGAACTGAGCTGGTAGAAAGGGCAGGAAATAAAAGGATGGACAGAGAAAGAACGTCAGCAGATACAATATTAAGCAGATTATAGGGTTCTAAGACTGGCAAGCATACAGGTATTATTCTAAGCAAGACCAAGCAGATTCCCTAAAGAGATTAGTAACATTTACCTTGAGCACAGGAAACATTCAGAGAATTCATCACTTGATGCCTACAGTGCTGAAAACACAGCGTGTTATGGTAGCATTAACTATTATTAGTGTGCTTACCTGCAGCTCCTATACCCTACCAGATGGCTCACAGTGCTTTTACTTTTAAAAATTTCCAGAAAGAAAATACCCTATCTGTAAGAATGCATCGTAGACTTCTTTTGGAATAGAAAATATGAAAATGACCATTTTGAAAAAAAGAAAAAAACAAAAACAGATGTTTGAGGAAAACTTTTTTTTTGCCTTCCACTGGGTGGGTCAGAAATTGCATGCTTCACATATCAATAAAGTAATTCACAGCATACACCTAAGTGAACAAGACCTTTGAGGCAGATTAAGCCACATAAGCATAAGAGAGAATTGAGAGCTAAAATACCTTGCTAAAGACTGTGGGCTTTTTGTGCTTTTTAGGAAGAGAACTGTACCATAAATACACAGTTATTTAACAGATACAGCATTTAAATGATTTGTGCTTTTTTTTTTTTTTTTTTTTTATGTGTACAGCATATGGAAAAAATGCTTTTAAAATATGATTGTTACTTTTCATTTGTTCCATTATTTCTCATTGGTTGCCAAAAGAAGAGCTTTGTGACACCTTCTTTGGCAAGTAGGCTTAGCACCTCAGAGTGCTGAGCTTCATTTCTTAGCATAAGGTTTTTTTTAATTATTTTTTATAAGCCACAATCCCTTCTCTACTTCCACCACTGTGGATGAGGACATCTAGATACCATCTTCCATCAGTTGTAGATGGAAGCGTCTCCCATCGGACTTTCTTTACTATACAAAGCATTTATTGGGCACCTTAAATCCAAGCATCCTCACATTTTGAGGACATTAACAAAGTAGTAGTGGAAAGACAAATTGTGTCCAATATATTAAAAAAAAATCTCTAAAATCCTAAAATCCGGGGGAAAAAAAAATCTTTTTTTTTTTTTAATTAAATATTTTTTAGTACTATGCAAGTAGAAAATAGCTATCCTAAAATCAGTGAATTTGCATTTGTCCAAAATATCTGATGAGAAAAGATAAACTCATATTGAGTTCACAGTTCTCATTTCCGGTGTCTTATGTTTCTCACATGATTAGAAACACAATTTTCTTTTGTTTGATATTTTATTTTTAATCACTAATTTCTTCTCCTTTGTCAGGAGAGATTCTTTCATGCAACAGTGCCTTCAATAAACCTGATTATTGTTACTAGAAATACCGTGCTGCAGTAATGCAACCATGCCTGAACCATGGGTTATGATCCTGTAACGACTGGCCAACTCATAATAAAAGAATGATTACAGCATTAAAGAATTTAAGAACACATATTATACTTATGGGCATCAATTCACTTCATTCTTCCTTAAATTCCCTCAAGACCTTTTCAAAGGAGGAAGTGCTTGGACAGAATAATTTTCCTATTTCCAGTAGAATTACAACCTAATCTCTTTATTTTCCACGTCAAGTCTAAGTGAAATTGTACTATTCATACAGATACGTTTCAGGATTTATATATAGGTTTTCTACAATTTCTTGTTCCTTGCTCCCACAACAAGAGCACCTGATACAGTAAAGTTGTGACAGAACCTGACAAAAGCCAAAAAAACCGAAGTAGAGGATGACACTTGATACTGCACTTATACTGTGGTGAAAGACACATACAAGAGGACGAGTTAATGATAGAATGTCAGCCATCACTTCGAATTTCCCGGCTTTTGGCAGATTTCCTGCCTTAAATGCTTTATGTAAAACAAGCTATTTTTAGATTTAAATTTCAAAAACAAAACAATTGTATGTCAGAAAACTTGTATGCTTTTTTTCCACTTATATTGTTCTAAAATATAACTTATCACTCTAAACCTTGCTCCCCAGACAATCCCAGTTTCAAACACTAGTATAATCAATAGAATGAAGAACTAAAGATTGTAATGTTCTCCGTAGGATCCCTTAATTAACTACACAGATATTTCCCTATGGCCCAATAGGTGTCCAAACCACTGGAGAATGCCAAGAACAGGTACGGCCACTGCTGCTTAAAGCTGGCCAAGGTCTTAAGCATTTTGGTTGGCTTACAGGTCAGTGTAGCTATCACAGGATTCAATCAGAGGTTGTAGATAATTCAAAAATAATGATTAATATACTTTTATACCTAGATATTACAATTTCTTTTTTTTCCTCTGAGACATAAAAAAATTAATGATACTTTTTCAGTAACCTGATATGGTATTCTTGTGGTGTTTGCTAAACTTTATCTATTGCAATCAGGTGCAATTTGGCTCTTATCACAGCAAGATTTAATACAATATTGGAGATTCTGTAGGCTATTCATTTAATGAAAGTAAGATACGAAGAGAGACCAGTACAATCCAGAGAAATTTTTTGCATCTCAAGAGAAAGGAGCCAAACAATTCTCAGTTTATATTAAAGTTGCTTCCTGAAGAAAATTAACTAACATGAAGCATGCCGTTTCATTTTATTTTAACATCCATTTCAAAGAGAGGACAAAAGACCAATCAGAATACACTGGTAAAGATTATAACTCTTGCCAGGATAGCAAGCATATAGCATTGTCTAGGAGTCTTTGTGTTAATGGATGTTTGGAAAATGGAAAACAATGCTTTGCTTTTATTTTACAGACACATTTCATGTTTTAGTATACATATTCTACTAACCTGTTTTTAAGGATTGAAAATAGCAGAACGACAGTGACATATCAGCTCCCCTCGTTCCACTACTCTGTTAGAAACATCACCACATGACCAGGACATTCATAACTCCTGAGATATTAGGCATTATATTCAAGACTCATTTCCCCTCCCCAGAATCAAAATAAAAATTGTATATTCTTCCTTCACACGCGTATGAATGTCCCATTAAAATTAATCAGAAATGTGCTTAAAAAAAGACAACTGTGTTCTCTAATAAAGATTACAGGATAATGTCTTCCATTTTCCAAAGAAGAATTTAAGAAGCTTTCTAGGATTTTCACTAAACTACATTTATATTTTACTGTGTTGATAGAAGCACAAGGAAATGTACTTTCACATATTTCGATAGTTAAGCCCCACTCTTAAAAATTAGGTGCTTAGGAACCAATTAAATAACTTCTTAAATACTCCTAGCACTTGCCTTCGCTAACACTGTAACACAAGTGAGAGGGAATAGTCACCTGTGGTCCCAGTTTGGGTTCATATTTCTCATTACGAGTTGTTTCTCATTAATAATTGTCAGGAACAAAAATATTTTGGAAATTTAATCACACCATCACTTCCAGAAAGGCTTAGATCCTAACCTAAGGACAGAGCAACTTCAAGACCAACGAAAAGCAACATTTTACAGAGGCTGCCTTGCCTGTCAGAGCAAACTCATACATAATTACAAATTAAAAAATTATAAATTTCTATAAATTTCTTTATGTTGTAGGCATAGAAGAAATCACTGAAGATTAATATCTAGGAAAACATGTATGTTACTTCCTATTTCCTCATTTTTTAACTTCATGTCTTGTGAATAGACAGTATCTGGAAGTTCTTAAGTTGACTTTTCAACTCTGGCAATCCATATTAACATCCATATGATGTTATCCTGGAAACAAATTTCACTTTTTCAGAAGTGGTTCATTACCTATTATACAGTAAAACAAGTTCTTCAGATTCTGACTTCATATCTTTTGTGTTTCTACATGTATGGAGAGTATTCATGGGAGATGATGCAGGCCATTTTCAGGAGGCTGGCTAGTAAGTTGGTTGGCATTTTATTGTGGGTTGTGGGGTTGTTTTTTTTTGTTGTTGTTGACTGGTTTTTGCTAGGCTGGAAAAACTACTGTGAAGAATGCATATAGCTTTTGTCCTCAAGAGACCTTTTATCACAGTTGCCACGTCTACAGAGGATGTAGCTCTTTGTTTACCTATTGTGGCAGGGGTTCTGTAATAGAGGCAATGCTTGGTGGGCTGTTACTCCAGTGCATGCACCAAGCATCCTGGATGTGTATAAAGAGTAGAAAGATACATGTAAAATAGCATCTAGACAAATCAGCAGAATTTGTTTGGTAAATGCAAAGCTATGTTGTCAGCTCTCAGGATTAACTTCACATGCTTTTGGCCAGAGCAAATCTGGAGCAAAACTACAGTTTTGCTGTGCTGATGCCGGACTAAGAAACTTGGCATCGCAACTAAAGCGGTCAGTAATGCTCTGCACATACACTGCGTGTATGCCACAAACAGCCTGTGCATACCACTAGCAATTACTGCAGGCCCATATATTTGAGGCCTTCAATATACTCTACCAACAACTACTTCCTGCTGTCTCTAAAGGAATCATGCATCTGCTACTGCACAGATGTTTGACAAGAGTCCTGTAAAGATACAGCAATGTTTGTCATTTTTCACAGTGAAAATTCCTGCCCTTGGCTACTTTCATCTGCTATTAAGAATATTTGACTGCAAAAAGTACATTGGGTTGGGGATCACCCAGATCAAAATCTCATTTGACTGGAAGTTCAGCAAACACAGTAACATGCTTAATGTTGCTCAGGAAAGGATTTTGTCCAGCAGCTATAAAAAAGTATTTTTGTAATTAACACAGTACAGGTGGTCTTGTTTGTTTCCAGAGGCAGATGTTTTCTCTGACTTTGAACTCTAAGAATTTTCTCCTACCCCATAGGTTAGCAAACAAGTGCAACATTTTTGTTTTTCCCCCTTCTTTGGAGAGAAAGCTTTGACCAAAGCTTTGACCTCTGTTTCAGGAGGAAAATCACTGAGATGTGTTTTTTCACCTTGTAATATCTACACAAGAGCTCAAAAAAAAAAAAGCCCCAACAAAAAAAACCTGCCGTAGATGTTAATGCTGCTCCAGTGTGGGGAACAGCAGAACTTCATTTAGAGCTTTAGGCAGACAGTGTATTAAACTGTTGAAATGTTTGTGCTAATGACAGAGGATTTTCCCTTTCATTCATTTCGACAGCATTTGACCATCCTCACTACAGAACGGCATAACACCACCAATTTTACAGCCAGAAACTGTTTTCAGGCTGTCTTAGAAGCTCTCAGATTTTTTTTCTGAACAGAAGCACATTGAAGTTTTTCCGTCTTTTTTGACCAGTTATCTGCTACAATGTGCACATTTTCTTCTGCTTTGTGTTTATCTCTGTCATAAGCAGCTCTTGTGTTTGCCAGTTTTCTTTTCTTCAGATCTTGTGCAATACATGTTATATAGTTTTATATATATATATATATATATATACACACATACATATATATATATTTTGAGGAACTTGGTGGAATCATCACTTTTTATGCAACACAGTCTTTATGTTTACATTTGGCAAGAACCTAGGAGCACCACACAAAAGCCCTTTATACAGTCTCTTACACTTTTTTACTTGCTTGCCATCTTTAATTTAATTTCAGCTTGGACACTGGGAAAAGATTTTTTGCCAGAGGGCGGTGTGCATGGAACAGGCTCCTCAGGGCAGAGGTAATGGCACCAAGCTGCTGGAGTTCAAGAAATATCTGGACAATGTTCTCAGATACATGGGCTGATTTTTGGGTTGTCCTGTGTGGAACCAGTATGTCTACTCTACGATCCTTGTGTGTCCCTTCCAACTCAAGATATTCAATGATTCTCTGATTTAAGTTATATAATTGAAATATAGAAAGATCTGATACATTATCCAACATCTTCTTGGTGTCTGCTACCATAAGCAATCGAGTATTTGGTCACTGAATGTTATTTAAATTTGTAGTTTTTTGGATTTTTTTCTGTAGATGCGGAAAGAATCAGAGTCGAAAGGACAGAACAACAAGCATGCAGGAAGACAAGTATGCTAGTTCACGAAGCTTCAGCCAGATTTGCAGGCACATGAAGATGATGCCACGAGGGCATCAGTTCTCTGAAGTCTTTCACATCTGAAGAGAAAGGCTGTGCAGAAAAGCTGCCGTTACTGTAAAAAAAAAAAAGTGTGGGATATTCCTACAAAGACTAAAGATGACCCTGCCTTTTGTACAACATCCTTCTGAACCAAAAGCCTTCATGATCATAATATATGCTAGCTCCTTATTTTGTTCTAATTACTAAGTACACAAACAGAAAACTCATGCAAAAAACTGGGACAATAATATAAAAGCAAGACTTATTTTCGTAGCTCACTAGAACACAGGCCTTTGGAGCCATATAAAACGGAACAGCAAAGCTTATCTACGTACATTTCCAGTGTAACCCCTACTGAGTAACAATTCCTCCTAATTTTTACAAATACATTACCTGTGTTTTCTGCTTGATCAATACCTCTTTTTTTTCTCCAGTTTGATAGAAAGAAATATTAATTCCAAACATACTACAATATAAAATGAATATACGATTTGTTTTTTTCTTTTTGCAAAACATAAAGATCCTTGATTTTCTGTGCTGTCCCAGTGAAATTATATTTACATTAAAAGCTTGATTGCAAGGCCATGGCCAAGACCAGAATACTCTGGATCATTTTTAGCCAACCATTTATAATCCAATTTTTCTTACCAATGTAGCTATCACAAATAGTTGCTTTTGTGAAAATGACATAAAACTGAGTGCAACTATGTTGCTGACATTTTAGTCTACATAAACTAGCAAAGGATAGATCCAATATGGAATTGACATATGATATTTACGGTATAGAAAGAACTTATTACAACCTTTTCCTGTCCCATGAGGGACCTGTCCCTGAGGCATGGTTATAGCTCTCTGCAGTCAAAAATGGCACACCTTGCTATGAACAGCCTCTTGCTTCAGGGCCATGGGCTCTTTTGTCTACTCTTGCTACCTCTATCTTACAGCAATTCTTTAAAGGTTATTCATCATTATTACATCCTATTTTCTCCTCTCTTGCTCTTCCAGTCCCCAATGAAACTTGAAATGGTATTAGCACTTTCCAGCAGCAGTAATGTATACATGTGCTTCAATGGCTATTGTACTTAAAGGTAATCCCTCAAAATCTTTTCAGAATGCCCATGTACTCCACTACTCCCATGGCTTACTAAAATTGGCAAACCCAGCACATAATATATACAAACACAACTACATCCTTAAAAGATCAGATGACCTCAGATCAGAGATAAGAATTATCTGGACTGTTGCCATCACCAGGATATTTTCATTAATTTATCACTTTTATTTCTGACTCTATTTTGCCTTTATAAATATTTCTTTCCTTGCTAAAATTATATTTTAAATTTATGCTGAGCAGTAAGAATGAGTTTATCATAAATAATTTAACTACATAAAATATTTGATAAAACACATGGGGTAATCTAGTTTACATAACCAAACTTTCTAAAAGATATAAAGTTGGCAATAATACCTGCTTTATCATCATAAAACTTCATAGCTTTTGTCCTTGGCTAGGACTCCATTGTGCCATGTTCTAGGCACTAGATGGTATATGAGCAGAGAACAAAAACACATTTCCTGCCCTAGATACTTTCCCATATGCAAGACAGCAAAAGAATATAGACAGGTGGAGATGTATAGAAGGTGGCAAGACGATTAGGATAATTGTGGTAGGCAGCAATCAGAGCACAAGAGCAACACTGTTGTCGTGACAGAAAATAAAGTTTTAACAACAGAACTGTTCTAGACCACTAAAATATATCAATGATTTGTCATTTATTTTCACATTTTGAACTGAAATCCCCATTTCCACTCTCCAAACTCTTATGTTCTCTCTGAATAAATACTTGTAGTAAAACATATACAGAACTGCTGCCTTCACTAGGAGAAGCCCTACTTACTGTTAAATTCCCACTGCTTCATTTAAACTCAGACTTTACACTTTATAAATATGTTGCTGATAGTATTTATACAGGAGTATACATTTATATGAACACAAGCTTTATACTCATATTAGCGTTGTTAAAAAACACATAGCTTGAAATTCAGACCCAAACCACTGTGGCAGGAAAAAAAAAACAAATGTTGAAATGACCAAATAAAATTGATAACAATGTAAATATTAACATTTACTCTGAATAGTATTTGCCAACTCATCAGGCTTTTAAAATTCACTATATGGCTACATTCCATCCCAGCCTGCTCAGATCTCCTCCTGGGGAGGCTGAGCATACCACTAAAGGGAAAATAATTGTAGGCAAAATGTAGTTAAATTTTTTTATAGTATCATACAGTTAAATCAGCATGTTGTATGTATTGTTATGGAAACCGGTGGTATTAACTTTTACAATTGTCTTGAAACCAAAGCCCACTGTTCGCATAACCTTAGACACCCATTTGGCAGATGTAGGATCCATACTACAGCAAATACTTCCTTGGAACCATGGCAGAGGTGTCTCCTGAGACTCCCCAGCCACATCTCTTGCAGCCTATTTCCTGCATCTACATCTGCTGTTGCCAAACTTGCCTCTGAGGCTGCCCAGGGGTCAAACTTGCTGATGACCTCTGTGAGCTGCCTCAATTTTTTGGACAGTTTTGTTTTGACTTCTACCTGGCCAATGAGCACTTTGCCTCTGTAGTTAATTTTTTAATATTCTATGATAGGTACTGAGGAGTTACAATCAAGGTTTTAAACAAGTAAGTGTTTATATCTCCACTAAGTCAATATGTATGGGAGAGGAAGAAATTTAAAGTCTCACATCTCTTCAGATTATGTATATCTCAGTGAATTTGATTGCTTGTCTTTGTTATTGAAAGACAAAACATACATCCTTAAACTTACACTGCCTGACATAGCAGATTCTCAACATCAACTCCTCTTTAAGAGGATGTGAATTACAGTCACACCAACAAGAAAACAAAGCAGTGTAAGCATTTCAATTAGCTCTCACATTTCAACTCAGAGATGTACCAGAAGAAAAATAATTACAGGTCCAAGCCAGGGGTGTACACTTTGCAGATGCAAACACAAACTGTGGCTTTATACAGTTTGTATGCATTTATGTTTCTTCTGTTAGTCTAGTCCCCTCATCTTGTCTCAGAGTGAAATGATATCAGCACAAATCACGCTGCCAACAAAAACAACAACACTGAAGCCATACCAGAGGATAAAAATGAACTGTAAGTACATGAATGCTTACTATTTGGCACAGTTTCCTCCATACTCTAGTGCATTATTCCAGTCTAAAACCTCTTTATACACCCATACATCACAGATGCTTTTTACAGAGCAAAGCCTTTCCACAGATTGGTAAATCTGTACATTGCAAAGCAGTGAATCTTGCTGTTCAATCCCAACTGTGGTCTCAGGTTTTACAACTATACAAATTTGACATTATTAACTTGCAACACAAAATTTCTGTTATCTTTTTCTTTATCAAAATGTTCAGGGGAAAAAAAAGCCTCTTTGACTCTATTCTTCCTCATAATTTTCTTGGTTAAGAGTGGAAATATTTCAAACCTGTAAAAACACCTCACTGTTGACATACGCCACAGCGGTTTATCTATTGACTTCCAATGTCTTGGCATAGCTCAGAGTTAACATAAAAAGAGAATGCTTCCATCCATGTGTCAGCAATATGATAAATAGCAATTATGTGGAAGGCAGAGAGGAGGCCCATGCATTTAATGGAATTTGCGTAAAACTTCCCCCCACAATACATCAAAGAGCCTTTGGTTCTCTGAACTGATCACAAAAGGCAAGTCTCGTGGAGCTGCAAGCTTTGGCAAGCAGAGATCCGCTGTCTATAAATGCAGCATGAAATATGAATCCTGAAACATAGTGTGTCCTGGAAGAAAGGAAGGAGAAGATTGAAAGGTTAGGACAAGAAAGAGCAGAGCATGACAAGAAAAACTGAAGATGCAGATGTTAAATAGACAATAGGTTTAGCAGGGATGACATATACAGGCAGACAAAAAGGTATGGCATCATCTTGAATGGCACTGAGGTTCTGAAATGAAACGGAGAATAAAAAGAAATGATGGGAAGAAAAAAAACCAGATCAACAAAGAAGTACACTAAAGAAAGGAAAACAAAACTGACTGAGATATGAAATGGTTCTAGAAACAAAACAAGAATCTTCCAACAGCATAAATGCAAAATGGAGAAAAATAATGAACAAAAACGGTTAAGAATGTGCCTCAGTTTACTGCTGGCATATTTAATATGCTGTAATAGGTTGAAAGGAGATAACAGCTGTCATATTCTTCATGTAGAAAAATATCTACCTAGTAAGACATGCAGTCACTCTGCAGAAGGCACTAGCCTACAGCCACTATGACTGGAGACACGCTGTGTGAGTAAATATTCTGTTAGACATAAAAGAAATATTTGAGCAAATGAGAATCTATTTTAGAGGACAATCAGCAGCCCAATGCCATATTGTAATAGCAGCCATAGGCAAGAAAAGAATCAGAAATAAGCATTCTTCATAAAGAAAAGTGTTTAATATTTTGTAGATGCAAGAAAAAGATTTATTACACCTGTAAACTCCATGAAAAAAAATGAATTGTGCTGGCACAAAGTAAATACTTGCTCAATAACAATTTACACGCATTTAGGTTTCTGAATTTTAAAAAGTTCTTTTTAAATGTCTTTTATGATTCAGTAGTTGAGTTTACTAATAAAAAAATGCCTGTCTCTGGAAATGAGCCTCTGTGTTGAAGGATGAATATTCTGAATGAAGTTATCTTAGTCACCAATCTCAGAGTTTAATTTACTCACTTGGCCTTCAAGAATCCAATAAATATGAGTAGGCAATTTGAAAATTATTTAATTTGATCCCTAATCTATATACTTCAATAATAAATGTAGTGATTCTAAAGAAGCTGTTAACTGAACAAACAACAGAAAGAGAATCAGCTGTCTACCATATGTTTCTTGTTTACTTAAGCAAAAATATTCATTTTGAGCTCAATCCAAAGTCCACCCAAGTCAATAGAAAGACTCTTACGATTTAAACTATCTTTGGAATAGAATTTATGTTGCTTTACATGTAAACCCTGTATCGTACATTAGCCCTACAACCTTTCTGCATCTCCTAAGTTGAAACATTAAAGAGAAGTTTTAAGGTTGTATTTAGTCAGTGTGTACTGATCTGCTAAAATTTAATTCCCAGCAATTCAGCACAGCAGCTGATTCAGTACAAAGTAAGAGCTCATTTATACACTCATATACCTCCATTTTTGAAATAAACATTCTATTTTAGAAGAAAGTACTTATTACTTCGTGTACACGAATGTAAACCTTCCCTCATTTCAGGATGACTTTGTTTGCATTTTTTTTAAAAATGGAAAACATTCAGAAACAGACAATTTGTTTCTTGAAAGCTAAATAGACTCCCTAAAATTTGGAGATAGAAAGCTGGGTTGAGCAAATAAAGATATTATTTAAATATCTTAAATATTTAAATTTATTCATCTACCTTAATTATTTAGATTTAAGTGTAGCATTTAAATATTTAAGTATGTCATTTAAATATGTATTAAATAAAGATAAGAGGAAATATTCTGAACACACAAAGCATAGAACAGCCCTTAGGAAGTTACATTAGCCTTAGTTTTGCAACAATATCTTTGTGAAGCAAAGTACACAAATACGTATTTTAGGATTATTCTATCATATATACTTTAAATTATCTCTTTCATATTGTGTTCTCACACAGTTAAAAACATGCACAGAGGCTTCACAGTACCAATCTTCCTGTTGCGCATATGTTAAGTACCTCCATGTAAAGCTCCCACTGTCACCAGACCCTGCAGATATATAAAAGATGGCATTTACAGCATGAAGCTATTTTTTTCCTTTTAACAAGTGTTGTTCCTTAACAATACCAAGAGACAGAGTTCTTTTTCATTAAATACTGACTTTTTACACCTTTTATTCAGAGGATATTTTTGTATTATTAGAAAAAAAATAAAAAGAACAAAAACAAGAAAGAGGAAAAATCTCTGATACTTTTATCTGACCTCCAAAGAGTCATTACAGCTGCTGGGCCCAGAACATTTTTAAGAAACCAGATGCTTCTCCCAACATGAACATTGCATCTGAGACGCAATACCTTTGAGAGTCGGTACACAGCAATCTGCTGCAGTAGTCAAAACCACATTCTCCTCCTCTGTCAATACCTAGAAGCAGGAATTCTGACTGAGTCAACCATATCCATGACAGAAAGCAACACTGATTCTAAACATTTGCAACTGTTTTTAAAAGTCATCTTTTCCTTTTAAGTTAATTCAGTCTGAATTGGTTGTCCAGTACATGGCAGACAGTGCAGAGACATAAGTTATGTAGTCATAGCCTACATGAGGAAATCCTCTCAGGAACACCAGAGGAAACAAGTTTTGGACACAGAAGTTGCACATCACTGTGTTACTAGCACATCCTTTTCTTCCTTGGATACCTCACTCGTACCTGAGTTATATGCTTTTTCCTCTTACAGTATCCACCTCCAGATATCTACCCTACCTATACACCCACCTTCTTCCTCCTCCTCTCCAAAATGGCTGAGAGTATGATGCTTCATTATCCAGAAATAGGTGGTCCTAATCCTCCAGTTATATGTTTGTCATAGACTTCATGGAGAGAACTCATATCAGTTGTTTCAGTGACAAACTGATGTTGAGTTCTACAAACAAAGGCAGTAGCAGTATATCCTCTTTGCATCAAGATATATACCAAGTTCACTTAAATTTAACATAGTCTTCCACGGGTTTATTTTCTAGTCTCAGAACACTAGTAAACAATTAATACTGTCTTATTACATAAATATTTTTTTTCAAGACACGTATAATTAGATAGCTATATCAGAAATACTATCTTTAATCAAAAAGCATTATATAAAAATATGTGGATTAAATTTCCCAGTATGAAGATGCTAGCCTAAATGTTGGATGTAATGCAATCAAAACCCATAAAATGAGATTTCTACACTATAAAAGCATTTTCAGTAGATTACAAAATGCTTAAGTGGTAGTTACGACTAATTCAATAAAAATCAATAGGAAACAGATATGATTATACTTTTTCCATCTGTATTTCCACATCATCTATCATTTTCTCTCAAAATACATGCCTGTATTTTCACGAAATTTTTTATTATTTTTATAAGCTCTATTATTTGTGTTTCATGAATTTGATTAAGTTTGTAAGCAGAAATCTTACTTGTAACCTACATTATTGGACTTCTCCATTGAAGTTCTAAACTAAATGGTCATAGCTAATAAATGAACTGTTATTTAAGGAAGTTTTTATTTAAGATAAAGAAACTGCATTTTCCTTGCAGTGCTGCAGCCACATGTCAAAGTAAATTATTTAAACAAGTAATTCAGCAAGAAAACGTATCCATTAAACGCCAGATTGTGTACAAGAGCAAGAAGATAGCCCCTGCTCCAAGGCCAGCCACAACTATCACTCCTACACATTTCTACTTGAAGGCAGATTAATTCACCACACATTGTAACAAAAGTACGAGGAATTTATGAACACAAAGGAGCACATGATGAAAAATGAGCAGTCTCCACAAACTGGATCCTGAAGTTCCTTACTTAAATTGAATTCAGTCAAATTTCCCTTTCAAAAAATCTTTTTCACCATAGATCTCAAAGTACTCTACAAAGCAGCATAAGCCATATTATCTCATTCAAGTTAAAAGGAGATTGTCCTGAGGAAGTAAAGAATGGGGATTTTAGGATTTCTTTCAATAAAATTACAAAACCTGCTAGTTGGACAGATCTATTACTTTTCCCTCACCAAATCACTAGTTTTCTTTATCAAATTAGTAAAAACAGCATCACTGCATCTTGTAATACTGAAATATACAGTAGAAAAAGGATCAAAGTACTTACTCAGGTCATGGTTACATACTTAAGGATTTTTTGAAGTGCTGAGTAAAATGAACAAGTTTTGTTTATTATTTCCAGGAGAGAACAAAAACGAGAAAACTGATTTACAAAAAAAAAATAGTGAGTCACAGAACAATTTTAGCATTTGCCCACATGGAAAATGGAGATTTGGAGTGTACCAAATATAATTACAAGGGCTTTTTCCAATTCAGCTTAGTGGCTATAAAGCACTGCTAGATGCAACTGTTGTCTAGGAGGCTCTGTTGTAATGCCTGGGATACTGGAAAATGCCCAGAAAACCGGGCATGCAATTTATCCTTAAATTCAAACTATAATTTAATTTTGAAATCACCAAGGGATTTTGGTGCTGTGTTGCACCTAAGGAGCAAGCAAATATACAGGCGGAAGAGAGCTCCCCAAAGAAGTGTTGGAAAAGGCCATGTGCTTCAGCAGTTCTCAGCAGGGAGTCACTGACTGAAGCTTTCCCCTAAGATCATTTAGTTATGAGATAGAATTCAGAGGAGATACAGGCCCCCATTTTAAACTGAAAGAAATACTGAAAGAGTGAAAGATTGCATTTAGTAGAGCCAGGGCTGTACATCCTTGCATATAACTTAGGCAGCTCTGGGTGTGCAGTGAAATGAAGGCACAGAAAAAACCTCTGGCAAAATCCCAGATACATACCTGCCAGACTGTAGACACCTAATAGATGGAGGGATTGCAAAGATTACACAAATTAAGTGCTTAAATTCAAATTCAAATTTAGGGAGAATTTGTTCCACAGTTCCCTAAGGTATTTTTTGAAAATCAAATCCATTTTTTTCTATAATAGCAGGCAATTATATTTTTGCACTTGAGATCATATTATATTTTGCAAATTTACAATATCAATATTTCTCTCAAAGTTGTAATTTTCTACAGATGATCATAAGAGCTAAAAAACATTCATCTGACTAACAATACAGGAAGACATATACATATTTCAGGATTAATGATAGGGTGCTTAAAGTAGCTTGCAGTAATACTCTGAGAAGAATAAGAGGTTGTCATTTAAAAAAAAAAGGAAATTTGGAGATTGCAAACTAAAATTATTCTGCACAGGTAATTCTGTTTGATACTTCTAAAATATGATTTAACTTTACTCTTGTCAACAAACAGAAAGGCTTATTGTCAGATACTATTTTGTTTATCATTATTTAAATGGTGTTTGAGTGCTGGAATTATCTTCATGAGACTGGACATGAAAACATATACATTTAAATTAACACGCTGGTGGCTGCATTTTTTTCCAGCCTTCACAAAAATTTTTTTTTTTACTAACACTGGTAGAGGAAACTAAAATAAATTTTGCAGTGTCTGCAATGACAAGGTCACCAGTTCCAATTCAACGTTGTTTTTTTTTTTTTTTTTTTTTTCTTTTTAAATAGATTTCATTAGAGCTTGAGAAATTTATTTAATATTCCCTAGCCTACAGTCTACGCCCCTTGTTACAGGGAAAAAAAAAATGCCAGTGGTAACATACTTTAAAAGCCTCATCTTCTACAATTTAAAGGAATACAACATTCGTGTATCGCTCACAGTATGAGGTATTTATTTATAATGTTGCAAACTGTCAGCTCCTGTTTTATTTCTATTATATAGAGGATGTCAGGAGCTGTCAAGACTAAGAGCTTTACCAAGGGCCAGGGCATGTTAAAGGCAGCAGATTAGGATGATGCTGCACTGAACGCACTCTGGTTGCCATTAAGAGAGCTCTCACAGAGCCACTACGAGTGAGGAGAGATTTCAGCACCATGGACAGGAGCTAACCAAACACATGGGGCTCAGCGGGGACTGTGAAGTGTAAAGAAATAAAGGTTCTGAAGAATTCAAATCTGCATAAATAAATACGTCAGAAAGACAACAAAGTGCTTGTTTGGGGGGGGGGGGGAAATATCTCATTGCAAGAACAGACAGAAAACAGCCATTAGTAAGTTCTGCCTTGAATTAGACCAGTATTTCTAGCAGTCTGAAAAGCAAAGTTGCAGAACCCTGTTTTACTATGAGTGTTGCATCAATAACCCAACTCATAATAACCTGTGAGTCTCATTCTACGAGAATAAAAACCACTGTAGGTATGTCTCCATGGTATGGTGTCAAAGATACAAGCTCGCTGAGAACAAAAAAGGATACAGGAAGCAGATTAGGAACATTAGCACAGCTCTCCATCCATTGATAGCTTTCTCATCTATAGCGTGCTTCCTTTTTACTCCAAAGCACTACAGAGAACTTTTTCATCTAACTGATTTTTGGAGTCTGCTGTTTCCTCTTTCACTTTTCTTCTATCTTTCCTTCCTCACATTATGCACTCTAACCCTTGATTTTGTCCTGTCCACTTCTCTCCTCACACAGACTATTCTTTCTGAATACTACTTTCCTTTTCATAATTTAACAGTCCTTTCCTCTCCCACACATCCTGGCACCCTCAAGTGTTATTCCCATCTGCTTCTTTATGCCTAGGATTGAAATATTTACCAGAAACATAGTAACTAGTGAACTAAATGAAGAAATTGAGCCCATTTTCCAGAGACAATATGCATTAGCAAACCAAATTTTCTTGCACATCTTCATACATACTGATACCTTTAATCTTGTTTGGTAAGCCAAACAAGAAGTTTTTGGCAGGGATTGAGAAAAGTATCTAAAATCAAGCCAAGATGCAGTGGCTTTAAGGAAAAGACTATTTCTTTGTGAACTAGACATACACATTTGTTGCAAAAAAGAAACTCCTGCGAATTTGATCATCACATATGGAAATTCTTATCAGCGTGCTGTTCTCAAACTCTAACCTGTGTTTTCTCATATTCAACCAATATTGTATCGTAAATTTGAAGAGAATTTACTCACTAGGCTTTGTAGGAAAGAAGGAGCACTTCCTCTTTCTTTCCTTACTGTTTTCTAACATCATTGTGCATTTGGGCTCCTGAGATGAGATTACAGATAACAGCAGAAGAGATTAGCAGAAGACAGACTACCGTCCATCTTCAGGAGGCTGTTCTATACTGAACTGTTTCTGCTGACTGGCAGCTGACAGTCTTGGCAGTGTCCCTTCCACTAAGCCCATATTTCTTCAAGGATCTTCTGCACTGCATTGTACAGGCCCAAGACTGTAAATGTTAACTTGCTGATAGGAGACATCTCAACAAACAGTTTGAAACCTGATGAGGATGTTACACCCTGACCCAGTCTGTCTACCATGACTAGGAAATTGTGCTACTCAGAGCCAACAACCCAAAGAAAAATGGAAAACAGAAAAGAAGGATGCCTTCCCCTACATTTTATCATCCTGGAGCACTTGAACTGCTTACCACCAAACACCAATTTAAAGCTGTAGGCTTGCCCAGAAATAGACGCTCTGACCCAGTAAGTTTTCTGGTTGACAACTGCAGTGACCACAGATTTCTACCATTTTCCCAATGAATATTTTTTCCACTGCTTCTCTGTTATACTTTTCCCTACATCTGCTAGTTCTGATGATTTTCTCTCTTTGGGAAAAAATAACAATTGATAGAGCTCTATAAAAATTATGTACATTTATAACCATTATGTGCATTTCTCAAAATAGAGATTTTGAAGTTTAAGGTTCCAAGAAGTCGTTTGGATAAAGATCTATAATATTGGTCTATTAGATGATGATGATAAACTTGAGATTAGTTTAATGCAGGAATTGCTGTAGGTATATTTTAATTTGCAATTGCTTTCCTTCACTTTGTACAAAACAGAGTAGATAATCTAACTTGCTTCTTTACATACTAATCAATTCCCAAACACCCGTATCTCCTTTGTCAACTGTGCGTATTTCATTAGTATTGGTGAATACTATTTAAACAGTATTCTCACAAATCCCAGATATGAAAGAACAATCAACATGTCAACTCACAGTTAGTGAGAGTCTATCACACATCAGATCTTTTCAATGTTTGTGATTCTATTGGGATAATACGGATTGAAATAGTTTATCACAAAAACAGAACCAAAGGTCTCCAGTGACAATAGTACATCAGTGATGTCAAAACACTGTCAAATAAAGCCATTATTCTTCCTGCTGATACTTTCAATTGCATCGCTTTCCACCATTATGTTGTAATTTTCCCTGTATTTTCATTGTTCAAAATTTAAGTGATTATTAATTTCACACGTGCATGTCAGTTCAGACATTAAACAGAAGAACATTTTCAGTGTTCAGAAGTTACATTTTTCATTACAGGAGTACAATTCCTAGTTTATAATCATTCTGTGCCACACAGAGTACAGTAAATGTAACCTGTTTGTTTTTAAACACTACTACACGTATTCATGAAGAGTGCAGCAAAGCAACTAAGAAATACTCTGGAATTGAAGATATTCAGTCTAAATATAGTCTATTGAATATAGCCTACTGTAACAGTGAGCAGAAATATTTTTAACAGGTAAAACATTTTTATTAAAAAACATTTTATTAGTAGTCCTATCTCCTGCACAAAAAGGCAAATCCACCTCACCTTCCTGGAAACATCAGCAAAGTCACACAGAAAAAGAAGAATAATGAAAATGTCTTTTAAGTGCTCTTACAATTTTTTAAGGACTTTGAAGTTACAGTATACCTTAAAAATAGGTCATTGCATGTTACCATTTTAAGAAAACATCTTTCTCTTGTGAAAACATTAAGTAGGCATCAAAAGACACATTTCCTAATTTACCATTCATTTCCTGTGTAAGTTTGAGTGAACAGAACCCTTTGCTTCAAACTTACCATCTATGAAAGGGAAATAAGTTACCCACTTCCCTGAAGTGCTCTTAAATATCAGATGAAGTGCAATTCCTTAATATAAAATAGTGCTAGTCCTAAAGAAAATTGGGAAAAAATGTATTTACTTAATTGCTGAACACACTACTCAGTAAGGAACTCATCATAAAAACTACTGACAAGTAATGTCAGTTTTCCTCTGAACTAGTCTTTACAGCTTTTTTGTGGAAATGTTCACCTTTTCTGTATCACTAGGCAAAATAAAAACACAAATATCAAAATGCCTTGCATTATGCATATAAGTTATAAACTTCAGTTAGTGACCAGTCTCATGGCACTCACATATTAAAGCCTAACAGTACAATTAAATGCAGATAGATGGCTCTAAGTTTCAGTCACAGTTGACAACCCTAAAGACTTAAATCCATTGAAACTTGTGGAATTTTTCAGGCTGAAAGACATTGTAATATGAATAGCTCCAAAGAGACAATCAATAATTATACTACAGTTTCATCCGTTCTAAAAATATTCATGCAGTGGAGATTCTTAGTAAGTTTTTGAAGTGTAGAAATACAATCACAGATTATAGGATTAGACTCCTGCTTTCTGTATGGAAAAAGCCACATGCAACTGTTCTTTGTTTATGAAACATAGACTTATAGCAGAATACAAAACATATGATAGGTTTTCTTGCAAAACAGTTTGTTGCATACAACCCTGTAATGGCAAAATGAAAACACTGATTCTTTTTCCCTTAATCTCCATACTTCTTTCTGAAGATAGAATTGGAATGACCTTTTTTAAAAAATGAAGAAAATAATTCTGCCAATGTTGTCATTTTGCAGCCTGCCTGTGCTTGTCTCCACTGACCTTCTTTCATCTACTTAATGTCACTTCCTGAGAGGAAGCACCTGCACTTGTATCTGTACAAATGCCCTGAGCTCACTAAGCCTGACTCTTGAGCTAAAGCCTGAGATTATCAGTAAATGTGACGTTAGGGAGGTGCCACTGCCTTTAGTGGCGTCTCTAGCAGCTAAGAGACAGTCAATGAGAGGTTAGGATTTCTCTTGAATCCCAAGGGCAGTTTGTTTCCTAGGAAAGCTAGTAAGCTACATAAATGAGGCTTTAGCAGGTATCATAACTCCATGTAATTAGGTACATCTGGCATCCTACCCTCTGTAGGTTTCTTTTACCCTCATCATAGAATGGCCTGGGTTGAAAAGGACCTCAAAAACCATGTAGTTTCAACTCCCCTGCTATGTGCAGGGTCGCCAACCACTAGACCAGGCTGCCCAGAGCCACACCCAGCCTGGCCTTGAATGCTTCCAGGGATGGGGCATCCACAACCTCTCTGGACAACCTGCTCCAGTGCGTCACCACCCTCTGAGTGAAAAACTTCCTCCTAATATCTAACCTTTGCATGCCCTGAAAAATTATTTTGAAACAGACTGAAAAATGAAAATGAAGATTTCCTCCAAGAATCAGTTGTAGTAATCTGGAAATGCAAAAACAGCATCATATTTTGAAAGCAACCTTCCCACCATCTGCAGTCTGTTCAAATAAAACTTCCTTTAACCATGAAGGTGTTTTTTTGTTTTGTTTTTTAATGTTCTCTTTAGTAACTGTTTAGCTTTCATTTGAATCAAAATAGAAAAGCCATAGCAATACACATTAATTTGGTTCAACCACTGTAAACTGACTTCATTTCAGAAGTACTACATACATCTTATTGAGACTGACATATTTATATTTATTGACAATACTTTTCAATAATCTAAGCATTTTTTCCACATATGACCACCATCAAAACTAATTCCTGTTGCTATTCCTCTCTCCTTTATCTAAATTCTGTTCCACTTTTTTAAGTAGTCATTTGACCTTCTATACATGATGGGCACATTCTCACTGTTACAATAATTTTTCCATTAATAACAGCAATTCCTTTTGCAAGAATGAGATAACTTCAAAAATGAAATGACTAAAATTGTGTACATCAGAAAACATGGTTCATATTAAGGATGGAACTTAGAGGAAATTTTGGGCCTTTTGCCCATCTGATCATGAAGAAGAATCAAAAGACACCTACATCCACTCCTACAAATTACCAAGGTAAATAATTTATACTTCTCCAGGAACAGTACAATGAGGAGAGGAAGAGCAAGTCAAAAATTTACTAACGTTGTTTATGATGTTTCTATTTTATCACTTTAAGGAGTGATGGGATGTGGTTTACAATCCACGAAAAGAGATCACGGTGAATTGAACGTTGTGTTCCACATCCATTTTCCCCACGCTGCCTCGCAATGCAGTCCAGAAGGCTGAGTTCTGGTCAATCAGAAACTAATTATTTCTTGGTAGACAAGTATATTTCTGTAGGGTGAAGCTTCATTCAGTACTCGTCTCTAATGCATTTAGTATTTTATTATAATCCATGTGACCTGTTTCTATTTTAAGCAAAGTAATTCACCAAAATGACTTCGATAATTCAAAGCAAAGTTTCACAGTCAATCATATGTAGTACTGTGTGTGGATATTTCTCTCTTATCTCAGTATATTATAAAAGTAGATTTTAATCTTGAATCTATGCATTTATGGAAAACATCTTTAAGACACAGGCAAGGCTAGCAGCAACTGTAAAATTGTCACTATTTCTTAGACATTACAAGGCCTTTTGAGAAGGACCGTACTTGGTATGTTAAATTTTTTAAAATGAAAGTTAGCAAGTAAAGCAACAAGATAAAGTAAATCTGATGTGATAGGAACTCATACAGCAACTTGCACCTGAAGCAAAAAGATGAGCTTTGGATTTCAGGCTATTCTGCAGCAACTATCTGTGTAAGATTTCTTTGAAAAGAAATTGTTTTACAAATAAGTCAGAAGACTGGTTCATTTTTTACATAGTTTAACACCTTTTCTATGTGCAAAGTTAGATATAACCAATACCTGGATTCTTCCCAAATTCAGTGTGTGAGGTGACCTTTCAAATATTAATTCACCATCATATGCCTTATCTTCCCATCTGAGAAATGGCAATGATATAATACAAACTCCTTCAAGATTTACTTGTGAGAAGTGTTTAAAATAGAGCTAGTCAGTACACACAACTTTAACCAATTAACAAGATTCTTCATAATAAGAAAATAAATGAAAAACAAATATCTGACTCAACTCAGCATTTGTTTGGCCACGCCAGAAATGATATGTTCAGCTTGGGTTCCTCACAGTTCATAGAGGCACTGAAAACCTGCAGAAGGTCACCAAGAAGACTAACAGGATGGAAAAATTAACGTATGAAAAAAGGTTGAAGGCCTTGGGTTTGTTAGCCTAAAGGGCTGAGAGTGGTGAGTAACAGCACTGCCAGACCAAAGCTGCATTTATCAGTCTGACATCTGAGTAATGCCTTGGCAGATCGTAATCCCACTGAATGTGACGTTAGAAAAGTGAAAACCTATACTTTGTCTTGCTCTGGAGCATTACAAGATGTAAGAAATCCAGGAGCAGCCTATGACATTGAAACAGCCAATAGCATAGATCAAATGGAGACAAAGATCAAATCCTTGACTGTCCATTTTTGACTTCCTGAGAAATGTTTGCCAACATGACTTGCCAATGTATTTCTGAAGCACAGGAAATAAATAATGCATATTGTTGTTCTGTAAGAAAATACGCTACTTCCCAAGACAAAACACCCCTTTATATTAAGACACTGATGTGACACTTTCTTACTTGTTCATGCAAAACACTCCTATAATGTCTGTCATTAAATGGATGCTTTAATGAGAAGCTGGCCAGGAGCTTTATCTAATGCTCTGCCACACAAAGATTGAGTCTCTTATCACAATAAAATATTCTGAGAAAATCTTTTGAGTTGGGATGTTGAAAATATTTCACAGAAGAGATGGATATAGTCAATGTAATCTCATATTCTTTCTGGTATCCATTGTACAGTGGCAATAGATCTAGGAAAAAAAAAACAAATTAGAATTGATTCAGAAAGCTGGTAGACAAAGTATAAAAACTCTGATATCTGAGCAGCTCTTTAAATAAAAAGACAGCAAACTGTTCACTGAACAGGTAGAGGTAAATTGCACTTCTACAATCACCTTTGATCTGGAACACCATCACTTTCTTTTCCATGAACGCAGAGACTCCTGCTACGTGTATAGAATAAGGATAGACATTGCCATTTATGAGGCTGTTCATTCGTGATAGCCGGAATGGAAATATCAGAAGGTTGTAATATAGCACACAAAAATTTTGTATGTGCAGAACTTCATCCAGTCATGAGTTTCAGCACTGCGCCCTTTAAAAGAATGGAGCACTGATCACTACTTAACAGAGCAGTAACAATAATACTCGCCAAACATGCATCACATGGAAAGAATAGTAACAAAATGGTAACTTAAAATGAACATAACACACATCACTGGCAATATCGTCAGAAAAATCAGTTTGGACAAATTTAAGCCTCACATTCAATTTGTTACTTTTCAAAAACATTTCTGAAAAAGCAGAACACTTATCCATGCCAAGAATTTACCCAAAGCTGCATAAAATGTTGGGAATTATGATTTTCTTAAGTGTAAGAAGAGATGGATAGGTATGTGTTTGAAAACATAATAGGGACACGAAAAATATATGTATACAGATTGAATTGCATTCGATAACCACATAGGTATATTTCCATTATGTATTCCATTATTCTGACAATACGCATAATGCAACCACATTTGAAATTCTTTGAAGTTTTACTGCATGTTCCAGGACAATACTACACAGTATTTCCATCTAAGAAGGGATTCTGGAGGTGATCAAATTACTTACTTTTACCAATATTTTAAAGGAACTGTAAATAGATAACAAAAACTGCGAAGCACACAATAAAACAGTGCCTCACATTTTTGATTCTGGTTTAAAACAAGAAACTAGTTAGTGAAGTTAGTGTCATGCAAATGTAAACTAATAAGCATAGGCCATAAAACATACCACTTCCACCTGTCAAAGAATTTAGTACTGTGATTGGACTGCTACAAATGGACTAAAAATTAGGTAGCTATACATACAGTAAACTGCATAATCAATTCTATCAGAGTGACCCTTTCCTTCCCTCCCCCNCCCTTCATCCTCTTCAACTTACAAATTCCAGAAAATGAAAAAATGAACTTAATCTATAAATGAGATCTTCTCCAACTAGGTGCCATGCTGGCATACTTCCCTTCTACTTCAATGGTTGCTAAAAAACATTTCCTAGGAATGTAATCAGAGCAGGTTCAAAAACTTGGTCTTTCATTCTTATCAAGCCAGATTTATCTATAACCATGACACAAAGCTGATTAAAAACAAAATCCATCTCTTAAATACAACGGATGTGAAGAAACAGAATGAAATCAATAGATATTAGTATCAACTTCCACAAGTGAAACATGATGATCATAGTTGCAAGCATTTAAGCAGCAAACATTTAACATCCCTGAAGCCTTGCTACCTGAAACATCTCTTTTAGCATGGAAAAAAAATATACACAGAATGCAAGAACTAATCAAAATTTATATTACAATGGTAATTTAATTATCTCTCTGCTCTTCCAGCCGTCAGTGAAGATTTCTGTTAAATAACAGCACGTGAACTACACCTATAGTAACTTTTGCATGTAAATTTCAGTTTCTTCTTTAAAGAAAGGTTCACAGTCCTTGTCCATCACTTGTATGTGCTCACCCTACATACCTTTCCTTGCTTTGTGTTGTTTCATGGAGCAATTATTTTGGTCGTTTTACTTGACTGATCCTTTTCCTGCCTAATATCGTAGGTAGCAAAGGAAATACATTGCTATCTTTCTTCAAATACATCTTAGATATTTCCATCCTCTTTACTTCTAAGGCAAGTTGACATTTGATGAATTCCAGCATTTGCTATAAACATACCCCCCTTAATTAAATAACATATTCCTAAGCATTTGCTTTTGACAGCATTTTGAAATTTGACAGTACAATTCTTGCTTTTTTCCTAGCTTCCACAGCAATATAGCACAGCAAAACTATATTTGTGTTTAAGATTGATAGTTTGGTCTATAAACTTTAGATTATAGAAGACTAGATGTTGTGTAAGTAAGTGGAAAAAAAGCCTGCTGTCACCAAATATTAATCAGTTCTGGATATCACCATTGCCTTCAATGTTACTGTCAAAAGATGTGAAGTATCCCGTATGATAAGTACTGTGCTGTCCAAGAGCAGAGAAGGGAGGGGGGAACAGTCTAATGAGAACTCTTCGATTAATAGGGATTTATAATTAATCCCACCTTTTAAATCTTTGTGTTTAAATAGTTAAGCTGCCACTAGAAGAGGCATATTGTCAGCAAAACCTAATTCTTTTTTTGTCTGTGTGCTGCCTCTATGACATGCCTGTACACTTTTTCCCCACACACACTGAAATCAGTGGCAATGCCAAAGAGACAATATCTTGCTTAACATAAAATCTGCCTTTCCTCCAAGTAAAATAGCTCCTTAAGCAGCTATGAAATTGAAACTGAGCATCTATTAGCATTGCACCAATGAGCAATGGCATTTGGCAATGAAACTTCTCACTGATGTAACAGTCTGCTAGTTAGTTCGCTGCATTTGCAAAGGTAACATTTAGCTCTAATGCCTTTTTTCTATTGTTCTAATGACCTTTTGTGATCTCATACTTTACTGGAAAAAAAAGATGTGATTTTAATCAATACGTAGTTGATTGGAAAATATTTTTAAAACATTTTCTCTATGTCAGGACTCCCTAGTATGCAATATGCAGTATCCACAAACATGACAACAAAAAACATATGAAGTGCAACATCGCTAAGCACTAACCAGCTTTTAATGGTATTCATAAATGGCAGCTAATTTAAGTGCATTGTATTGGACTGATAATGGAGTCTCAGTTATTGCTCATCTCTAGAAGCATCTATTGATATGTAAAGCAAAGACATTAGCCATGTAATTAGCCTGCAGCATAACTATCATCCTTCACTCAATCATTTCAGTTCCAACTGCCCAAACAATAGTAACATTTCACAATGTTTTTACTTGAAATAGCTGGTGCTGTAATCATAGTGTGAATTTCTTATGAAAAGCTCCCACAGATAGTGTACATCATGCTGGGAAAATGAGTTTAAGTACAGGAAACCGATTAAAACTCTAACAATCTCCTACGGATAATTTGTTAAAGGGGTTTTGTTACTTTGAGTTTGCTCTAAAAATAATCTTGTTCTTTATTAAAAGGTTCAGCACCTTAATAACTATTTAGGATTGTATAAGAATAATCAAGGCTTTTTTCTTCGTTGGCTACATATTTTTATATTAAACATAAATGCAATTTTACAGTTAGTTTTAATAATATTTCCACATACTTCTATTATTCACATAATTCAGTTCTGAAAGCAAAAAAACCACTAAGCAATTATTTGAAAAATTCCAATTTATTTTAAAGATGGAGTTACAAATGAGAGGACTTTTATGAGGCTTTCTGCAATAGCAAAGCCCTAGACCCTGTGACTTATACAATTCCTATCTTCCTTTTGTCCTATGTTCTTGTATTTTTGAAGGCTGTTTTCAAGACATATTAAGCTTTTCATGCTCTAACATTAAAATAACTCTAAGGAATATGTATGTCTACAGTGTAGTTTAAGGCTGACTTCGAAGGTCACCCTTAGTCCAGCTCAGACACAAGTCATCCCTCCTCATCTATGTCTTTATTGATATCTACAGAAAAAAACATCCACATTGTTTACTTCCAAGAAATGGTCTGCCTCAGGGAGGAGAAGCAAATTCATGTTTGCTTCCCAATACATTTCTAATTGTGGGCAATAGAACTAGAAAGCGAGGGACAAGGAACAATAAAAAAATGTAGTTAAGGAAATAGAGACAGCAGACTTCCTTCGAGACAATTGGGAAGTTCTCCATGTGGGGCAAAAAAGAATGGATTAGGATCTCAAATTAACGCAGATTCTGATATCAGCAGATCAGAACATGCTCTTAGTAGAAGACAGTGAGAATTTTTTCAAGATTAGTTGAAGATTGCCAGGTCAAGAAAATCATATGGTCAGCCTTACGTGTATTCTTTGGCTGAACTGTCTGAAAGCCATAAAGCAGCAGCAGGTGAATGAGAGACCAAATGAACTCCAAGAATGATGTCATGTATAAGATACATTAAACTAAATACTGTTTAAGACTATAAAGAGCATCACTAGATGCAAGTTAATACAGTGGATGGGATCCAACTTAACAGACACCTGGAATGGAGAAGTTTACCCTCTAAGTCTTCATCATGATCTTGGGAGTACAATAGCACGTATTGACCCTCATTAGCCTCAACAAAAGGAAAACCTTTTGTCTACCTCTCTTTCAGAGATGCAAGAGAACAAATCTCGTTTTACTGCAGATGGGATAGACTGCTTTCATGTGGATAGAGTTAACTTTCCCGGAGTGCTCAGTATTACAAAATGAACTAGACCTGTGTTTCCATAAAATATTAATTATACTTTTCAGCCCTATCAGATGACAGAAACACTTCATACTTAAACAGAGAAACCAGAAATTCTGATATGTTTTTGGCCAATCCTGAAGGCTATTACTGCATCCTACCTTAGTCTTCCTTGGAAAACTTTGAGTTAGATAAAATATTTCCTTGGAAATCATTATTTATATACCTTAGTCTAATTCTATACTTTCAACAAGAGAGGGTAGAATAATCCACAAAAAAAAAAGAAGATAAATTGTATCTGAAAAAAACAGAATTTCTCTAAACAGTGCCATAGTCCAGAGACTGAACCAAATTTACCAGTCTGCTCCTGTACTCAATAAACCAGTGTCTCGTAGCACCTGGCTGCAGAAAAGTTCTTGTATGTTTTGCTTTTAAATAACTAACTTCAGAGCATGTTAAATGCATACTAAAAATTCTTTACAATTAGAGTGAAGAATAGCCACCATTCTGTGCCTTCTGGTTCTTACTGAGCTCTCATTTCTGTAGTCGTCTACTCTACACTTCTTCAATCCAAGGGGAAAAAAAATAAAATCACAGCAGAACGTGCTAAGAAGAAAAAAACACACCACACAACCTGATTTCAACCCGCCTCTCCCCAGCCTATCCCTAGGAGACCACTCATCTTCAAAGATATGAATATTCTTAATTTCCATGAATTTCAGTAAGACTGGAGCGCTTTAGGAACCTTGCATCTATGTATTAAAGTTACTATTTACTATCTTTCTACAGTCACATCACAAACATTCTTCTTTGTATTCTACTTTCTTATCTAAGAAAATATAAGGCAGAATAAGGTTTAATTTTTTTCTATTAAAATTCTAACCATTCTTAACATTTCATAAAATATTAAAATCTTATTTTCAAACATATCTTCGGAGTTTCGGAGAAAATAATTGGAAAATTGCTGCAATTTGTAAGAGCCTATGTCATACACTGAGGTAAATTTATGTGAAGACAAAGTTTCACTATTTGTTAACCAGCAGGCTTCCACTGCTATTCCAAGAATTCCTGTTCTGATAACAGTAAAATATATAATTTTACTGAGCAAAGATGGAAATGAAGTTGGGGAGTATTACACAAAATATATTATCCTAAAATCAAATATGAAATGTCAAGCTGAACAGATGAATGAGTTGAAAATACAATGCGACTGACTAGTATTATTCCTAGCAGTAGTGGGAGTGAAATGGCACGTATATTGTTTTATCATTTACTGTAGTTTGGGGCCTTATTTTTATGGACAACGTGACAAACAACACTGGAAAATGTGAATGAATTAATTCAAATTATACTGCAGTAGATTCTTTCTGACCTAATCAACATATAATGAGGGGGGGGAAAAAAGGGCAATTGCACTTCTTAACTTGCCAGAGTCCCAAGGTGAAGCAAGAGTTATTCTCAGTTGCTCAAAAAGAGAAACTGTTTGTAGACTCTAAACAGAAAGGGCCACTAAATACTGAGTGCTGCACCAGATCCATTTGTTTAATTTCAGGGAAGCTGCTGTTATAATTTACATAAATTGTACTTTATTGATCCACAGAGATTCTTACTGCAGCTTGTCTTCATCCAGAAAATAAGAAATGCCTTGTAGACAATGCTGCACCAGAAGAAATATTGCAAAGATTTTTGCACTGACTCAAAGTTTCATCCTATCATTAAAGACTATTCAGGGCTAGAGCTACTTTGATTGCTACAGTACTAACTGGGAACACTGAGGATTAGCTCTAGGTTTCATGTGACTAAATGCATCAGAAGTAGAGACAGAAGAAAAAGAGTATTGTCAAGCACACAAAAACAGGAGAATAAGGATAGGAAAATGTGCACAAAGGTTCTTAATCTGAATTTTCTGTTTCAGGATTTTTTACAGAGAGGAAGTACTCGATTTGTGTGGTATTGTGGTAAATATAGGTTTCTGAGAGCAAGTGGCAAAGCACAAGGGAAGGCCCCGAGGACCAGAGCTTCCATGCAAACTGCCACTTCAACTCTCTTAGCATGTGTATTGCAGTAGACAGATAGGGTAAATTAGACAGCATTTGTACAATGCTGTGAAAATTGTAAATGTTGTAACAGCATTATTATTATTATGCACTGAACGGATGCAAAGAGCTCCATAAGACCAAAACCAAATAAAATAAAATTAACAGCTAACATAGATATTATAATTAAACACACCCGCTGCTATGAGGTACTCAAACTAGTTTGCATGCCTGCCAGCCTCTGCATTAGCCACAAGTAGGCACTGAGAAACATGAAGAAAAAAGAATGTCTATTGAGCCAAAGAGAATGGGGAAGAGAAGGGGCACTGAAGTGCTGCAGCACGATCCTCAGGCAGAAGAGCCTTAGTGCTCTGCCCACCCACCAACCACTCAGCTGTGGGCTAAAACCCAAACTCAGGCTGAACACAGGCAACAGAAAATGACATTTATGACATCCTAAGGTTAGTCTAACATTAATTAAATGATCAGAGTGCTTCACTATTATCCTCTTTCCTCATTACTTTCGTGAATGTTACTATTCTATAAAAAAGTCATTTCCAATTAGAATTTCATAATAAATCTGAATGTCAGAACTCCCCAAGTATGAATGTCATCTTTGTTTAGAGGCTGCAGGGAAGAGCTGAAAGCTAAGATGGCCTCCAGCACTAAAACTAGCACAGGATCCTGAGTGTGGCATTAGACCTCAGTCTGCCTAAATCACAGCGTTCCAGGACTGACTGCTTTATGGAGAGCCATGCACTGCAAATGGCAATGCTGCACTGCTGCAATTCTGAGGAGAAATTAGTGCAAACCAATCGCAAACACAGCACAGCCAAACTTTCAAATGCTACACACAACTCAAAGTTTCCCACCCAGCATTTTGCCACTGGGAAGTCCTATCTTCCCCCTTCCTTTTTACAAAATCTGCTCAATGCTTCAAGACAATTATGGTCTAGTTGTGGGCCACTGTTCTTTCTAAGGTCCCTGTGCAAATTGTGTGTTTCTCTGGAGAGGATACAAACATACCTTCCCAATCAAATCAAGGGCAGAAGTAGTGCATTCTGTTTCACTTGATGAATGCATGTTACGCAACTGAAAAAAAGGGTGATAGCAGCACACTCCCAGACTTCAGACATATTGGTGCATACCACATAAGGAAACCTATATTCACTTCTACACTTCACTGTCATTTTTCTCTTGATGTCATTTAATCTTCAAAAATAAAAAAACTGAATTCACTGATATGCAATAAAGTAAAATCCTGCAGTCATCTAACAAGAAAATCTGTTACTGCTACACAATACACAAACTGTCAAGGGCGGAGGTGACAAAAAAATCAAGAAATATACAAACAACTAAAAGCACTAAGCATACCCAAAAATACACAAAATAATAAATCATCTCTGTTTGCTGAGGTTAAATTGAGCCATATGTTTATTTACATTTGGAATTTTATAGAGGAAGATAACTCATGATGAGAGGAAGATGATGCTGGCTTTGGGGTTATTGTTTTTGTATGTTTGTTTTAACCTTTTTTTCCTGCTTTTATTACCTGTGTGATATTTAAACTTTATGTCTTTGAGAAGAAGTTGGATCTTGTGCCCAGATACAGTCTGTATTCCATCTCACAGGTTTTTATTTTATGACAATCTATAACATCCATAGCTTTATTATTTTCGTGGTAAGTTTTAAGCAACTCTAAGTTTTGGGAATGATACGACATAAAGAACTGTTTCCAGCAGTTAGGGTTCTGATACTTACCATACTAATGAAGATGGACAAAGTTACCCCAAATACAGACTTATACATTAAGCAAAAGTTGTTTTTTCCTTTATAATGAAGATGCCTCATATGCAGAATTAAAGGTTTTCTGGACTACAGAATCAATTTTTTATTAAATGCTGCTTACTATAACTGCCAAAGCTTGCTGCTTTTAGAGAAGTTGCTTTTTGACATACAAAGTTTTATTTCCCCCTTCTACTGAAGAAAGAAGTCATAGCAACAAGCATAGAGTCATAGAATACCCCAAACTGGAAGGTCCCGTAAGGCTCATCAAGACAAATCCTGGTCCCATCAAGGACCACCCAAAATTCAAACCCTATGTCTGAGAACACTGTCCAAACACTTGAACTCAAGCAGCTTGATGCCAAGACAACTGCCCTGGGGAGCCCAGACACTATTTATAAATTTGGGATGTCTACCACTAAAACAGAGTAGGCATAAAGAAATACCATATTTAGAATAAGAGCAAACTAAAAGACAATAAACTGCATAAAACCTAGCAAATGTTTCTTCACCCCATGAAAGCAATAGGTAGATGAAATCTGCTAGCCTATCCGATATATTTTCCTGTAAAAGAACACTTCTAATGAGATATTTATGAATGCAAATATGGTAGAATAATTAACTGTACAGACTAGTAACACGTGTGAGTACCAAATTGCCCATTAGGATTCCATACGCAGGCCTGATTACTTATAGGGGACAGATTCTTCTAATTGGGAAAGTTCAGAGGAGTTCCTCAGTAATAGAAACTACATAAAATACACAGTAGTAAAATATTTATTGAAAGCCTGTCATGATTTACCATGAAAGAAAGGCTCTTGAATTTTAAGTTTAATATTTTTACCTTTTGATTTACAAACCCTCAATAGGTTTTCTTTTAAAGCTATACATCTTTCTGTTAATTTTAAAATAAATCATTTATGGTGATGTTTTGTGGTGGTTATTCTATTTCACTTATCAGGTATTCGGATAATCAGTTTTTTTTTTTTTTTTTTTTTTTTTAAAGTACTTCCTAACAGTTAAACCCCCAAAAGAGAACAGGATACGAGCCAAAATTTTTAAGTGAGATGAACTGAAGCCTAGAATACATCTGTGTTTACACATGGTCTGTTAGTCTGCAAATATATGTGGGCAACTGTGCACACCTAATTCCACAAATCTGAGTTTATAAACTCATTTACTTCATTCCCAATTGACACTGTCAATGTATCCTTTAATCTTTTTGCTGAAACAGGACCACATGTGCCAACCTTGATGATGACTTTTGATGCTGCAAAAACTTCCTATGAGAAACAGACTGGTAGAAGTGGCTGACTTTGCATATGGTAGAAAAAAAATGGATGATATTAATGGTTATTTACTGTTGATATTTTCCACATTTAAAAGAACAGTCTAGAGCCCACTGCCTGTACCTTGAACCATCTGGTATCTCTGTTATTAATTGTTCTAACCAACCTTCACAAGGGAAGAGAAATATTGTTGTATCTTCTTTTATCTTGTCTTATAATAGGAATCATGTTTCATAGTGCTGAAATAAATTACTTGCACAGTGATCAAACATCTTAGCTTCATTTCAGCATTTAATCACCCATGAAAACAGTTTATTGCTTCGTATACTCCAAAGCCATGAACATTAGTTCCTAACTATTCTATGGAAAGCGTCTTTCATTTTTATTTTTCAATTACTTCTTAAATTCTTTCATTATTTTTAGCAGGCACTTTGGTGTAATCCTTCTGTATAAAAGTCCTTTGTTTCTCTAATATTTATTTCCTTCTATAATGTTTTTACCTATTACAAAGGAAAAGAAAATGCAAACTTCAAATGGCTAATTTCACTGAGACTACTTTATTTCCATTCAAAATACAGATTACAGAGTCTTAGAAACTAATAATAAAAAAGTAAAAAATAAAATAAAATAAAAATGAGTAGATCACCAGACTAGGGTTGTTCTAAAATCCATTAAGTTTTCTAGGCCACACGTCAATGCTATGTTGAAACAATAGTCCTGCACCAATTCTTCCTCAATTCCCTACCAGTTTTACAGACAGACAATAATTCAGTTCCGGACACCTCAGTGTATTTTGTGTAAAATACTGCATTTTTATTTTGTGGGCTGGTTCTAAGTCACATTGCCCTCTTAAATGCATGAAGTGACTCCAGTCTTTTCCTAATTGGAAAAAAAAGATGGCTACCTATTATGAGTACTTAGGTAAGATGGACATATACAGACTACACAGAGAAAAGAGAAAAGTAAATGTTGTTCACTAGTTGGCACTCCTTGGGAGTACTGTGTCTTATCTGGGGCTTTCATTACAAGAAGGAAACTGAAAACTGGAGACATGCTAGAAGAGAGACAGGGAGATCATTTGCAGGAGCTGGAGCTCTCAATGCAGAAGAGGCCTAAGGAGCTGGTTTTCATGCTGGAGAAGGAAAGCTAAATGTGGTGTAATTGAAGTTCTGAACATCAGAAGAGGAAAGTATTGAAAAGGAAGTAGACAGGAAGCAGCAGCCACAGGTTTAAGAATTTCAAACATAGAATGGCTTGAATTGGAAGAGACCTCGAAGATCATCTTGCTCAATTCCCCTGCCATGGGCTCAGTTGCCACCCACTAGATCAGGTTGTCCAGGGCTTGAACCACCAAGGGAATTTCCAACAAGCCCTAAGAAAAAAAAAAATCTTCAAAATTTTACTTAAACCCACAGAGCTTATATTTGTGTGTAAGTGTCCATTTTTAAACATTTTCAAAACTCTATGAGAAAGGCCCTGAACAGCTTGATTCAGCCTTGAAGTCCTGCTTTAGGCAAGAAGCAGGTCTAGAGACACATGGAGCCAGCTGAACTTTTCTGTGATTCTTTTCATGTATGTACAACAGAAATCACCAGCCACTGCTTAAGAGTACACTAATTTGGTTAGCATAATAGATGACTTCATTTTAAGAACAGTGAAACATGAAAATAAAGACCATTCTACAACTTTCTACTGCTTTCCTCAGTACTTCTGTGATTTCGCAAATTTTGTCCCTCCTCTCAAGCACCAAAGATGTTCTTAAACGTGCAGTACTAAATTCTTGTACTAACTGAGCCAATAACCAGAAGAATGAGACTACGATGATGATTTGCTTTTATGGTTTCTCTTGCACTTCTTGTATAATTATGAGCTGCACTGTCCTATTTACCTGTAAAATGGGAAAGCTATAAAGGAGAAAAAAAGAAATTAACTACAACACTGCTATTTTTCAGCCCTATAAGTATTCCTCTCTTTCCTAATAAGCTTTAGCTTCCATATCTGTATACAACAGTGTTTTCTTTTGTCTTAACTGACATTATACCTTCACCCTCAGGCCGCCTTTCTCCTAAAGCCGCTCACCCTGCCTCTATGCAGCCCGACCCCTCCGCGCCAGGCGCCGCAAGGCCAACGCTCTCAGCCTTAAGCTCCCTTTTGTCCAGCTGCCTGCACAACACAAAGGGAACTCCGCAGTCAGGTCTGATTGCGGCAAATGCCCACTGGTACAGGTTCCCCCACTAATCTCCACCCAGACAAAAAGAGGGGGTTTAATCCTTGAAATCCTCTTAATGACCTTTCAAAGATATGGCCGTCAATAGTCTTCCTGTAGGCCCTCAGGCAGAGTCCTGTAGGTTTAAAAATCTTTCTGGATAACTTTTTATGATGCTCACTGACACCAAAGCTATATAAAGCACTCATTCTGTCCATCGTAATATAGTGACTTGCACTGGGGAATAAACAGCAGCTTTTCAGACAAACGTTAAAGTCAGGGCAAGTTAACTTGCTTTGAGTAAATAAACTCTGTAGGAAACTCCAGTTTTTGTGAAATGCGTCCCACTGAGCTCAATTCTTCCCATTAGTCACACAATAATTACACAACCGCACGCAGCAAACAAACCTCAGACTTTTCCTTTAGCCTCTCAGTTACTGAGGACTCCTGATGATACGGACATTACCAAGTAAAAGCATTAAATTCTTAAAAGGCATGCTTTCTTTTCATAGGACAAAAAGGAGCATTACAAACAAAACCAGAAATCACTAATAATTTCACTGCAGAAGCGCAGGAAATTGTTTGTTAGAAACATAACAAACGGTGCTCCAAATGATCATAGCACTTAAGTGACTAAGAAGCTTAAATTAGGGGTATTTATCTTAACTAAACATGTAAAACATTTATACAAAGGAAAACGCAAGAAAAGTTAACTGATCAAAACACCAGCAGTATAGAGCATCAGTGGGGTTTTGCTCCTGTCACCCTACGGCACAGTTTTTAAAGCTTCTGCTATTTCAAAGTACACTGGTGTCTATAAACTTTTTTGCACACCATTTCTTCATACTCATGCTCAACAAAAGTGATATGGATTTGAACCTCAGCAGAGCTTTAGATTTGACATTTAACTACAGTGGCTCTGGTACGTCCCTCTTAAGTGAGTATGAAGGAAAACCTCTACACTCAGTTTGGTTAACATCACATGGTTGGTTTAGATTGTCAGTTTCAAGTTTACTAACGTTTTGTGCTGTGCTGAAAGAACGTAGCTTCAAAATAAGTACCTAAACATTAAATCCCACCAAACAGTATGAATCTCAACTCTTAAGATGACATATTGCCACAGAAAAACAAGGCATAATATATTTTTATTCAGATCTGGAAAAAAGTCTGACAGATTCTGCTTCATAAGTTAAATAGAACAAGAAGAAATATTAGAAATACAAAGTGAAATAAATGTAGGTAATCCTGCTACATAACAGCATAACTAATAATGTATTTTAATTAATACATTTTCATGATTTGAGATGGAATAATTCTAATTCTCCAAATAATGAAACAAGTTTATTCCAAGTAATTTAATAAGAGTTTTGTTCCACCAAATAAATTAAAATTGACTAAGTTCATCTCTTCCGCAATATGGCATGTTTCTGCTTTGTGAATGTCTTACACTAGATTGTTTCCTAACCTTAAAGGTAGCCCATCTTGTAATGCAATTCCTCTTGAGGATGATTGCTTGAAAAAACAATGTTCAGTGGCAAGTTTGTTGCCACTGAGTCTATCTTCATTCATATAATAAAGAAACTGAGGCCAGGGTTTTTTTTTTTTTTAATCCTTTGGTATAATACAATTTAAGAAACTATATTCAACCAAAAAGCCGATTTCTGTCATTAAAAAATGGGTTTTTAATTGTGCATTCCCTATACAATAATTTAGCTGTTTAATGTATGACTACAACATACACCCCTTATTTGTCATTTGAGGAGTAAATCATGTGAAGAAGTCACACAGTTAATATTCATGTGAGAAGAATTGTCATACAGCTATAGAGTGACAAAATGCTCTGTAGGAGACACTTCCACGTCTTCACCATTTAACTGGGGCAAGCTTATAATACAAAAGAAATCTGAAAGACCCAAGAAATATTGAAACTTTTTGATTGATCTGTGAAAATAGTGAAATACCTTTAAAAAGTTTTCAAGAAAGCTATATTTAAAATATCTGATATAATTTTTTTTTTTAGTTAGGGAACTTACCACATTTTAAGGCTCAAATAAAATTGATACTGACAAGCACACTTTCCTTTGCCACAAGTAAAATACATCAGATAAAATACAGCTGTGCCTTAGGTCAGTGTAATTCCTGCTGTACGCAGTCAAATAAAGGTGAGACTTTTTGTTTCCACACATTATGTGGTCTTCAGTAAGTGACTCCAATGAAGATAATACCACAACAACAGGAAAGTATTTCCCACTATTCAAGAACTGATCTCATTAAGATCAAGCTCCGCTGTGGAAGTGGGAAAAATGCAAACAGCCAACTTGCAAAACTGATCTTATTTCGCAGCAACTAATAATGGAATCTAAAAGTAGATAGTCATGCTTCAAATATTTGGCATAACAGTTTGTAGCGAGATACTTCTGAGCAAATGAGTGAAAGTATTGCCAACAAAAATTGGGAAAAAAATGCAGACTATGCTTTCAAAGAATAGTTGTATTAGTCAGTTACATGCTTGTAAATTGCTCTGCATGAAATATTTCAACTTTGGGATTACTCAGGCATTTATAAGTGGATAAATTTAATGATGTAGAAATAAGAGAAACTGTATGTAAAAAAATATTTATTAGAATCCTTCAAAAATCTGTTTCACATCTTACCCTTGGTAGAGTCTGTTGATGACTGAATGGGTTCTCATTAAGGAAAGTATTTTCACATGAACTAACTTCGAAGCATGCAGTGTATGAGCAGATTCTCAATCCTTCTATGACTGCTGAGAGTACAATACCTGTAGATAAATGTATGCATCTCTTTGCTGTCTAAATGTTTTGATTAAAGGGCATTGGAAGACCAACCAGCATCGCCATAATTTTCATACCATAAAGGAGAGTGGAGAATGGATTTCATTCCAAGTTCATCAGCTCTTTTACTCCATGGGGCTAGAAATCTCAGTAAAGCTCTCCAATTTCTATTCCTGCTCGAGTTCTACTTTTTTCTTTCATGGTTAGAAAGGAAGAAGCAGAATGAGAGCTTCTTCTCAGCACTCTCAGTCCTCTAAGCAGTGTTCAGAAAGAAGGAAAAAGGCAAATTTCTTCAGACTATTTTGTTATAAAGAGGCACTATAGCATAGTTGTTACACACAAAGTATTGCAAGTCCCAGCTAAGTCTTTCAAACTTATTATTTCCATTTCTCTCTGGAAGTCACTTATCACAGTAACATTGCAGGCTCTTTATTTAGAGAAACCCCACAGTACTCCATATCTTTAATCCTGGATTTGAAATGTGTCTGAAAAATAATATAACACTTTGGATATATTAAAAGAATTAAGTTATTTTTAGACAAACCAGGTTTGCTTGAATTCACCTCAGGTAGAACCCCAGAAAAAAAAAATTGAGCCTCCAAAAATTCTGTAAGAGAATATTCAAATATACAGTTAGTACTACGTGCTGAAAGACAAAATTACCTCTAGAGTGATTATTCACAAGCTAATGGATAACCCACATGTCACAGAGGAGGAGCAGGTAAAGATTCAGTTGCAGATGACTGCACAGTTATAGACATCAGACAACAACATTTCAAGAAAACAGGAAAGCTCAGTGACAACTGTCACACAACAGTGCCCAGCTGCCTTTCTAAAATTCAAATTAGGCCAAATGGCCTCCGAATTGCTCATAAAAATCAAGATACCAGACCAAACATTTACTTTAAGTGCAGCAAAGTTAAAGGTATGAAAAAGCTTTGAATTTCTGCACAGTTGACTTTTTTTGACCACTGAGTAAAAATCATTTTATAGAACAGCAACGATGAGACATATAATATGAATTACATATCTAATGACACAAGTTTACCTCGGGTTCAGTTGCGTAGCTTCCAGCAATAGTAATTTTTCAAGTTGTTATGATTTCTATTGGATATGTCATATGCATGTGCCTCACGGCAGAAGACTGCGCTATTTTTAAGAGCGCTCTCTGTGGTTCAGTTGTGGTCTTACGATCCACATTGCTACAGGTGTCATGAATCCAAGCACAAGTTTACTTCCAGCCCAGTGATGATCTCAGGTGCTAAGGAGAGCATCTGAGTCACCAAATTTATGCAGGCAAGATATGTCAGAGAGCCAGAGAAGTTAACTTCTCTGGATATAAAAGATATTTATAACCCATTAAACAATTTACTCAGTAGCAATTACTGTTATACATGTGACTGCAATATTATTTGTGTCCAGATGATCAGGATGAGAGGCCTGACTGTAACCACATTATGTACCTACAGACATGCTGCATTAGGTTATACTGAAGGAAAGGAGTAGGACACAGGTGTAGGGAATACCACTTCCTGAAACTGCCCTGGGTAACTCATGCCTGTGACAAACTGCACAGAATTCACCCTACAACTTCCTGAAGGGATGTTGTGATGAGGAGGGTTTTGGCCTCTTCTCCCAGGCAGCTAACAGGACCCAAGGAAATGGCTGCAAGTTGTACCGGGGAGATTTAGGTTAGACATGAGGAAAAACTTTTTCTCTCAGAGAGTGGTCAGGCACTGGAATGGCTCCAGGGAGGCGGAGTCACTGTCCCTGGCAGTGTTCAAGAGGCATCTGGATGAGGAGCTACGAGATATGGTTTAGTGGCTTGTGGTAGCAATGGTAATGGGAGGACGGTTGGACTAGACAATCTTGCAGGTCCTTTCCAACCTTGTGATTCTATGAATTTATTTGGCAAATGACTCAAATCAAATGGGGAAAAAGCAAAAGCAGCTTTCTACTATCACCCTATAAGTCAGTCTTGAGAAGGGCGCCAGTGAGGGGTATATTTTGCTCTGTAAGAAAGGATTCCTTTTAGGCATCAGAAGCAGGCTAGTCAACTCTGCAGTCATTTGCTTCAGTTTGCCACAAGTTGAGAGAGATGGAGGCTGGAGACAAACCAGCTCAAAAGTAGATATAAGTAAGTGTTTTCTCCTGAAGCAGGCTGCGAGAAATGTCTGAAAAACTGCAAAGAATAGTCAGCCCGAGGCAATACAGTGTGTCAATAAGGCTGCCAAATATCATCAGTGCAGCTGCACTCCAAATCCTTAGCCTAATCATTCTGCAGTCTTATGTCAAACATGACTTGCCACCTATTATTCAAAATACATAAACAAAGAAAACCCTCCAGAGTTTTCTATAGCTTTTCTTATTCTTAGATAAGACTCATTGTGTCAGCTACATGGTAACGAGCTGAAATGTTGTGGCAGTTGCACGTTATTTCTCTCAGAAGGAAGAGTTTAAAAGAAGTTTCCACTTTATGACGACTTCTCTGGCCAATCTATGATACTTGAAAGTTCTAATACAGTTAGTTTAGCTTCTCCTCAAGCAAAAAGAAAGTGGTAAGTGGCAGGAAAAAAAATGTGCAAAAAGGTAGAAATAAAGAGAACAAATTATTTGTTTACAGGAATTATTGCTTAGATAGCTCTGTGGCTTGAGAGCAGAGTTTTGTAGATACACGACTTCCACATCAGTTTGATAAAAAATATGTAGTTGTAGATTTAAAAAAAATGTTTGCTCTCTTTAATGGAAATAATGCTCTGCGCAAGGAAACAAAGCTATGAAATCAGGTGGTAATTAAACTAGTATTTTTTTTTTTTGCTCAAAAAGCTAACTCATTAGGCAGAAATCAGTGAAAATATGTGCCAGAATGAAATGGATGGAGAAGCTTTTGGGAAGCAGAAGAAATCACATAATTTAGACAAAAGATTCCCTTAAAATCTTGTCTGAGGTTGAGCTCTTGCTACTACAGTTACATCAACTGAAACATGAGTAGGGCTTAAAAGAGGCATCCGCATTTTACATCACTCTAGAATATGCACTGCCATACAATGCATATACTGGCAAAAGAAAAGTGCAGGCTAAGTGGGTGACAAAAACTGTACCTCCATTTGTTACTTTTGACAAGGTAACAGGAAACACTTTGAGAAGTTGACAATCAGTGAAGAATGGGACAAAAAAGTCAAATTTCACTCTCATTTGATGACAGTACAGAACACTTTCAATTTCATAAAGTCACTCCACTATGCCAGCAGCATCACTGAGAAAATAGCTTGGCTTACATACAATTTCATATTGCATTATTCAGGATATACCTATGTTTTACTAACAGATGATTCTTGTTGAATATTCATGAGAGAGAAACATTTGTCATCAGAAAAGGTAAAATGGAGGCAGAGATAGAAACCTGAGGACAATCTTATAGCCAGATGAATGGAGAGCCTTGCAGACAAACTTCCAGGTGCCTTTAGTTTAGGTTGAGAATTGGAGAAAAAACAATACTAAAAGGGCCACGCGACTCTGACAAATACATGGCTAGCTTCTCACTGATTTAAAAGTTTGAACTAAATGATACTAAATAATTAATACCTACTTATTAATAGGAGCTAATTATTCTAACTAAAAACAACATAACTTAGATGATACAAAAAGCTGTGATACATCATCCTTGCCCTTATTTTAGGTTTGGATGAATTGAAGTGATCAGTTCGCCTCCCCTACTGCTTCAGAAAAATTCCTTTCAGTTTGCCTCAAAGTTTTATACTTCAAGAAATAAGTTTGGGCACTATGGCAAAACCTAGAAGAACTACAAGAAGGATTACAAATCTTCTCCATTTATGTATCAAGGGTGCTTGTAGCATCCTTTCTTATTGGGACACAAGGAGCTTCATGCACTCACACTGAGGATTCTGGAGAGGCAAAAATAAAGCTTTAAGAATGATGAATTCAGTAAGGACTGCTAGAGAAAGCATTTCTAGGCCAACTCCCCTTAAAGTATGTTTGAACACGCAAACCTCTTAGTGACATCCTACATCACTCAGGTACAAACTCAGGTACAAAGTGACTAACCAAATCATCACCAATTCAAGTGATGAAAGCAACCAGCATGAGGATAAGATTTTGATAGACTCCACTAGTGAGAAGATGTTAATTGCAAAAGAACAAACAAATCTTAGGATAAAAGATTTTTTTTTTTTTTTGATTTGGTAATCTACATTCCCTGCAAGTGTCCAGGATGAAAAATGGTCCTTTCCCTACCCAGCTGTGCTGAGGAGAGGAACAACGCTCTCCTGTTGTTCAGATTTCCTCTTCTTTACAAGATGTCCTCAAAAATCATTTTGGTGGATGATCACCATCATTAAATAAACTAAGATACCAATCTAATTAAAGAATGAACTACACAGCAAAACACAGCATCTTTGAGTTATTACATTTATTCATGCAGCTCAATTCACACAGTATGGTCATCTCCAGTACAAACAGAAGTCATTAGTGCCAATTGCTAATGTTCTTATTAAAAGTTTAATAAGGAAGTGCTTTAAGGCAAGCTGACTATATATAAACTCTTAGCTGTGTATCGTCCAGCATTCCAAGATGAATATTGTCTTAAATACAATATGCAAAACAGAATGGTATGCTATAGTCTCTACAGATCTTTTTAGGTGCTAACCCTGTCATTTATTAACTTGACAAGAACTCTAGATCTTTCATGATGAAAAACTTGTCTAAAGATAGAAACCTACTGTTGTTGTATTTTAAAAGTGTAGAATTCCTCCTTATTACTGAAGTGCATTTAAAAACCTAGACATCTTTTTACAAACAAAACAGCATGAGTATCCAGATTTCTAATTTTAAGGCTAAAGGCAGACTTTCACCAGCAGGGATTATGCTGTTGTTCAGGAGGAGCTAGAACAACAGTTACAGTGGGAGTTAACAGAGAAAAGGAGCACAAAACAAGTATGAGGAACAACATGGGAAAAAAGATGTGAAGTTCTGTGGAAAAGGATAAAAGAAGCAGTTATGAAAAGACAGACTGGAATTTATAAAGTGAGTAAAAACATGCAATAGAGTGCATCTACCCTCTGAAAGCAAGAACGATGTATATAGTTTTTTATATTATGCTTCAAATGTTCCAAAACGACGATCATTTTAGAACAAAACTTGGTGCCTTCAGTACCCATCTGTAAAACATGGCACTCTGAGAGCCAAGATACAGACTATAGGAAGAAAAAACAACTTCAAGCATGAAATCACAGCCCTTAGGTAACAGTCCTCAAAGAGAATGACAGATATTTGCTATTATGCAATCCCATTTACTAAGTATTAGTTCCAATGTTTATGCTCAAGTTTAAAAGAAAGAAGATAATTCAGAGTCACAGTAATATCAATTTAGGCATCTAGATACTTACCAATTTGTTATGTGAAACATTCATAGGCTTTCTTCTCCCTAGAACTCCCTTCCTTTTCATATGCTATTATCTGTTACCTCAACTCCCTCTCTCCCTACTTCTGAAACACCTAAATTTAGCAAGAAGCAGTGCTTCCACCACTTCACCTTTCCTGATGCGGTAAAGCACAGTGCCCCTCACATACACACTCATACCTTTTCCTGTAACACAGGCCAGATCTTGCACCCCAAGGAGGAATTCCAGAACCCTATGAAACCCCCAACAGTACCTGCAACATTGAAAGACAACTCACCAACAACATTTAGGTTTTAGTTGATTATAGGAGATACCTGAGAAAATTCTGTTTACTCTCTACTTCCTGGCAGGCAGAACCAAAAAATATTTTGTATGTTGTGTGCTCTCCATACTTTCTTTCCCCTTAAATACTACTAACTGCTAATTCTACCTGCATAGTCAGTCTGTTACTAAAAACAAAAATGACTTTGAAGCCTAAATATCTTTTTCTACAATCAGGAAGTCTTTATGGATTTCTTTTTACGTTTTCAGTATAAAGAGAAGTCACTTAGAAAGAGAAAATAAGCATAGTTCATTTTACCTTAGAGAAATACTTAAATCTCAGTTCTTAGGTCACAACACAATAAAAGCAGAAATTCTTGAATACTTGAAGTTGAATACTTCTGTACTGAATACATAGTTCTACTGATGTGATTACCCACATGATGCAAAGATATCTCCTTTTTTAAGAAAGTTATTTCCCCTAGTGATCAAAATTGAATTAAAAAAAAAAAAAAAAGATAGAAGCATGTTCTAACAGTCCTAAGATAGCAACAGAAGAAATCTATTTTTGTTTATATTCTCCTCCTTCCATTGTCACTCACCTATTAGCACTCACACAATCACATGCACCAAGATAAAATTCATACTGGAGAGAAAATGATAGGAATTCAGACCATACTCTGAAAACTCCTGTTGTGTGGTAGAAATGCACTTACAAATATCATACTAAGTATTTGAAAAATGTACGCGATCAAGTTGGTTGTGAAACACTTAACTTTAATAATGCCTTACTTGCAATATAAATTACTACTTGAAAACTGCCATGTTAGCTTACTTAACTTTAGAGCATCAGCATCTAGAAAATGTAGGTGCTGAGCCAGAACATTGAAATAAAACAGAAAATTATTATGTATGCTCCAACCGCTTGCACTTAGAGACACATATCCTAGAGTACTAGGCATATTGTATTTCCAATTTGAAAGAAGAAAATTGATCAAATTTCACATATTTTGAAGAAGCCTTTCATAGTTTCCTTTTTTTAGAATGAATCAATAACATCAACGTTAAAGGCTCTGACTGAGGAAAATAAAGCCAACTCACACCATTTAGAGACATGAAATTTAATATTGAAGAGAGTGACAGGAAAAAATACAGCTTTATGAAGTAAGTATAAAAAACTACATCAAAATGGTTCTTTCTAATGCCATCCAGTCAACAGCTTACTATTAAATATTATTTAACAAAGCTAAAGGTTCTATAAATTCTGTAACTTGGATATTTTTCTCCAAATACTTGTCAATTCATACTCCAATTTTTATATCAGAGCCTGGCCTCCAATAGTATGAACTCTGCTATTATGAGCCAGTTCTACATATAATCTATGGGGAAAAAAAGCACATATTCACATAAAAATTAATGCAGAATAGCCTCATTAAAACAAAGTTCTTAACCAGATGAATGAAATTATACCAATAGCACAAGGATTTTGTGTTTTGTTCACAGAAATGCAAATGGATGTTCAAGTTCATTATAATTCTGAATGTATTCAGAGGAATAAAAATCTTTATACTGATGGAGGCAACCTTGTTCAGTGCAGTCCTCACACAAGCAAATCTTCCACTAGATGTAACATAATTAATATGGTGAGCTTTAGTTGGCAATTTTTGAGTACACACTGAAGAAATAATGTCATTTTTTGGTGATTACATTTCTAAAAATTTATCCAGTGGAAGTTTCACCAGAAGACCTAAGGTCAGACTAGACCTCAAGATCCTTGGAATAAGCCACTGCCCTCACTGCCAGTTTCAATTTCTGACAATTTACCATCATCTACGTATTTTATTCAAAGCTTCGTACTCCTTCCAGAACAATACATGTAGTCTAAACAGAAAACCTCAGCTAGTCTGTGATCTTAGCTCACAGCAGTGCTAGCAAGAGCACATCAGAAATCCCACCAGTCCAGGTAGCCCATTGCTCACTATTTACAGTTCTTCCAAATACTTTTTTTTCAGTCTAACATGGCTCCTTTGTAAGCATAACATAGCAGGAGAAGGACTGAATCAGAAAAAGGTCCATCTAGCACAGCATCCTGTCTGCCAGTGGCCGTTGTGGAAATCGTATTTCATGGCAGTTACGGAGCAGTATTGCTCCCAGTATGTCCCGGTAGTCAATATTTCAGTAACACCAAGAACTAGCTTGCATTCTTTAGTTAGGCAACATCTCCAAGGGCTACATTAATTTGTCTAATGACTTCAAGAAACCATTTTTGAAACAAAGTTTAGCAATATAATCTACAGGAGCATTTTCTGCTGTGTGAAATACACTGCCAGATAACACAACTGGGCAGCATCCAGTAAAATTGTCTATGCCACTCTCAATTTAATAGATATCATATGCCTTTCTATAATCTCTCAAGAGCATTTTATTACTCATACTATGGATCCTTTTTAAAACAGATTATACAAACTGCAGCATGAGAATCCCATAGATTCTGGTGTGCTAGCTTCCCTAAAATTCTCTAATGTGAATGAAAATGCTAATTTTGTTTCGCTTCTGTTACTGCCTTGTCCCTTTGTAAGGCAAATGTTTCATAGTCCTACAGATTGCCTGGTAGGTTTCCTGATTCTGTGTGAAATTTCAAAACACTTCTAGTATATTGTATCCAAGTATCCTTTCAGCCTACTATATTACCATTACTACCTAACTTGGCACTTATATATACATGAGTTTCTACACCTTTTTTTTTTTTTTTAAACATTTTAAATGCAAAACTCAGACTTCAAGCATCATATAAAAAGCAGAAGACAACCTAAATAATCTAACTACTAATCCTTTTACCTTCCTGGCCGAATCTTGGACTGCTGCCCTCAATTAAAAGCATATACACGTGTATACACATGAGATCATGAGCTAAAGCCAGTATTTTCTGTTCTATGAAGAGGCTTTTTCTGAAAGCAGAATTATCAGTAATACACATTTCAATTCTTATTCATAAAGTCATAGTTAAGAAGGAATAAAAATGCCACAGACTATTCCTGGAAGTCCTACTATGAGTTTCGCTGTACAGAGTTTCACGGTTACTTTTTTTACAGACTATGAAAAGGCCACAGTGCAGAGTAAAGTTCTTTTTGTGTTCTACCTATGATTATCTTAGGTTTTCTGGCATATACAGGCACAGAACAGTGCTGGAATATATCCCAATGATCCAAAAGCAGCACAAATGGCCATACAGAACTAAAAGCCTGTGCTGCGCTGAGTTTTCAGTTTAGAATAGTTTATTTAAGAATCAGATGGAATAATCAAAATAAAATTCAAGCCTGTTTTACTTTTCGTATTGAATACCAAAGAAATGTGGGTCAGTTGCTAGGAATTTTCTTACCCCCACCTTGTGCTGTCAAATATGTAAATCAGTTCATATCTAGTCTATATATTTGTTCAGGTGATTAAACAAGATTAAAATAACTCTATTATAATCTATTTTTCTATCTCTTTTGAAGGGGGAAAATCTCCTGTGATGCTGTCTCAGAATAAAATATGCTTGCTGGGAAAAGGAATTCTCAGTTTTAAGCGACAGCTGTCATATTCTGTTATGGAAGTAAAATTCTATTTAATGAGCTTGATTGTGCAATTTGCTGCACCTACCTTACATTGTGTGGGCTCGCATGAGCACATCTGAGTTGTACTGCAGAATCAATGCCAAAATAAAAGAGAAACATGCATAGTAGGAAAAGCAGAGAAAGGAGAACTATGAGAAAAAGCACACACACACTGCATCACAAAATCCAGACCTGGCTACAATGCAATTTGAATCATAGCTTCAGCAGGTGACTTCTCTAGAGGGCTCAAAAATAGTTTAAGATTTTTTTTGGAAAGGATTAGGAGATCAGACTTGTTTTAGTGTTGAAAAGCATCTGTTTTCTCAGTGCAGATCTGATTATCAGCCTCATTCTGCCTTAGCTCTTATCAAGGATACACAAAGTGACTCACAGAGCTTGTGCAGTACTTAACTCCAGTATTTAACTCATTAAGAGCCTCTAATGTCATCAAAATCATTTAAGTAACACTTTAAAATTAATTGCAATTCTATTATAAATGTTCTATAGTACACATGAAGTACCATATCTCACAGAACTATAGGGGTTGGAAAGAACCTCTGTAGATCATCTAGTCCAACCCCTCTGCTAAAGCAGGCTCACTGCTGTAGGATGCACAGGAAAGCATCCAGGTGGGTTTTTTGACATCACCACTACCTCTCTGTGCAGACTGTTCTAGAGGCTCTGTCACTCTCAATGCAAAGGAGTTTTAACTCATGTTTATATGGAACTTCACTATAGTTCCAAGTCTGTGCCCATTGCCCCTTGTCACCACTGAAAACCACCTTATGCTATCCACTTGACTCCCACCCTTTAGATATTTATAAACATTGATAAGATCCCCCTCAGTCTTCTCCATGTTAAAAGGTAGTCAATATTTCAGTAACACCAAGAACTAGCTTGCATTCTTTAGTTAGGCAACATCTCCNATAAATAATATACAGGGGAAAAAAAGATTAAGGACTAGCATTTCAATCCTGAATGTGCAACACACCAGGCAACAAGGAGAGAGAATACAGGAATTGTCACCTATTGACATTTTCCTGTAACAAAACCTAGCAACACAAACCTGTTATTGTAAGTTTTCCCCACATGTTCCACATTGGACTGAAATCTGCCCACTACCATGTCCAAGCAGAATGGATCAAGGACCTTCCAAAAGTCAGGTATAAACACAAGAGGAAGAATTTCTAGTTCTAGACTCTTATGAGACAATTACAGTAGTTGAAGAAGACAGTTATTTGTAGTTGAAGAAGTGAATTCAATTTCATTAGAGGACCATTTTCTTCACTGATAACCAAAAGGCCTGACAATGAATTAAGATTTAGACAGAAATCCTTTGCCTACTTGAATGAAATGATGATTTTGCCATTAACATGGACAGAGTCAAGATGTTCATTATGCTCATGAAGATATTACTTTCACATGCAATCCTTGCCATAAAATTATGAACTGCATTTCTATAGCAATTCCCTAATGGGCTTCAAAAAAAAAAAATGTTACAGGATGTGATATGATGAATTTAAACTCATCCAAAAAGAAGAATCATCACTGTCAGGACAGAAGTGAGTGATGTTAAGGCCAAGCCACAGATGAGTCAATGTGAAAGGATTGGCCAAAGTATACTTTCCTGCACTTTCCTTAAGTGCAGTATTTGTTGCAGAGTATTCCCTTTCTTATGCACTTCTTTTTAGCAAGCTAGCTGTAGCCAAAAAATTTAACAATTCCATATTATAAATCTTTTAAATGCAGATAAAGAAATAGACAGGCATTTGTTCTGTTACACACAGCTATTGGAAATCATTCTGTTTTCCTGTAGTAGAGAGAATCATAAGGAACATCAGGGCTCGACTCAGTCCCAAACATCCCAGAAGACACGTTACAATCCATGATGACCAGACAACCTGAACAGTTCTTGGTGTTTGTACAGTTTTGCCTACACCATACTGAATGATTCACTTTCTGTGCTTCAAAGCATTACATAATAATTTGGATAGATGTCTTTTCAGTCCACTATTCTTAAAACTTGGAGTTGTCTACCAAGGGATGCTACTTTTAACAAAGTTAACAGAACTAGGGAAAAAAATTCTTACAGTATCAAAAGATGATGCAAATATTCATGAAGGGCAAAGCAGATGACCCAGGTAACTATAAATTGTGGGGAAAATAGAGGAAAAAGCTGATATGGGATTCTGTTGATAAAGAATTAAAGGAGAGAACATAAATAATGTCAGACAAAGTGATTTTACAGGAAGCGAGACTTGTCAAAAATGATTTTATTATTTTAAACTGAAAGCAGGGTTGATCATGTTAATCTCACAGATGTAATATACCTGCACTTTTATGAAGTATTTCATTCCATGCTGCATGAAAGTAACCTAAGAATTAGCCTTAGAGAATATCAGTAAGCATATATTATTTAGATATACTAGGAACCTGCAGAACTGACAGTGAAAAAGTTCCCTGAAAACACCGGTTGCAATTAGATGGTAGAGCTGACTTACTGACTGCATTTCAAAAGTTTACAAGACTGAAAGCACAGAGCTAAGTCAGATCAATACCACAAACTCTGGAAGATATACAGCAAAACTGAACTTGGAGATCTCAGGTCAGTTCATAGTCAAAAGCTGGTTTAAAGTGAACATTATGGTAACACAAGTTCTTATTCTCATGAGAAAGCGTTACACTTTATATGAGCAGTCCTCCAAATACTTCAGAGGAGCATTACAGAAAACAGAAGTACTTAAGGGAAGCAGTAAGCTTATGAAATCTGGAATAAATGTATAAAGAGAAAGAATTGTGCATGATTTTAATTCTATGTTCTGCACCATATTAATTTGTTACTAATTATGAAAATGTTCCTCAGTCTCATAAGTGATATTTCCTGTACTATTTCATCCTTTGCCATGCAGTTTTGAGGAGCAATTTATGTATTTTCATTATATAATGCTCTTAGCATTAATTGATGCTAATATACTAAATTACATTCAGCAACTTAAGAAATAATCAGTTTTAAATTCAACTATGCTGTTTTTCTCATGATGGCCTTTTAGAACCAGCATACCTTTGTCTGCACAATGAAGACAGTATGCTCAACACAGTTTAAAACAGTCTGAAGTGTTCATAAATACATTGCAAATTTATTTTTGCAAGTCCAAGGAGATTTCTTCTCTCTCAGAGAAGAGCATCTACTCTAGCATTTTGATTAAGAATGAAGAGAAGACTGAATATTTGTACCACTGTTGGCAGCAGCAAAGTTAAAGATGTTGCCTCAGAAAGTATTCACCTTCTCTAAAGAACCAGCCTTGTTATGTAATAGATTTTTTTTTTTAAAGTATCATTATATATTGCTCACAAGACAGATATATTGCATTTATTTAATTCAGCTATGCTTCTTTAATAGCTTTCAACTAAATTTTGAAGTACTGCTGGAAATTGCATGTAGATAATTTTCAGATTAGAATTTTTGTCTTTCAGCAATGATATAGATATTATTTCATCATCTTTATTGCAGAAGAAGACAAAGTAATTTTCCAGAAGCACCTAAGCTTATAAGCAATTTATGTGCTTCTGAAAATGGGAGTTCTGCTTCTACATTGTTGGGCAATTTTGAAAGTTTTTTCCAGTGTTATCCACCTGCTCCAACTTAGTGAAAATCATAAATAATCCAAAGCTCTTACCTCACAGCATTGTAAATTACTGCACTAAGCCTCAACGTGACAGTAGGAGTGCACAAGACCTACCTCATACAAAACAGAGCTGCATATAACCCTTTTCTCTGTGAGAAATTCCAAACCCAGAGCAAACAGCTTAAACAGCAGATTCTCCCAGGTGCTCCTATTTATATCATTTCTTTTACAGAATGGCTGAGTAGTCTCAGCTGCAACTGAAGAAAATAGAATGTATACATCAAACAAAGCACTGCATACCAGCGAGTCCTCAAAGAGATCAATTCTCAAACGTTCCAAACTAGGCATATACAGTATGCCTGATATTTGTCTATGCTTGATAGCAGAAGTAGTTTATCCTCAAGGTACATGGTTTGAGGTGTCAATTTGTTTCTGATTGTAGGATATTTCAATCTTACAGTAATGAGTGCTACAGAAAAGCCCATGAGGAAGTTAATTATTCTGCCTTTAGCATAGCATTTAAATAGCGTACAGTAAACAGCGCATACTGTAGCCTGGAAGCACACACTGAACATGATAAAACAAAATACTGGATCACTACTCATTAAATTTCTACCTCGTACTCGAAAACAATGTGAGACTATGCGTTCAGGGACCGTACAATAACACATGCTCACACAGAAGCCTACATGAGTAGTCCACAGCATAGCAACATCTCCAGCTCCTCAGCAGTCCACAAGCAGTCCTCACACTTTTCAGAGGTGCCATCCTTATCCAGTATTTGTTGCATCTCAGTTTTGCATATCTCTTCATTCACTTATTGGCTTCCATTATAACCCTGAGTTTTCTTAAGTATACAAGCTCTTAACACCATCAAGCCTTCACTGTCTTAAAAACTTCACTTGTTATTACGAGGTCTGTAAAACATGTTGTATTTTTAATCCTGAAACCCATCCTCCATCTTCTCTTTCCACCAATTTCTGTTACCTGCTCGTCAGTCCCTACTGTATCAGTCCCATGAAGATGCTTACAAGCATATATCTCAAAAACAACTATTTAGTCCTTTCCTCCCCAGCGAAACAAAGCTGCATCCAATCACACATTTAAATTAAAACTGCAGGCAGCCTAGCTTTCAAATGTGAGGCACCACAACTTCAGGAATATTCTTTTCTTAGCAAGTTCAATGGGTTTAAAATATAAAAAAACATGGTAGCACTTAAATTTAATGTATTTCACAGCAACTCAAAAGAGCAACCAGAGTTTTTCTCTTCTGTACTCCTACTTTATGTTAAAGAAGCAACTTTGCTTTCAAATATTTCTTCACTGTTTTACAACTTTAAGAGTAATTTTTGACTCCTAAAATTAGATGTTGGTCCTTAGAGACAATAAAACTGGTTCTGTTAAGTTCTCTGAAATACCAGGCAAAGTATTATTACAACTATCAATAACAGTATATAAGAAAAAATTAACTCACCCAACCAACAATAAGGTCTTCTACCTACAGACCACTCCTTCTCATGAAGCAATACCTCAATAACCCCTCATTTCAGAGGCTTGCCCTTAAATGAGAGGAGGTAGGAATGGACCCTGGGTTCACCTGGGAAGCACAGATGAATTGCTTGCGCCTGTGCTTCCTGGGCCAGCCACCCACTTCACCAGGTGCTCAATCATCAATCTGTTCAGGCTGTGATATACCAATTCCCTTACACCAGTATTCTGGTGGTTTTCAGTACATAGGCCCATAGTAAAAAATAGTGTTAAAGACAGCAATCTAGAGTTCTAGTTTATTGTCTTTCTATGATGTTTAAGTCTAATTGTTTGTTACTCTTGAAGAGAAAATCATGCTAACTCGCAGCCACGTAAATGCAACCTGTGGTCTGAATGACAAGCTGGCTCTTCCTGGCTCGTGCATCTTAAATAGAAAAAATAAAAATGGAGTTGAACATACTAACATGAACCACGTGGAAATACAGCCTAGCTCGCTTACCCATACGTGTGGATGCTCCATACTGAACTGCCCCTCTGAGGTTAAACCCAGGCTCAAACACTATAGTGCTCATACAGGTGCAAACTGAAAATTGGCAGAAACTTTCTCATTCTGTGCTTCTATCTCTGGTGAATTACATGAACCCCTTTTGACAGAAATGTTATCTTGTTCTCTATTTCAGCACCTAAATTAATAGAGTGAAGTTATGGTACATCACTGTGCAAGTAACAATTGTAAGCATTTACTTCTTTATAGCAAGTACTACATCACCTTGCATAGCATGCTAATGTTCTGTATACCAAACAAATGGACACAAACATGCATACACCTTACACATACTATTTTTATATGGAAATGTTAGAAAATTACATAATTTTTCAAGAAAATGGACTCGTTAACTCATTGGGTATTAAAAATAAAAATAAAAAAACAAACATTTGCCAGCAATTTGAGGAAAGATCCTACAGACACAGCTGAGACATCTTTGGTCCTGGCCTTGAGACTGAAATGCCAAGTAATTGATTTAAATAATCCTAGTACCTTCCTAAGTTAAATGAGGCAATATGACCTACAGGTTTGAGCACAAGACCCAGAACCCTTTATCATTTCTAATAAGATTATGCAGTGAATTTTTTTGCGTGATCAAATCAGTTCATGTAGATTTTATGAACTAAAGGAACCAAAAAACTTGCCCGCCTTGCAGTTTCTTTACAGCACAGAGGGTAAATAAAAGTACCATTTAGACCAGACTGATTACCTTTCTGACTTTATTCTTTTTATCTCTTCGCATAAGAATCCTTGAGGATTTAAGGTTAGCTTTGGAAAGACATGCTGACTTCCTAATTCTCACTCACTTTTATAAGGCAAAGATCAAAATCTCCCTGAAATCTGTGCCAAAATATATAATATTGTAGGAAATCAATGGAATTTTAAGTAACAGCTGCATTAAAATTCATTAATAGAATAGAATGTTATTATTATGCACATATTTCTTAAACTAATGAAATAAGCAAGCCAGATGCCTGCAACCAATGTAAGCAAAGCAAATATCCTTCCTCGTCTGTATTTTGAAATAGGCATCAGAACAAAGATAGATGCTATGGAAAAAAAAAAAAAGAAAAAGAGAGAAAAAAAAAGACTTCCTTAGCATAACTATTCCAGTCCTATTTCTCAGGTCACAGTTACAGCAAGAAACTGCCATTTGCACTGCATGAAAGTGGGAAGTTGAAATCGTACTCCCTCAGCATGCGCTGACTCCCCTGTTTATCTCCCTTTCAACCTTTGTTTAAGGAGATATGAAAACATTGTAAGCCTTGAAAATTATGTACAGAGGACAAAACATTTTATTGCTGCACAACAAGCATGCACACACAGGAAATTTAAATAAAGACTCAGTACATTTAAAGCTCTTTAAATTACACAAAAGGCCATTAATCTTAGTAATCACATAGAGAATGGACCAAGTATTTTAACATAGTCAAAATGTTCAACTAACTTTACAGTAAAAAAAGCGCTTTCTCTTCTTTGAATGGACTTTCTGGTATCATAATTTGCATGCATGGCCTCTTATTCTTTCACTGGGCATCCCAGAGCATAGCTGTGTCTTCTTTACACCTTGCCATTGGATATCACACACGTTGATAAGTCCACTAAATTGCCAATCTATCTTGTTTAAATGTTCTCTAACCTGATACTCTCACACCCTTTCTTGCACCGCACTTTACCATTAGTATCAGGGATCTGGGATTCCTGACAGTTGCTCATAACAGCAAAGTCTGAGAAGTTCAAATATCTTTAGTCTTCTCTGTGCCTTTTATCCCCTGTCCCATGTGGGGTTCGGAAACATTTTCCCTGTCTTCCTTTTACTGCTAAGTACTCATATTAAGTTTCCTTGTTGTCATTCAGGTCTCTGGCCAGATTCAACTCCAGGAGAGCTTTGGCTTTCTAAACAACATCCCTGCATGTTCAGTACGTTTATATTTCTCCCAGGTCACTCATCTTTGCTTCCACTTGTGTGTTTGAAGGAGTTGATTCTTAAAAATCAACCATCTCTCCTGGATCTCTTTTCCCTTCAGGGCTGTAACCCATGGGCTTCTTCTAGGCAGGACTCTGAGTATACAAAAGAATTAGATCCTTCTCTTTTGTGTTTTTGTGTCCTCTCAAGGAGGTTGCATCACGTTGTCCTCTCTTTTCAGGACTTCAATTTGACAGTGGTGGGAGAGATGTAACTGTTAATTTTATTCAGTGGTAAGATATATAGTGTTTTTTTTTTTCTCAGCCCTTGATGAACTAAATTTCTCTGGAAATTTGACTCTAACCTATTTCTAACAGTAATGGATGTTTCACTTTGACTAAAACTTTGTGAAGGGAATATCGGTCTTTTCTGTGCTTGTACCTTAAATTCAATCCACTTTACCTCTTGAATTCTCAAGTCACATGATACTACAATAATTCAATATTTTAACCACAAGTTATTACATCTAAACTTTATTAATCTACTTATGGCCATTCACATTCTTTTACTGAGGCTCACTGAAACTTATTAGGGCTATAAACAAGTTAATGAAATATTGCTGGTGAGAATTTATTGAAGCAAACTCAAGAAATAAATTTGCAATTACTGTTCTGCACATGAACCAGTGCATAAGAATAACCTAACAGATACACGTATTGACAGACATATTCAGCATTCTGTCCAGTAAGATTCACCACACCTATACATTAATCCCTAATAAATGCTGAAACACAGAATTTCAGTCTTCAGTTCTAGAACTATGTCAAATGCCAGAGGAAAAAAAAAATAAAAAATCATGTTTCTGTTTTTAGCGCATTAACCTGGCTTCAAATAAGTTTTTACCTTAAAAACTGGAGGTGGATAAATGATACATTAGCTGACCCATGTCAGAATAGTAGATTTATGGCTATAGCTTGTACTTAATACTAAGTACTTCTCCTACATTTCCTTTCCTTCTTGCTGATCTTGGCTACAACTTAATTGGTAAACAGTTTTTGGCTAAATGAAAATCATATTGTAACGTCATTGTAGACATGATGCTCTAATGAAGGCTAAGTTTGCAGACCATCTCTCTCATAAGCAAATGTCTCTTCTTTTTACACTTTTTGTTACAGATATGTACCACATAAATGTTGTTCGGATAACAATAACCATAATAGTTTTTATTGCTGCTCTCTTCCTAGATGAATATCACAACTGAATAGGTCCTCTGTAAGCATTCGTAGTAATAATGTTACTTAATGGGAAAATTTTGAGATATACGGGAACAGAAGCAGCCTATAAAAAGATACTCTATCTGTGTAATGTAAATGCACATGCATTTATATGAATAAAAACAGATAGTTTTATGCACAGAACATGTGACAGAAAAAAGGCTTCTCCGTAAGAAAGCATCAGACCTTTTTCCTAAAGAATCATCTAATAAACTGCATTCCTTTATGAGCAAAAGGTCTTACTAATAATATATTGATTAATCAACCAAAAAAGTTTTAGAGAGGCATTTATTCTAAAAGAAAAACCTGTAGGGAAAATGTTATCTAAACAAGCACACTTGGTCTTAAGAGGAATTTTAATCAGGTCTCATATTCCTTCAATTTTATATTTCAATAAGCTGACCTACATAAAGATATTTTCAGGCAATCAAACCAGAAAACTATTGATGATAGATTGGCCTAGAAAGTGACTCAGGAAACGAAGGAAGAGCAGAACTTAAACAGGAACTGTCAGAGCATAATGACACTGTTGTGGCAGGAAAAAAATCTTCCGTGGCCTTTCATAAGTCATAATTTCTATTTTGTCAGTGCTCATCAAGCTCATTGAGTTTTTGAGCTGTGCTGTGGAAGATGTTCTAAATAACCACCCTGACTGAATGGGCTAGGACATGGGAATGAGCAGTGTGGAACTGATGTTCCATTCAGGGAATATCTATTTTTAGAACTAAATCTATGTAGAAATGTTGGAAAAGAGAATGATATATTACACCTGTAATGCTGGAGAAGATACTTGTAAAAGGATTCAAACGCAATTCTCCTCATCCTGTGCGATGTAATGAGGAATCAGAGTACCAATAATAAATGGCAAAGGAAAGAAGAATAAATAGGAAGTGATTCAAAGCACTGGTACAGAGCTGCAGCCTTTTCTCTGTGTCCTGTCATGGACATCACCACTATGTGGTTCCTGTTACAGTGATTCCCCAGTTTAAATGGTCTAAATTGTATTCATGCTTTTTAATGGCTGTAACACTCTCTCCAGAAAACTTGCAAGTCCACACTCTAGATAATTTCTAGACATAAAGCACCCCTTTGATGTTGTATTTCTGTGTTCAGTATTCTATAACCAATACATATCTCATATATGGCATTATTCAGCATTAAATCTGAAAACTGTTTTACAAAGGAAGTCAATAACAACAATATTTATCCCACTATATAGATATGGAACATGAGGCAAACAGATAGGCAGATTTGCCCTACACAGTGAATATGATCTCCTGTGTCTGGGTTCAGTGTTCTGTCAAACATAACCACTGCTTTTAGTAACTGATACAAAAATGTTTATTGTTTTCTTATTATCCTGGGGTTTATTTAGCTACTCCCTGATAAATGTCTTTTATGTATTCACAGCGTTATTTATGTGGGCATCCTTTAGATAAGGGTTGTCTACTTCACTGATGAATCAACATATGGAGAATATGCAAATGTTTACCTAAATAAAAATTTCTGGAGAAGTGATACATTTCTGTCTAATTCTCACACTATCTTTATTATGAGACAAAGTTAATAAAAATAAGCAACATGCAGCCATGATATATTTGATGATACAATAATAAAATTTACACATATAATGGGAACAACAGGTTTGTAATACTGTTAAACAACAGATTTGTAATACTGTTACTGGTGTTTGATACAAGGGCAGAGTTAATACTGCCGTTACAGGTGGAATATAATTCTCTATGCCACATCATTCAGAAGTATCAGCTGCTTTTGAAACCATTCCCTTCTATTATGCTTTGTATCTTTACACAGACAAAGCTCTTTCAGAACAAAAAATAAGAACTGCTATTTAGAAAAACATGCACAAAGCAAGCTCCTGAACAGGGATAAATAAGCAAGTTTATCTGTATCTTTAGAAAGCCAGATTAAAGGCAAGACTCATGGGAATATGTGTGTGCAAACCTCACCATAGCATGCCACTGGAGCAAAATGTTCTGCTTCCAAAATCCAACTTTGGGATATGGCAAGAATGGGTTCACTTTATTTTATAGTTAACAACCTTCCCCAAAGAATGGCTTCTACCACCTACTGTTCACAAGCAGGAAAAGCAATTTTTCCTTGTGAATACAACCAGTCTCTCAAGAGAAAGTTGCAGAGATTCAAGCAGCACCAATTATTTTACTTTTTGCAAATCTAACAAAAATCAAGCTACGTGCTGTTATCACTTGTGGTGCAATTTTTTTCATATGGTCAGTAGCAGGACCTGCAGAGAATTCAATCAAGTTCTAGACGTCTCAACCTCCCCTGGATCTAATACAGTTACAGCTTGGAAAGCCCATCCTAATATTTAAGAATCAGTCAATCAGTTTCTCAGGCCCAAAGCAACCTTAAGCAAAACTCAGAACATTAGTATTGCTCAGACAGTAAGACATGACGCTTCAACCTGGTTTTGGGTCATTTGTCCAGGAAAGTATGAACCATTAACACCTACCAAATCCAGTGGCTGCTTAAAATGAAAACTGTGCCCCTTCAAAAGCTCAAACGCGTCCTGACACAAGAGAGAAATCTAGGTTTGAAAGCCTACTGTGCTGACATTTGGGCACTGTGCTTCAGAAGTTTCCATCTGACAGTCATCTCTTTTTCTTGAGAGTGTTTCAAAAGGAAGATGAACCAGGAGTAATGCTGGGCCCGCAACTGAGTGCTGCAGCGCATAAAGCAAACCTCCCGCAAATGAATAGTCTAACATACCTGTGGCTGGTGTAGCAAGGAATATGTACTGATGACCACTAAGGAGCTCCGTGTTTTTTCATGGTGCAAAGAAAGATTTAGTTCTTTCCAGCAATAACTCTTCTGTAAACCAAGCAATGTATTAGGCAAAAATAAAAATAAAAAATTATAATTAAAAGGAGGAATTATCATCCCATGTTATTCAGAAGATAACAAAAGAGGTTAACAAAAGATGGAAGTCTGGTACACCCCCAGGCAAACTACCTGATTCAAGAATCAACCACTTACTAAGCTTGTTCTAAAACACACTCTTGCCCAGCCTATGTCCAGCCTGTTTTTGTCAATCAACACAAAATGAGGTGATAAAGGCCATTATGGCTTCTCTTTGCAGAGTGCTGAGAATATGTTTATCTATATAATGGAAGATGCCATGAATACTGATGGAAACTATTTGGGGTCAAGAGCACTCAGTGCTACATTTTCCAGGTTCATCAACTTCCACTCATGCACCTAAAAAGAAAATGGCATCAACATCAAAGAGAATTCAGTGTTTACAGATCGTTATCAAATTCACTACAGATGCAAACAAGATGCATGCATGCCATCGCAGGTTTTTCAGTGTTTTTTTGTTGTTGTTTGTTTGTTTTGTTTGTTTTTTGGGGGTTTGGTTTTGTTTTGTTTTGTTTTGTGAAAAATCTAGTATTATTCCAAGTCTGTGTTTGTATACTGTGCTTTAATGGAAGTGTGCATTTAAACCATTCTACATTGAAATACTGTGCCTAAGACATGCGGAGCACCCCCTAACTCTTCATCTCTCAGACAGCACAGCTTTCTCTCAGGTTCTGCCTTTTACTCTGGTTTTAGTACAGTGCATCTGAACATCTGCCTGAGGCATACGCTTGAGGCTTCTTCTAGCCTCACTAACAGTCTCTTTTCTTCATTAAGAGCATATCAATTTTTAAATTTAAGCACTGTAATCTATTTTAGGATACTCTTTCTTTAATCTGTGAAAAAAAATGCAACAGGAAGGTGATCCCACTTTAATTTGGTTACTGCCACTCCTGTTGTGTCATAAAAATTCCTTAAGTGTAATAAAATGCTGATTGGCATGTGTCTTGATATAGAACCAATAAATATTACATATTTATGTATTTATTATTTAATTATCTAATTATCTTTATTTGTAGTAACAAATAAATTACTTCCACAGTTGTCAGATGGAGTTTTAATAAGGTAAACAGATATTTTTAGCACTTTTCAATAATATTTATATGAATTACTGTAATCTTCGCAATTACTTCCTCTAATTCTTACTGAATTTCAGGTCCTTCCTTTTTCTGTTAACTATTAAACTCTCAGGAAAAAAAACACATGCACACATTTTTCTTTTACCAGCATTATTTCAATTAGATTAATATTTCCTGAGTTTATAATTAATTTGATAGAAATGTCATTCTAATAAAAAGTCAATATTCCTTCTGTTCCTTGCTGGCAAACTTTCTCTACAATGTAGAAATTTATAACAGTGCCAGAAATCATCAGTTTGCCTAAATATGGACATACACATGTCAAATATTTGTTTCTTTTAACTAATTTCTATAGCACCTATTACCATGGTATTTAAATGAATCTTCACTTACTTATTGTTAGAAACATAATATAAACAATTAAAGTTGATATTTGATAAGAATGTCCATCGTGTCTGCCAATACTACTACAGCTTTTTGTGATCTAAATATATTTGTGCAATTGCTCTATATCTTAGAATGAAAGAAAGCTTATGACTTTTTATTTTGAAATCTTGGAGGCCAGGTTGTCATAATCACGTCAGTATAGAAGTTTACATGCTGAACACATAATATATTTATCATACAAAGTACTTACAAGAGTTGTGATGATTAGTAGCAATTTTCACACGAAGAACTGCATATTAATTGTTTCAAGTCTGCAGCCATTTTTGTACTCTAGTCTGTGTGTAAAGTGTGAGATAACTATAATTTTAATGCTAGAAATAATGTACCTGTAAAAATGTCATTAAATATGGAGCTTGACAGTGGGGAATTCTTAGCCATTTTAGACCTTTGCAAACAGTGATATAAACCTCGCTATCACAATGAAACAATGTAGTCACTATGCATTTCACTGAGTTATTTGTTTATGGGACTACTCTAAATTCCACCTCACACTACCAGATGTTGATATTTATTCTTTAGAAATGAGTCTGAACTTCATTCCTACTTAGCAAATACTTTTTTTTTTGTTATTTCCAAAGATGTAGTAGCATATCTACAAAGAAAAGCTAAAATATGAATAGATACTGCAATAATGAGGAGTAATTTTTGACCACGAACAAAAAAAGGTCACGTACCCCATTCCAATAATCAGTACTGCATTGTTTTTATCATCTTTTTTCTACTAATGTTTGTTTCTGATTTTTAAATATTGAGTGCCATAGCTTCTACTTATTCACGTTCTCTTTTTGTTTTCTAACATAAGTATCTGCTGAAGGCCACAAGCGATTGTCACAGATGGACTTCTTTTCCAACCTTATACTACCACCTTTATGTTTTTATGTATCACCACTCTTGGAAAACCATTCTAACATCCCACTATCATATCCTCAGGTGTAACTGGATATATAACTTCCCGATATTGCACAAGAGTAGTGTTTTCTTTTATTCCATTAGTTTTTAATAGTTTCCTACACTGTATCAAAATTCTCTTCCTTCCGGTTTTTTAGCTTTTAAATATTTACAGGTCATCATCATGCACCTTTCCCAAATATTATTTGATCATATCTTACCCAAGGGACCATTTAACCAAAGGATGTGCTAACCCTGATGGCAGTGTAGCTATTTATACCTTTCAGTGCATGTTTTCTTTCGCTACATCATGACCTTCAATCCTTGTCCATGGTAGCATGTAATTATTTGCCATTTCATTATTATTTTTGTCATTTTTCTCTTGTCTTATTCAACATACCAGTGTTTCTCTGAATTGAATGCCCCCAAAAAAATTGTAGTCATGCTTCAAGCTGCTTAAAAAAAGAAATTCACATTTTATACCACTTTCATAACTCCCAATAGAAACATGATTTTCAATACTAGAAATTTCATATCTTATATGAGGCACTGTTTTGCCACCTTATCTAATGCCTGGCTTTGTTGTTGTTTTATATTTAACTAGAGGAAGAAGAACAAAAAAGCAAGAACCGTAAGCAGTGAAGAGCTACAAGGAACCACATAATCATGGGACTGTAAGAGATGATAATAAACAGTGACAAAGTATAGACTGACATAGACCAAAACTACTCTTCATAGGAGTTAATCCAAATAACCACAATTTCATTTTCATATCTTTAAAGTCTCTAAAAAAAAAGAGGCTTCATATGACCTAGACAGTTTGTTTGAATGCCTGATTATCCCTTAGTTAGAAAAACCCTTTACAATTAAATTTAGATATTTTTCTCTGTGAGTAAAATCCCATGGCATGAAGATAAGAATCATTGATTACTGTATCTTTAAACTGCTTCCCTCTAAACTTCAAGTTGCTTCTCTCTTTCTCGAAGTAAACTCTACAGCAAGAGATGTTACCCATGTTAACATCACAGACCAAGGTAAAGTGTAATATTTGTGTCTTAAACACAACAAATTTGTTGTTGTTATTGTTTGCTGTCATTGTTATTTGTTTGGCTTTTTTTTTTTTCCCGTTCAGCTACAATAATTCAAATTCAGGTTTTATTTCTCTGTCACCCTCCGTTTCAGATGGTGCACTCCCTAATAGAAGATTTTACAGCTCTTATTCAAGGTTTACTTTTCCTTCCTACATTTAACACTCTGGTCTTGCCTCTACTGAATCGCTTCTGCAGTTTTGTCGAGATCACTCAGAATTCTCAGACCTTCTTCCAGCAGGCTTGCTAGCTGTCCCACTTTAACTGATTACAATAAATTAACTGATTACAATTTGATGAAAACCAAACTGAGGAAAGAACTGAATATTTTGCTTGCTCTGTAATTCATTTTGATACTCAAAGTAACGTTTCATAATAGTAAAAAAAATTGACATTATTTAGTATGTGAGAAAATGGTAAATGTATTATTTGGCTGCAAAAAATGCTGGCTTTTGCAAGTATATTTCTATAAAAAATAATCAGACAAGAGATGTTTCACTAGCATTGTCAGTGTTCAAAATCCACAGAGCTAAAGAAGGGGCAGGGGGAATCTTTTGGTTGGACTTTTCAATCTCCCCAGAATATTTCCCCCATTTTCACAAGCCCCACAGCATGCATTTTGGGCAGCCTGCTTAGAATTTCTTTTCTGAGCAGAAATACATGATAATATGGAGATGACTCCAGTGGGTTAATTGGAAACTGCCCAGAAGAAAGCTGAATTGCTGGCAACCTAGCTCTAAAACTCAAATCTTTCTAAGCTACAATGTGCTAATTTTTATTAATTATTAGATTATTAAATAATATTACTGCTATATGTATGTATCTTTAAAATAAAAAATAACAAAGGCTCTAATCTTGAAGATGCAATGACAGTGAAAGGACATCTTGCTGAAGAAAACTAACATATAAAGCACTTAAACTATGACAAAGAGGTGAAATATTATTAAATATAATTCATTTATTCACTTATGAATACTGTATGTGCATCTACAAAGGTATGCTTCTTAATGCAATTTAATAGCTTTGAATGCAATTTTCACACTATTTACAGATCTGACCCTTCTCCGCAACACCAGTTTCTCAATAATCAGCACTTTCATGTTTGCTAACTTCCAATAATATTTGTAAAATAGAGGACATGCAGTAAAGCTCACATCTGCTAACTTCAGTCTAACCCACACCTTGCTCCATACAGTGCCACCCTGAGAACCATCTTTGCTAAGAATTCTAAACAAAGTCTTAGTTGTCTGTCTTTCCTTCTATAAATAATCAACCTGGAAACAATGTGATTAACTATGATTGTTTCTAATAAAAGCAGTAGGTAGTTTCCTGCATATTTGCATTTTAGTTTCTAGAAAGAAATAGTGTCTCTTTAATACTGGCAGAGAATGGATTTGCTTCATACTAGAAAGTATTATAGCACTGAATAAAGTCTTTCTGATCAAACCATACCATAATAGCTTTTGTCTTGTGTCACTTTATGTTAGCCAGCATCAGAAGAGAAAATAAGCAGAGGCTTGCTATTGTGCCTCTATTTTAAAAGGGCCTTCCATCTGGTAGGAAGCAGAAGCCATCAGCACTGTAATTAAAATGCAATTACTGTCCCCCGCCGCAATCCCAGGACGACCATTCCATCTGTGTGATATACAGTGTAAAAAACACAATTTTTTGCACTTTTCTAGCTCCATTAAGTTTATTCTCTTTCTATTAATTAATCTAACAGCACTAAGGGGTTGTTCTTGTTTTGCAAGCCATTGTGTCACAAACTGCGCGCTCACAAAGACTGAAACCACATGAATTTTTAAAACTCTCCACTATCCCTGTGACATAAAACCTTAATTACTTTTGACTAAATCTGTAATTAAAATATATCACCGCAGCAGATTTACCTGCGTGTGGGTGTTGGAGTGCATGCTTCTGTGACTGTCACAAATGAATCACTCTGAGACTGTGTTATAAAAAGGGAGATGAGGATGCACAACAAAAAAGACGCAGAATAGGGACTTTGAAAATGAAAAACTGGTAGCAATTTAGGAAAAAGTTGTGCACTGGTAAAATAAGAAGGAGTCATTTACTTATTTTACTGGCTTTTAAAATAAAAATATTTGAAGTATATGTGGAGACACACTGGATGCTCCCAGTTTATTCTGTTGCAGTCCAACATTTCAATGTGCTACCATGACCTTATAACAATAAAATATGACAATAAGTAAAATATCAAGTACTACAAAATAAGATTTCATAATATTTTTTCCTAGCAATCCAACTTGTATAATTAATAGCATATAATAATGTATAAGAATAAGGTAATTTCATAATCTACTTCTTTCATTCACAACTGTACAGTCCAAGGCCTTCCATCTGCCAACTCATAAAATCTTAAAAGCTTTGTGAGAAGTACAGGATCTGCATATATCCAGACAAAAGTGTTAGCTAAATATTAGGGTGAAATCCTAACCCTGTCACAGCTTGTTAGAAGCTTGCCTTTGACTTCTGTGGAGTCAAAGAGCATTTTGTTTTGTTTTGTTTTTTTAAATACATGTTGTTAGGCAAAAACAGAAAAACAAAACCCTCTGCAACTGACCAGCTGCAAGAGGTGAGCACACTACTACTGAGCCTCAACGTGAGATTCTTTGCCATAAAATGTCACACAAAATAATATTTAAAAGCCCTGGCAAATAATAAATTCCCATTTCTGATTTTGACTATCTTGGAACACTTTAAGGTTCAGCATGTGCATAAGTGTTTTTACAAACTCAGCATGTGGGCTCAATATGTCTCCAGCAGAAGAGAATTTTGGCATTTCATAGACTCCTTAAAGGGTACGGCCAGAAACATCGTAAGATGTTTAAGCTAGCTTCCTGCAGCTCATAGGTCACTAAAGATGCCACTCACCTTCTTATTTAGTACAACGACTTGGGTTTTGCTAGCATATATTGAGTCCCACTTCAAAGATGTCACAAGACAAAGAGTCCCATTTTAAGAGCTTGCTCCAGTAGTTAATAATGCCAATCAGTCAGAATTTGTGCCTTACTCCCAAGTTGACTTATCTGTTTTAAGATTCAGGCATTAGTTTCTAACACGCTTCTGTACTTTAATTTTAAAAAGCTTTTTAATACCCGGTATTTTCTTCCTGTGAATTTACTTGCACACTGTAATCATGTTACCTATCAATCTTCTTTTGATAAGATAAACAGATTGGGCTATTTAAATCTCCCACTATAAAGCATTTTCTTCAGCTCTTAAAATGTTTTCATCTTCCTGTACCTCATGTAATTTTAAATATGTGAGCAACAACAATGTGTAAAGTATTCACCATCCTCAAGGTAGGTCGAGAGGCTCGATGCTTTAGGTGGATACTAAAATAACTCGAGCTTGGAATTGATACATGACATGGAGAAAATGAATCCAATCAGCATCCTCCTACGAGGAAGTGGCTCCAGGGCTCGGTGTTCCTACTGATACCACTGAGCGCTTTAGCTTTCATGCAGCAAGTTGTTAATGATAACCTAATTGACAATAGCCTGGCTTTCTGTAAGGGAAGGTTCCCAGGCCAGCCTGCTAAAGAGAACCTGCAAGAATTTAGCGGGTTCAGGAGTTACAGTCTGTCTGGAACCAGATGGTTTGCATGTAGTTCATCTCTGTGTAGGAAAGCAGATCTCACATGCTTCCTATGTATGTTGTTACTTAAACTGGTATTTTTTTCATCTCAAAAAGTGACAATTTGGTGTTGCTTTAATAATAATAATAATAAAGAAGTGATATCAACATGTTGCCTTGTTTCACATGCTGATTATTACATAAATGAAGGTATATTACTCTATTGAAAAGTAGTAGAGAGAAATCTTATGACCAACAATACGTGATTTAATGGATAAAGCATCAAATTCAGCACTGGTCAAGGATAAGGCATTTTGGCACTTACACATAAAAAAGCCAAACTTAAAAAATTACAAAATTTCATAGGAATGACTTTGATATAAATGTAATTGCTTATAATTTGAACAAAGATATTCAGTATAGACATGTTGTTTGTCAAACTATAGTATGATTTTATGATAAAAAATATTAAAATAATAGGTCTTTGTAATGACTCTGTATGTTTATTTGAAAGAACATATGAGCACAGTCCTTTGTTCTGCTCTAATACTGATCTTCTCATTATCTAGATCGCTTCCTCTCATTTGTAAGCATAACAGACATAAGAGTACACATATAGTTCTAATTAATATTAGTACTTAGTGGCCCACTCCTAGATCCTACCGATATATTTAGAAACTAAATAAACTGCACACAAAAAACAGCCAATCTAAGAAAACATATATATCACACGGTAGGCCTACATGACTTCATTTGATTTTCAAGAGCGTTGAAGAGAACTAACTTCACTCTGCCAGATAGTCTATGAATACAATCAATAAGTGCACATCCCCAAATGCTGTCTAATGGTATTAATTTCACCTCCCAGGACATCCTATAGCACTAGTTACTGTATAGGAAAAAAAGTCTATATTAAATAGGAATATCCTGATGGAATTAAACTTACTGGCGAGAATCTGGGAGATTACTACAGATTCATCTGTACATGCAGGCTCAAACACGTCTCCTGCCTAAACGTACTGTAAACTGGAATGTCAGCCCACACTAACAACAAATGTTAAGAATTGTATAGAAGGACAAAAGAAAATTGGAGTGTGAGGAAAGAAAGGGAGAGGGGTGTTACAGCAAACTATGAGAATACACATTTAAAATGTATTATCTGCGTCAGACATTCCTTAGTCTATGCTCTCAGTGCCTTAGTACACAGAAACTGCCTGCTGCCTGTGTAAAGGTAAGAAAACAGTTATTGACTGCTGTTGTGAGGAACAACTATGTACTAGTATCTGTTTTGCTAACCTAGTGCGTAAGGCAATACTAAATTACGTTTCATATCATACAGTCTATCACTGTTCGGCCCTCTGGGCTGTTTTTATTTATAGAATGTTGTTTCTAGTTTACTTTAGTGTTTTCATATTAGATAAATATTCATGAAAGTGCACTCTTCCTGAAATTGGGTCATTTAGGCATACTATCCCATTAAAAATAGATTTACTTTTTTTACAGGTGTCATCCATTAAGGTAGGACATAGACAAAACCAGCCAATTGTATCTGTCAAAAAAATGTTAGCCCTTCTGGAAAGTCGGTCTTCTGTCCTTTACAGATAGCACTTAATAACAAAATGACTAACTTCCTTTCTGTGGCATTTATACTTTGGGGAATTTTTACCGTTGCAAAATTTGTACCTGAGGGTTTGAGGAGATATTTTAGTCCTTCCAAGGTGTTCTGACTGACACCAGGCATAGAAATAAAAGTATGTTCTTATTGGCTAAGATGTAGCCACAGGATGTTGGCTCAGGAGAGAGAAGTTTAACTCTCACTATGATTACACACAAACAAAGCAGAAGACGAAACAGAGTACTGATGTGGTTTCTCTCTGGAAATATGGGATGGGAAGCTTGTATATCCACAGAGCAGTGGAACTACAAGGATTCTGTTTGGTGTGAGTCCTGGTCATATAAATTCATGCAAGGTGTGTACACATATAAGTGTGGGTTCTTAAATTCCTTTGTCTTCCATATATTTGAGCCACAGCAATTCAATTGGAAGTACTGTGGAGGAAGAGTTTTAGGAGTATGTGTAGGGAAGAAATAACACCTGTGACAGATGAAAGAAAGAGTTTGCGAGGCTTGGATATAGATCAAACAAAGGGTCAGGCTGATAGGTGTGATCAAAAGCACAGGTTTGGAGAAATTGAGACAAACAGGTATTTCTATAGAGCAGTCCATCACTCCCTCTTAGAAATTGTTTTAAAATGGGATGAATGGCCCCTCAGAGAGCCTTGGGAGTTTTTGATGTATAGAGAGAACTTCAACATCTGATCTAGCCTGGAAACCTAGACCTGTGAGAGAGGAGTGAGATAAATGTGAGAGAATCAACTCAGCAGACACCAAGGTCAGTGAAGAAGGAAGGTGAGGGAGTGCTCCAGGTGCTGGAGCAGAGATTAGCCTACAGCCCCTAGAGAGAAGCATAGAGAAACATGCTCCCGTACAGTCCATGAGGGATCACACTGGAGAATATATCCACCTGCAGCTCATGGAGGACTCCATGATACAGCAGATGGATGTGCCAGGAGGAAGTTGCAGCGCACAGAGAATACACACTGAAGCAGGTTTTCTGGAAGGATCTGTGGCCCTTGGGAGACTCACACTGGAGAAATCTGTTCCTGCATAGAACAGGTAGAGCACACTGTACTCTGTGGAAAAGATCCACGCTGGAGCAGTTCTTAAAGGACTGTATTCCATGGGAAGGACTCAGGATGGAGCAGTTCGTGAAGAACTGCGTCCCACTGTGTCCCTTAAGCACAATGGCTACTCAGTAGGTAACTGCCTATTGCACTACCTATCAAGCTTTTTTTCTTGATATTGATGACACAGCTCTCTCTTTAAAGTAAGAAGCAAAATCACAGCCAAAATCTTACGACAGTTAATTGCTCAGTGATTAATAATATTGTTATCTCCAACACACACTAGTGAGGCTGTGTGTGAAGTATTAAAAGAAAGAAAATCATGTTGGCCAACCTGAAATTTTAATGCAGGTTAGCAAAAAATTAATTCCTTTTTGAGTCTATCCAGTTCAACACCCCTAGTCAAGAGGTAATATATGCTGCTTCAAAACATACATACATACCTGGAAAAGGAACCTAACACAAGAAATATGTCTTCTTAATGATTAAATATATTTTCAAATTTGAGAACTTGTAGTTCTGCAAGCTTCATTTTCCATTCTACTCATATGACAACACATTTCAATTGTAGGCATTTCCCTATGATTTCTATTTATATATGTACTTTATCTCAGGAAGGTACCATTTCTGATTAAAATGAAGTAGTCTGGTTGTGGTGTACAACTTCCCTGAATCTTCAGGCCTATCACTTCACCTTGACAATGCTTGGTAGTAATTATGTGTTATTTTCCTGAAAGAAGCATTTTTGTTTATTTTACCAGAAGCAAAACAACTTAAGGAAGAGTTTATAGTAGAGATGATCTTGTCTAGTGGGAAGTTTCCCTGCCTATGGCAGGGGGTTTCAACTAGATGATCTTAAAGGTCCCTTCCAACACAAACCATTCTACGCTTCTATGAATTTTTGGTGATTGTGTTTAAACTCTAATTTACTGAACTCAATAGCTCATTATCAAAGCATTGTTTTTCTCATTCTTATGGCTCCTCTAGAGCATTTCCAATTTATCCAGGCCCTTCCTGACTTTATTTTTATATTCAGTCCATAATTTACCCTGATTTTAGCCTGGTTTTGTTCACAATCTTTCTTTCTATGATAAAGGCTCCCCTCCTAGATGGGCATGCACACCTGTCCTTCCCATTATTTATTACTTTCCCAGTTTGTGGATATTGTGGCCTTCATCATCATTTTATTTTCTTTTGTGATAATAATGATGAGTAATATTAGCCTAAGAGCACAAAAATTATGTACTACTGTAGGAAGCTGTTCTTTGCTGAAGTTATTAAGACGTATTGATATATATCTATACATAAAGAAAAAAATTCATAGGAGGTCTATATTCAAAGCTTTGAGTACCACTTCCCATGCATAACTCACATCTCCTCAGAGGAAAATATCTTCAGATTAAGAGACCATTTCCAAAGAAGATAATGCTATTTTCTTCTCAAAAAATAAAAATCAACTAGAGCAATAACACTTTATTTCACATCTGCCAAGCTCTATTTGATCATCACCAGTGTGACTACTATAGCACATGTAGAAATAACTGCAGCTTTATAGAGGTTATATTAATATTATATTTTCAAACATCCCCAAAGATTTATCAGTCTGATGTAAAATCTAAACACTTTAAAATAGTTTCATTAATTTATCTTCCTTTAGTACGAACTTCGGGGAACTCAAGATATAATTCCGATCCTGGGCTCTCTATGCAGATTTTGCTGAATATATAATGGCTATTGACAATTATTTTTTATTCACTACAAACTTGATGAATCAGATACTTTTCTTCACATTACTTTGTTGATGAGATACAGAGTTCTCATATCCTTTTCCTTTACATTCTTCTGTTTCGATAAAAGCAGATACTATGCTGAGACAAGAAGAATATGGGAAAGACAGTTCACACGGATCTCAGGAAATTTGGCCCTCCATTTTCAAAGCACGTGAGGAACTGCTAAAATAAGTGCAGACAGTTTTGAGAACAGAAGAACATGATGAAGGGATTATTTTGACTAACAGTAAAAGAATTTTTAAATTAATTCCAAAGCGTTAGAAATGGTTGCAGTTACATTCTGTAACAAACCATACTGAAACAATATAAGTTGTCACATAAAGTTGTAAAATAAAGGAGAAATTGGAATTATTCATAGGAATATTTTGAAAAACAAAAATGAAAACTGGAGACCTCATAGTCTTTAGTAGTTGGGGCTTTAACTACTTTAGTGATTTAACTAGAGAACATAACACTGAAAAACTTCAAATAAAGAAAATAGTTGGCAGGCTGACATGTCATTAAATTCCAAAAGAGGTCTAGGAAATAAGGCCTGCTCTTACCTATAGTAAACAATCATTTATCACTTTGAAGAATACATGATCTGATTCTTACAGAAAGTTTCAACTTGAATACAGGATAGACTTAGACAGAAATTGTTTGGATAGATCCCTTCCTGATCAGACTTATAATGTTTCTTTGGTTCTAATATGACTAACCTATAATAACTGGTAAAGAGCTGATAGTTATTTTCCCTATAAAGCTGCAGAGTACTCAATTTTGACTAGCAATTTAAAAACCTGCAGATATGTAATACAGTGACTAAAAGCACTGTAGAAAAATGTTATTGCTGATAGGTGCTAAATTTGATAAGAACTTTCTTTGCAAGAAGCTAGCCATTATTTGGTGCCTTCTGTGGAGCTGAAAGGAACTAGGTCATTCTCTTACATTCCCCATAGCCCCTTTTTGTCCTTAAACATCTTCACAAACAAAAGCTACCATTTTTCTTTGCACACTGAGATCTGGAAAAGTGTTCATTACAAGCATTAATTTCTGTCCAGATGTACAATTTCTTTTTTCTATCAAATCAGTCAGAAAACAGATGTTCAAAAAATTTAGAAATCTTCTGAAATATTTAGCATAATATGCTATGATATAATACACGCATTGATTTTTTTTCCTCATAGCTTTAAGAGATTCTTATTGATGGAAAACATGTAATAGTAGCTACACCTAAGTTAACAATTGCCACCAAACTGACACAAAATTCAGGTGGTTCAGCAGAAACCAAGTAGGCAACTACACAGGTAAACGAGTAAGCATAATTTCACGCTGTTCAGAAACAGCAACCCAAAAGCAGCAGTGAAAATGGCATGTAAATTAATTTGTTCAATCTACAGCTAATTGCATTGACCTCAAAAACTACTAGATTATGTTACAAAAATGACACTTTAGACAATTTCAGGGTTTGTTTGCCTGTTTGTTTTGGTGTTATGTGTCATACCTACAAGAAGTAGATGACATCCTTAGTCTCAGAAGACAAAGATACAATATATCTTACTGTTATATAAACATTGAGCTAATACAACTATATTTCTTCCAGTAACAAAGCTAATTAAGTTAGAGTTAGATCACTAGCTTATGCAGACAAATCTCAGAAGGCAGAAGTTTTAACAAATGGAATAATTAGGTGATTAGCTTACAACAATATACTTTGCTTTTAAAATTCAGCAAACTTTTATACAAATTTTCAGCTTCTACTTTTATGGTTATTATCTCAATAACTGAATAGATTTTTTATTTTATAGCTACTTAGCAAAACTACTTTTATATTGAATCTAAAGGTCAGATTTTTCCATGAAGATCTAGTTCAAATTGTTATATTAATTCATTTTTTGATACATAAAGGACACTCTTAGTTAAGACCTCACACCATAAATACAGCAGATCTAGACCTACTAATTAGATTTTATAGTGACAGAAAATGAAAAATTCAACAATAACTAATTGTGCTAGTATTTAAATACATATAAGCTTTCAACCACTACTTGTTTTACATGAGAGTTTTGTAATTAACAAAACTTGACTGTTTATTTTCACTTTTAACAAGCAACAGTTAAAAGAAGTTGTTAGAATTTAAAAATCAATTGTATCATCCTTCTAGTGAATCACACCTCGTGTTTAGCACGCTTTATTCTAGAGCTAATTATGTTGTACACACAAACATTCCTAAGATAAATGTTTATTACTGAAATGATAACATGACTGCAATATAATGGCAATATCATAATGCAATTACAATGAATCACAATAATCTTGAAGTGTTTTGAGGTACTTAAATATGCAGTACACTTCATATACTCCATGTTATGCTGTTCTGTTTATCTAGGCAAAACAGAAATCTATATTATTCACATTATTTTGCTACTGTTGTGTATTGCTGATATTACCCTAATGTCTAGGAGATTAAGACATTGATCAGCATCTCTCTTCTTCTGGGTGCTGCCAGAAAACAGAAATAAGAAATGGTCTCTGTCAAAGGGGCATTACGTACAGTACACAAAGAGGCAGACATATGGGAAAGCGCAAGGAAACAATGAGACAGCACTGGCCAGACTGAATGTTTATATAGTCCCCATACACCAGCAGTCTAGCCCTTGTCACATTGCTTTATAGCATGTATAGAGGGAGGCAAAGTGTTACGCTAAAGAAGAAGAGAAAAGCAAATAATGGATTAATTTTGTGACTGCTACCACTAAGCAGTCAATTAAATAATAACTTGTAGTCATTCACACACTGCAGTATGAAGTTTGAGCTAGTTATCTGTGTAATCCTTCTTTTTATATATATCCATGATGTTTCAACATCTAAGGTTGTCTAAGAGTACTCAGATGTTCCTTAGTAGAAAGTATTTTCTTTCCTAAAGATTAAATTTATTGTAATAAATGTCTTCATAACTGTAAATATGAATTTCCTCCACACATTTAAGTCAGCACAGTGTCTCTCCTGTTCTTCTCTCTATATATAATTAATATAGATAGAATACTGAACTCACTTTTTGGGGTTCTTTTTTAGCATTTATGAAATACATAATAGTAACTATAATAAAACATTTGTGTCTTAATCTGCCTGCTTTTTGCATACAAATTGTCCCTTAGCTCCCTTCTGTAGCACATTTTCGTTTTGCCTTTTACATCTGGAAACCCTTGGTTGGCTATTTCCTCTTCTCTCACTAATTGGATGCTTTCCAGAGACCTGAAAAAGACTAAAACATATTCCCAAAATAGCTCTCAAACACTAAATAAGAATCAGGAAATTAACAGAAGTATGGTAAAAGAATCACTCAGATTTTTCCTGCATTTATTACCATCCAATCTGTATTCTGGATATTCTGAATTTAAGTTCTTTAAGAAAGGAAGCTTCATCTTCAGGTTATCTGCAAAGCACTTAGCACACCTGGGGTGTTAAATGAATAGTTATAATAGATACATGGTTGAATAGCATTAAAAGGCAGTGGGCACAAAGACATTCACTGGATCACCTGTTTTGACCAGCCTGATTAATGTGGTAATTGTGCGTGCATTCTTTAATGCACAGACTTCCTTCAGTGACAAAAGACCTATTGTGAGTGGCCACTACTTCTGCCCTGGTAATTTCACTGACATTCAACAGCTTCCAATGTTGAACTCCTTGTTCCACATTAAAAAAAAAAAAAGAAGAAGAAGAAGAAATAAAACCATATTTTATTCAATGAAGGAATTATTAGGGAAAAGATAGAAACATTTTTTTAGTAATTTTTAATTCTATCTTTATTTTTGAAGGGAATCAAATTTAGCATCCTCACTTCCCAAAACCTTTGGCCTCCTAACTAGCTTAATTGGTCTCTGTTCATTTCTTACTCGGATCATTTATAAACTGCCTCTATGGCCCCTGCTGCTTTTTCAAAGCAGCATATGGTCCTTCCATTCATGACAGCCACCATTTCTATTAGTGCGTAAAGGAGAAAAGCATCATATTCGGATTGCACCAGAAAAAAAACTGAAACAAAATTTGGGATTCAAGAGTGAAGGTATTAATAGCAACACTAACTCAGAAACATCACCCATTCTATATGATTTATAACGTATTTTGACAACATGAAGTACTAAAAACTCAGTACTAGGGCTACATTTGACAAAAAAAAAAAAAAAAAAAAAAATAAAGCAGTTTAAATTCACAACAGTATGCATTTGTGAGACATGCTATTGGAACCTCAAAGACTTCTTTACTTACAAAAAGTAAAAGCACAAAGCCTTTACATGGAATGAAAAAAATAATGCCACATATAGCTAATAAGGTTTAAAACAAGCCAAGAGCAATTAATAAAAAATAACACCTCAGTATTAAACTGATTAACTCACAAAATATAGAAAATAAAAGAGTTGAATTCCAAAGAGCGAGTGTCCCATTCCCATCCCAATTATTAAAATCTACAACTAAAAGACCAAAAATATGAGTGGCAAATATTATACTTAGCCCTAGTTTCTATGAACTATGCTAGCAGAAGGACACATTTTACAAACTAAACAAATTCAATTTGAATTTGAATTTTAAATAAATAGAAAAATATTGTGACAATTATAGCAATGAATGCTTAGATCATAATTCCTTGCAGTGGCCAGCAAGCGCAGCCTATTAATGCAAAATAACCCACAGAGGGCTGGCCGGAATAGACTCAGTCAAGATTCCCATTTGTCTCCTGGAATAGACAGATACATCCTCTTCAGATGTAATGTTTCTCTATTAGGCCTAAGCAGGCTACAGAACCTAGAACCAGGTATGGCCTACTGCTATACCAACCCTTTTTAAACTCTTGCAGATTATGTAAGTCTAGTTCAAACATCTAAAACCAAACAAAAATACTATCTATACTATCAGACTTAGGAATGTTCGTGGTTTAATGTTGTTTTGTCTGTTCTGTTTATAATTTTTCACTGATCAGAAATAAAAATACTTTTAACTTCTCTTTCTGTTCTTAGGCTTTTATTTCCATTTTTTTGTAGTTAAATGATGTAGCTTCACTCTGTTTGCCAACTTGGATGAAAGGTTAAAACATTGTTAATTGAGATATACTGGATATTACTTTGAACAGCAGAGGCATCTTTTATGGATGGCGATATGAATTCAATAAAGCTGAATTAACATGAAATAAGGCTAATGTAGTGCCTGCATATTTACCAATTGATTTCAAATTTTCTTCTTTAATGTTTATTTCTCTCATTCAGAAAAATGACACGGTTCACTAAGTAACTTGTTTCAGTCCAGTAAAAGCTAGAGGTACGTCAGCTTCTGAACTGCATAATACAAGATCCCCCTGTTCTCAACATATCTTTATGTTTTCTACAGATTCAAAATCAAAAAAACCCTACAGTTGAGTTTTGTCTTGAAGTCCCTTCAATGAGTATGTTTTAAGTCTATTTCTGATCTATTGACATTATTTAGAAAACTGGTTCAAGTACAAAAAGAAACCAACTCTCTAATCATATATATTCAGAGTACATACATGAGTACTTTGTGACTAAGTCATTTGACCTGTTTTAAGAATGACAAAATCCAGCTATGAATTTTTTAAGAGGATGCAAAAAATAAAAAAAGTCACTTAGATTCTTGCCATGCACATATCTTCTATTATTAAATAGTTCACAAGAAAAGATAAGCTTTCCTGTATGTAGATACAGGTCTTATTTCTCAGTAATTTTATACAGGACAAATTTGTTTCATACAATAAAAATTATAATAGAAACATAAATTTTAATATAATAGGCCATATTTCAACAAATTCAATTTGCATTACCTCAGTGCAGGTGGTTATTTATTGCAGTGCATGTACACATAATCTTGATGTTTTGAAGGTGACTCAGACTGGCTGAGTAAGTTAGCCAGGGACAGCCAGCGAAAGCATTTACTCAGCATCTAGAGCACATATTACAAGCTCAGCTCTGCATGAAGGGCAATTTGGACCATGAAGAAGCAGCAAACTGAATCAAGGACAAGTGTAGTTTAACACTTCCCATCTCATGAATTGAGAATAAAATCCCATTTTTAAAGGAAAAAATCTGAAGATCAAAACCTGGTTCACAAAAATAGTTCAAGTACAGCCCTGAGTACTTAGCATCATCCATAAGAAAACTATGTTATTGTATGGCTAAAAACACAACAACTTCTGTTTTTATATATATGTGTGTGTGTGTGTGGCTAGTGGAGTTTATTTCAATTTTTTTTTCTTTTTCTCTTTTTCTTTTGAATAGAAAGCAATTAGATTTTATGTCACTGCAACATAAAAAGCTCTATGACCTGGTAGCGGAGGAAAAGAAGACAACTATGAAGATTTAAAAGTGAAAGGAAAGAGGAGAAAGAGGAGTCGGGTTGAAGCTAGAAGGACTGATTGAAGAAAGATGAGTGCTGAAAGCAGAGAGAAAGAAGTGAGCATATGAGACAGAGATCAAAGGCACAGATCATACTCTAATCTGGACAAGTACATTTCTCATTGACTTTAATGTAAGTAGAAAGCATCCATTTGGCAAAGATTCCCCCCAAAAGACATTTTTAAGAAAACCGTATGGAAAAACAACATGCTTACTCAAGATAGAATACTCCCCAAATTGGATTCATTTTTAGTGACAGTTAAAAATATCATATTTACCTCAAAATTATAGTTTTTCTTATTTTAGAGTAAAAGAAAAGTGAGTTACATTAGCTCTTAAATAAGATTTGTTCATTAAGAATTTTGTCCAAGTCTCCTGTCCTGATACTGCTGATGTACTCTGCTGCTATACTGACAGTCCCATTTGTAATGCCTTGGCAGCAAGACCCATTTAAATCAATAGATATACATGTATGTACACAAACTTTATCTTTCTGCCAACAGACTTAATTTAGATGCTCACAGCCCTACAGATGTTATAGACTACTTCAGGTTTTTTACCCTGTATGCAACAAATACAAATATTTTTTCAGCTGACTTTCATTAAGTTACTATATTTCACACAAAATACAGAATTTATGTGTATTCTAAACTGGAAATGTTTGTTTTGAGGAAAAAATAATTAGTAATAAAAGGTAAGAAATATTAATAACAATATCAATAATTCAGGTAGTATTTTACACAAATACATATTATTTTAAAAATATATTATGTACTTTTGTCTTTTCTAATAGGTGAAGCTGAGTTAACAGTTGGATAACCCCTGGATATATAGTGAAGATATAATCTGGGTAGAGAACTTCCTTAATACCAACTTCTCTCTACAGAACAATGTTATGGGCCCACATCATTTTTTCAAGGTATTGACATGCTTTATCTCAAGTGGTAACACACCTCATGATTTTCCACTTTAGAACATATCGAAGGAATCTTTTGATTAAATAAGACTCAGCAAACCAGGATGATGCATATTCAGGCCTTCATACATTAAAGCATCCAGTAAAACATACTCCTCATTTGCAACACAAGGAGACTTTCACTTATGCTGGACACAATCAACTTAAGCATGGGCCCCGATTTGCAACTTCACAGGGCCAAACCCAAAACAATTAATTAATATCTTAATTCTGAAACTTATTTGTTATCATAAAAGCAAGTAGTTTTATTCAGCTACTTGCATAAATCACGCTTCCATATGTGAATTAAGGCTTACATACAAATCCCTATGATTATCATTTGTCAACAGGAGTGTGTGAAACTGCTAATTTGAATACAAGAATGGTTGCACTATGCAGTTTGTACATATTTCATAGTGAATATTTTACATTGTTCTATATGCAAGCCAATTTTAATGCAAACTACTTAATTTCCCCTAGGTAATGAGAAGGTAAAGGAGGTAATCAAGATGTAAATCAAGATTCTGCTGTTTTCCTGCTAGTATGAATATAACATGAATTAAAGTTTGATTTACCAAGAAAATAAGCATTGTTCTAAAGCAAATGATTTCAGATGTCATGTGCTGCATCCCACTAACACACAGAAGAAGCAGGTCTACCTTTGCCACTGTAAGCAACTTTTTGCTTAATCTATGTTAAGGATACTTAACGATGGACACCCCATAATTTTCCCAGGCAGGCCATCCAAGTGGTTCACTGCCTCCACAGTTAGACACCTTCACCTAATAACTATTTTGAATTCTCAGGTTAAGTCCATAAGTTACTATCCCAATCACAATTTCTGATCAGTCTCTCCACTTTCTTTCAGCTGTGTTCAGTCAGTCAACAGTTTCCTTGAAGAGAAGTATGCAAAATTAGATACACTTTGGCCTTTCCCATGCTATGCAGAGCTAAAAAATTTACTCCACGTTTTGTAGGTTATGATTCTGCTTCTACACTGAAGGATGCTGTTTCTTCTCTCCAGCTGTCAGATGATTTTGAATTCAATTTTTGTATCTCAGTATACTAATTATCTTTTCCAGAATGCTGTTGTTAACTAAAAGTTTAATTCTATCATCAAAGTCTAATGAGGAACTCTAACAGGAGCAACAGAACACCGAAGAGTCCCACTCAATACTTTCTTCAGTTTTGACTGTGAACCATTAAAAACCACCCTCTAGATAGCTTTCCAAGCAATACTCTATCACTCAAATGTAATATCATCTAGATCTTACTTCCTCATTTTGTTACTAATAATATTAGTAATAAAAGAGAAAAAAGTCTAGATAAATCAGGATTAAGCAGCATTTACTGTTTCTTCTCTATCCATAAAACTTACAAAATATTCTTATTAGAAACTATACAGACTTTGCTGTTGAATTTATACCTCAGCTTCTGTTGGATTTCACAGTTGCTTCACTTCAGAATTGTTTTATACAAAGAGTAAAGTTAAGCCATCTACGTCTTAACTGTAAGAAAAACTTAAAAAGCATTCTAATATTATCTCTCTTTTATTAAACAAAAAGAACCACATTGCTTTTACAGTTTACTGTGGGGAATCTTTCCTCTTAAGAGACAAGCTGTTGTCTGGTATGAACGCAAATGGGGAAAAATATTGTCCCCAGTGTTTCAGCATTCACTAAGATGTGTCAAGCTTAAATGAATCATTAAAAAAAAAACACAAAACTTCTCTTACGGGGAATCAACTTTGAAAAAGAACAGTCAAAAGAGCATTTTGCAGAATATGAAACAGTGCTTGGAATTTACAGTATGTCAGTACTATATTTGAACATCAATTATAACCATGCACTAGTTACTTTGGCCACAAAAGAAAACCAAGAACGTTTATTAGCCATACTTTGTTCTTATTCAGTATCATAGCGATCTGTAATTATATTAATTTAGCAACATTGTTGTTGGAATAAAGATGGACCCAAATCGAATTCAAATACCCTTGAGTCTCACTTAGCTAACAGTTGTTAGACCAGGTCAAAAAGGTAAAAGAGCTCAGTTGTGCTTGGAAGAGGAAAAATGAAAATGAAAACGAATCAACTGTAAAGAGAAAAGAGCAAACTAACAAATAAAAAAAGGATTATTTAAAGAGAAAATGCATTTCCAGGGTATATCAGAAATACTTAATTTGGAGGAATATATATTTTTTCTCCTTTCCTTTAACAAATTAATTATGACAAGTATATGCAATCTTCAGTTTTATGACTATATTGTCAGTGAAGTACTATCTGAAGAAATGTAAAGAAGTCATTTTCTGGTGTTTCAAACAAAACATCTGAGAGGTTCACTAGCTGTGATTTCCTTATTTTTTTTCTGTCAGCTATGGATGGCTCTGATTGTCCTTAACTCAGAATTACTCTGCAGTAACATCTGCATTACTCCAGGTGACGGAACTATACAATCATAGAATGCTTTGAGTAGGAAGGGACTTTCAAAGATCATCTATTTCTAACCGCTCTGCCTATGGCAAAGAAGACTTACACCAAATCATTTTGCACAAGATCCCATCCAACCTGACTAGAGAAGCTCCAAGGAGGAGGCATCCACAATGACAACAGCTAGGCTGGGAGAAAAAAGAGGTTTAAATAATTCAAGTAATAAACAAACCAGCCTCTTCAGAAGCAACCCATTATGTTGACCTATTTTATTGAATGTATGTAGTGTCCAATCTTGACTATAAAAAATAAAAATGTTTTCTTGCAGTAATTACAGAAATACTGAATAACTTCATATGCCATAAGAAACCAAACAAGATGCAACTCATGTGCTTTAGTTTTCTCTCCTCTGATCGCAGTGTGAAAGGTAGCACCTCTGAGCCTTGATCCTCAGCACCATATGATGCTGGAATACCCCTCTAGTTTACCCTGATGCCATCCTCCTCTAGCATTCAGCTAAAAGATTCTTTCATTATGGATGTACTGAGGTTTTTAAATATTTCCTTGCACACTTTATTTCTAGATATGTAGAAGGATGGAGGTTTCAGCAATTCTAAATTTTCTGTTATCTAAGGATGATTAAACCTGATCGCCTAGACATTTTGGAAGTAAATTCACATAGCCGTAAGACTTCCTGGCAGGCAGAAGTCAATAAATATTGTTAACTCTCTTCGGTGTTTGTTTAAAGTTATCTTTGGAATCAAATGTCCTTGGAAATAGGGCAAGACAACACAGATTAAAATATATGGGGGAAAAAAAAAGCCAAGAAAAAGGGAAGAAAGAAAGAAAAAGAAAGAAAGAGGAAGAGAAAGAGAGAAAGAGGGAAAAAGAAAACAAGGAAGGAAGGAAGGAAGGAAGGGAGGAAGCAGGAAGGCAGGCAAGAAGGAAGAAAGGAAGAGATGGGGGAAGGAAAAAAAGAAGAAAAAACATCCTGAACTCCGAAATTATGGAATTTTCTGTCCTACAAATGCTAAATAGCCTGGCATAGGCTTTATATCTATGACTTCTAACAGACATCGGCCTAAACAGAATAGAACATGTAACCTGCTATTTCTGTTAACTAAAGGAAGTCTTTTCAGTTTCAGTGCTGAACACATTTAGTGAAGTTATGAAAGAAGGCTCTATTTCTACTTCCATACGTATGCCTGTTTGTAATTGAGGTAGCAATTATGTCAACCTCTTGCAATATGTAGACTAGTTATATATTCTAAGCTGCCTTTATACAGTTGACATTTTGGTGACTGATACGTATAAACAAACAGAAATAGCTCTTGCTCTGCTAGTAGTTTTTACAGCACGTATTTCAATCCAAAATTATTTAATGCACACTTCCTCACTGTTTTAAGTATATGTACTAGCTGTACACCAGTCTTGGAGACCAGTCTCTGCTGGTGACACAGCCCTGGAATTTGTAAGTATTGTCTTTACATGGGAGACTTTCTGTTATTGAGTGAAAAGGTGCTGTGGTAGTCCCCAGAGACTATTCCAGAATTTTAAAAGAATTTGTTGTTAAGGATGTAAAAGGAATGAAATAAAACCTATTCAAAGAGTAAATTTTCTGCTCTTTCATTGTTTGTTCTACACTCTTATTGATAACGATGAAGTTCTCAGCTCCTATATGTTTATGAGCCAGAGTATACTTTGTATTAAATGACAATGTGAAAAGAGAACACTGTTTTTGTTGAAAATTGCATTCCTTATAACATTTTTTCTTATTTTTCCAGCTGTTTTAGAAGCAAAACTTCTGTAATTTTGCATTTTATATGTGTCAACTTTACTCAGACAAGAGCTGTGAGAGAATTACAAAGAAATGATTGAATTTTTTTCATCTTCCATTGTCCTGTTCAAAACTATCTTCTGACTCTAGGAAAACACTAGAGGATGTTAACTCTAGACTGTGAAACACAGAATCCTAATTAAGCTCCCGAAAATTAGGCTTCAATTGTTTCATAAGTCTGTTTGGCTGATATATATTTTGAGCTTAACATTAAATTGTCTTTATATACCATTACAAACGTATAGTTTGCAGATGAAATACAACTTACGTTATCTAACCACAGTAAGATGGAAATAAGAAGTAAGATAAGAAACAAAGACCAAAATGCAATCTAGTGAATATATTTAGTCAACAGTTATCTATGAAAAGCATCCCAGAAGATTTAATGTTCACTAGAGATCGGAATCTCGACTTCATTTGCACCTTCAGAGAATAATGTCTCCATCTGCAGTCCTGCTGGCATTACTAATTAAAGAATCATCTACTGATTTACCAACATGAGCTGGCATATAAAAGAATTCACAAAAACTGCTTTGGAATGAATAGCCTTGCAGTTCTGAAATCCCAATTCACTAAGCCATGATAACTTTAGTGCCATTTGGTGGGAAACACAATATAGATATTCATAAACGTACTTAACATGTAAATGGTAATATAAGTGTTTTCCCTTCTTCCTTTAAGGTCATCTCATATAAGTATTGTCCAAAACTTTGAGGCTATGAGAATTATTTTTTTAATGTTATAAGGGCTATGTATGCTGGCTGATAGAAGATTAATGAGTCAGTAAAGACATCCAACTACTTGAAAGCAAACATATTTCCATTTTCCAAAGACAGAAATGCACATGTACATCCACATTTCTTATTTAGAGACTGGAATTTCCCTGGAATTGTGAAAGTATACTATAAGCTGCAAGTTCATCTTCCTTCAAACAACTAAAACAGTTGATAAAGGAATTAAAAGAGATTGAAACAATTTAATTTTGATTAAAACAGACTGTGTTGCAGCTGAAGTTCTGTAGAAAATGCCAGACAGTTATAGACAGCAATTTTCTCCAACAGAAAAGGACATAATGATACCCAATGGTTAGAAACTGCAACTAGACAAATACACAAGTAAGGAACAACATTCTGTTAATGGAGATAATTAACAGCTAAAACAACTTATTCAGCAACTGGGACAATTTCTTCACAATTAACAGATATTAGGTAAAGGAAGGTTTGGTCATTTCTTGTAAGATAGCTCTGCACTTATCTATAATTGTAGTAACCTTTCTCTGCACTGGTTAATCTTTGAACTCCTTTTCAACAACAGTAACCAGAATTGAAGACAATAGGTCTTGCTGATGCCTCTCATAATGACACTATTGATGCCCCACAGTCACAGCTAATCAGCTAATATACACAACAATTTCTCATGTTTTGTGTTTAGCAATTAACAGCTTCCATTTTATGACAAAATTTCATTTTATTAACCACTAAATCTTTCAGTGCATGTTGTCATACCTTATTTCAACTACACTGCTTAAGTTTTACACGATCCTCTATCTTCATCAAATCAGATCCTCGTCTTTAATGACAATGCTTCCCATCTTCATATTATTGTTGAAATTTCATTGGCACAATACAATTATGGTAAAACTACTAATGAAAATGCCAAAGAAGATCAGAAGCAGATAAAAACTACGTTCCAATGAAGAAACCACTGAATCGTTGGTCTGAAATTCTTCCCAATGCCAATAAAAGGAAACCTAAAATATCCTCAAACAAGCCAGAGAAAACTCTGTCACTGTATTTCTATATAAAGAAAGACCTGGGATGTGAATTACACACTTTGTTTGAATGGTTTCCTGTGGCTGAAATTTTTGTTTACTGAACAACAAATAGAGCTCTGTATTACTGTAGATTGACAAAGCGTTTTTCTGCAGTGCCCCTCTAGAAAAACACAGTAGTTACAACTTTTTTCATATGACAGATAGACAAAAAAGAAGCCTGCCCACAGATAAAGTAAGAAGGTAAAGCAAGTAGTTACAAGGTGGAAACAGTAAAAACTTCAATTTCAAAACAGACTCTGAAGCTTGAGTGAGGTTATCTGGTGCAGTATATATAACATTTAATGAGCATCTCTCATCCTTGAGCCTCACACATACATTGTGGTTTGGAGGATCAGTACTTCTAACATTCCTGTATTTTGGGGATACCACTGCAATATGTGTGCTGAATTTAAAAATGTAGCACTTTTGCAAGTGATAAACATAATAAATGTAAAAGCAATAAAATGCAAGAGAATAAGAGACAGAGGTATGAGAAAATTTTTTGTTAAAATAATACATTTAGAGAAGTATGTCCAGAATAATAAAGGAAGTAAGCCAATAATATTTGTTCAGCAGAATGTAGCACTGTATTTTTACTGAGTAAATTAAAGAGCAGTGTGCAATTTGATGTTATTCCAGCTTTCAGCTATGTTTCTTTTAAATTTATTTTAATTAATAAATATTCCCTAGCTGATTACTTTTGTAATGTAGGATTGATATTCAAGCTTCAAAAATCAGTTCATTTCATGAAAAAAAAAAAACCAAATTTATATCTCATCACAATAACCTTGCAGGATTCTATAATGCCATCCTGCAGTCTGCCTCCTCTCTCCATCCTTCTAAGAGAAAAATTTGAAAAGTTTGTGCATGAAGCCATTATTATTTAAAAGTCTGCAAAACCAAAATCAGTCTGTACTCTGCAAAATTTAGTATATCAATATATTTGCAGATATAAAGTTCATGTCTATTTTTAATGCAGTAGTCTGCAAAGAGAATCCTAGAAAGATGCCCACACTTCCCAACTTTGTGCTGTTTACATTGACTTACTTGCTCATTTTAAAATTAATCCAGGTACAAATCTCTACAGAACATACAGAAACACTCCAGAAAGACGAGCTAGGATTACTATCTGAAAACATATTTTTGTAAATAAAATCACTCAAATTTGGAGAAAAATTTACTCTGCAATGTCGAATGCATTCTGTTAAGCTGCAGCATAAAACACAATGAAATCTGTCTAAAGTAAACATTTTTTACATTGCAGGAAATATTGTTTATTTAAATGGATGAAGAGTTTTGAAAGGATTGCAGGCTTGCCAAATAATACACCCTTCTCTTTTAAGGCTTCTTAACAGAACATATTTTCCCTAACCAAGTCAACCGTAGTCGAGATTAGTAAAATCTCCATTTCCCATTTTCAGATATATGACCAACATACCATTTATGGCTTAATTTTCTTTTAAGGGATTCTTATTTTCAAACTCTTTGATTTTATAATATTTATAAAATATATTTATATTTCTAAAACCTTTCAGTACCTTTGAAGCATTATTGTCCTCATTAACACACAGCATTCTCCAGTTTAGTACAATGTAAGAATGTAATTCAAGGTCTATTACTCCTCCATATCATTTAGAAAATTGTCAAATAAAATTATACTTATCACCAAACTTGGCAGTACTTCACTGATCGGTTTCATCTTGGTTGTAATTATTTTTCATTTGTGTATGCTCAGTAATTTTTCATTCTATGCCTGTCCTCTACAGTAGTTTCACTTTTTACATTTGACTTACTAGAAATTGTTTTTTATTTTCGTATTTCATTTTTCTATATACTACAGTACATATGTTGCTTTACACCCATATAAAATTTTGTAGGAATAATTAATGTTATTAAATCACTTTTGCTGTTGTTATTGTTGCTGCTTTTGTCTGATCATTACAACTGGAACAAAACACTTCCAGGTACAACTGTTGACTAGACCACTGTTGCATGTTGGTTCACATTTCCTACCTGTCACATATATAGTGTGACACGTAATCTTTGTTCCGCTGTTTTATAAACATTTCCAGAATATTTACCAAGGTGATTCTCTTACCTTCATTCTATTAATATGTTCACAGATTTCATTGTTTCATGTTTTTTGGTACTTTCCTGACAGTTGGGATTTTTTAGGAAAAAATTATTAAATTTTGTCAAGTATATTTATTCATTGCAATTAAAATCTTATTAACATACAATTCTGCATTGATAGAGACTTCTACAAAGACTATTAACTTTCAAACAATGATTAATCTCAACTCCTCAGTCCCTATTATCTGAATGCTCTTCAAAGTTGGTGAAAGGGAAACAAAAAAAATTATTGCAGTTTACCCCCTATTTTTTCCAATATTCCTCCGTCGTTAGGAGTAAAACTTTACTGAAGTCCCTTAAACATCCACCTCAGTTTCTGTGAAAGCTTTAGCTCCCGCTCGCAAGGCCAAATCTGATGTGCAATCTTCTTTCAGGTTGTACAAGAAAATACTGCTAGATGCAGGGGCATGGGCCACTTCATCTGGGAGCTGCATTTAAGCTCATGCTCCAACCTTGACTTTCAGATGAGCTGTATGTATGCATGGTCTTTGCCTTGTTAGATACTTCACTCTGTCCCCCACTCTTGACAATGGCTTGTCACCATGGACATTTGGCTAAACCTGGCTACCATCCCAAGGCTTTCCCTACTTCCCTCACCTGCGAGACGTCCACTCTTGCCTCTTTTGCATTCTCAGCTCCCACCTCCCCTTCTCACAAGAAGCTTCCCACTGTTGTTACTTCCAAATTACTATTAAAACACTACTGTTTGTGTTAGCACATTCTTCGCCTTTTAGCTTTTATTATGAAAATCAGATTTTTACTTACAAGTTCAACTACAACGTTAAATTTCATTGGTCCAAATTTTGATTTGTGTGGAAAACCCACCTATTCAGTAATTATAAGAATTTGCTTCCTGAAATGAGGATAGTCTACAACGAAATCTAATTCTCTACTCCTGAAAAATTCCTTACATCTAAATGAAAGTCTGTAATTCTGACAGGGGGTCTCACACTCTGTTCACCATTCATAAGGCAAAACTAGAATTGCCATTCACAAAAAAAGTGCTGAAGGCTAGGATTATGAAAATCCTATGAATTTAAGGCAATCCGTAGAAAGAATGACTCGAGTCTGAGGAAACGTTAAATATCATCTAATTTCAACCCTACTGCTATGGACAGGGTTGCCACCCACTAGAACAGGTTGCCCAGGAAAATTCCTGTCATTCCTGTTACAAAACAAGTATATTTCATATTTGAATCATTAAAGAAATATAATATTAAATAAAATATTTAAAATAAAGAAGAATAAAGATTTAAAATTTTCTCAGCACAATTTATCACTGCAGAATATCTATTTTTCACCACTGAAAGTAAAGCTAAAATAATGAGTATTTTCCTTTATAACATAGAATTGTGGAATTTCTGACCACCAAGGGGGGAGGAAGGAAAAAAAAAAAAAAAGAAAAAATTAAAAAAGCTGTAAAAAAAAATACCTGGAAAAACAATCATGAATATATCATTGAACATCATCATTACCAAACAAAGTTTCAGTCTTGGAGGAAGACAGAGTGGTTGAGACCACAAATACATAATGCTTCGGTGTGGTAAAGAATATTAAATGTTACTATCAAATTTAGACTTGCTGATGCACAAACTAGAGTTTTCTCTCCTCTGATTAGGTGGCAATTTTCACTGGCTCTCAAAAAAACAGCTAATATTTATTTCCTATTTTAGTTACTGCTATTCTAAGAACTCTTAAAGGCCAAGTAAATCATAGCCGCATATATAACAACATTTATAGAAAACAGAAGGAAATTTAGCTAACCATTTCGGGCAGTCAAGTTTTTCCCTTTAGCACATTTTTGGTAGACCCTTTCCCAGCCACACCATACAGACACATAAAGCATTAGACTGTATTATTAGGCAGCGTATTCTCAAGTTTTCTATCTATTAGCATTCTTTGATTCTTGAGGTAGTATAGACTTCAAGATTACAGGATAGGCAGAAAGACCAGTTTTCAAACAGTGCTATCTTATTTTTTCATAGTATGTCATTAAAAAGTAGTTGTTCACTGGCACTACTTAGGCTGCTAAACAAGTTTTTCATTATCTATTTATATTTTCTATTCATGCATCTGATATGATATTCATCTTTGATTAATAGTATTTTACTTATCAATCCCTGACTAGCTGACTAACCAGTAGATGGAAAATGCCAGTAGTTGTTATAATACTCCTATGCTCAGCCTTTTAGAGTTGCCCAGATCACCATTCCGAACAAACAAAATGGTATTAGTGGACTGTAGTGCACTGCAGTTAAAAAGTGAGACTTCCAGGAATTGTAGTGGAAGATTATAAATAACTGTTACTGGTTATAATGTGTTTGTGTGGTCTCAGGATTCACACAGAAAAACATCAACTAAAGCCTAGTATTATGAGAAAAGAAACACATTCCACCGATTTCTCATATTTGATACAGATCCTGCTCAATACTAATCTGAAATTATACTTCTGCGGCAGCCATGCTTGCAGCTTTATTTCTACCAATACTTTATTGCTCTGGGGCTACCCAAGGAAAATATGAGGTCACAAATTATGTGCATTAATATTTTATTTATATCTCATAATATTGAGACCAGAGTTGATACTAATGGAAGAATGAATGTATTGATCAAACTAAAGTACAGGTCTGGCATAGGCAATCCTTTGTACAGTCTTGACTCTGCACTTTGCCCTTCAAGTAGAATTCTAGTGCTCTAAACTAGCTTAAGAAACTAAAAATCTACACCTACTATTTTATGTGAACCTTTAAAAGCACACATAGAAACTTGAACTAGCAGACTAATGCAACTATAAGGGCACTTACAAAATAAAATGTACTACTTTCAGATATAGTCTTCCCCTTTTTTTGGTGCAACTTCTTGCTTTCATTATTGTGGTAACACCTTTAATTACTGCAACATTTAGAAGTACAAGTCACTATAAGTTTATTTGCTACTTTCACTAAAAACTACATGTTAAAATGATTTGACACTATCAGCATGTATAGGAATACATAGGATGCTCTGAAAGTAATGACTCCTATTTCTTTCTATGGAGACTACGAGAGATACAAAAAGCACAATAATACTATTTGATAGAGCAAATTCTCAGCTACAGAATATTATTTTTCAACATAGTCACCACCACTAGCCAATGAATGGAGATGAGCTGAACAAGTCGCTCTTCATTTCCTGGTGGGACAGTTGTGCATGGCCACCTAGAACATGGCTCGTCTTTCACATCACTGTCGCCACTACTGAAACACACCACCCACCACCTCACTGTGCTCACATCCACTGTTTGGTCACCATCAGATGTTGGTGGTACGACAGTAGAGACTGAATGATCTCAACAATATTCCATTACATTTTGTTGTCATGCGACAGATGGTAGCAGAGGGGAAGTCTGACATGGAAATAACGTATGAAGCAAAGGTATGGCACTGAATTCCTCCAGGCAGAAAAAATGGCACCCACTGACATTCATCAACACTTGTTCAACATTTATAGAACAAAGCACTGAACTCTCTAAGTTAGAAGCTCATTTCACATCCATTATTGTGTTACTACTGTATATCAGAAGCAGGAGGCAGGACAGTCAAAGGATGGCTCACTATGTCCTACTTTCTCAAATTTTAACCTTTTAAAATCAAAATTTTCACTTGCACCACTTCCTGTTTACCATTCCATTTAACTTGAATCAGCTTAGTATGAACTGATATGGCATTCTTCTCCCTAGTTACAGTTCTTTTCACTGATGTCTATCAAAACAGTCTACAGTCACATAACTTTTGTTTTGTTGGGTTTTTTTTTATTCAGCAGCAACACAACATTCCTGCAAAGAAGTGCAGAATTATTCTCCTATATGATCCTGTTTTTGGCAAGAGGAATCCCTCATGCAGGCAAAGCAACTGCTTACCGCTCAATAAGCCCATCCAAACAGGCCTGGATACCAAACCCAGTAATGCTGGATTTCTCTAGGGACAAGAAAAATAATTTCACAAAAATAAGATTTATATCAAGCAACATGCTGGTTGAACTGCATTTAGCTTTCCTTACAGTAGGAATTTAAAAAAGAAAAAGAACATCAAATTGGCAACATAAATTTTAGGATAATGTCCATGCTATTTTTGACTTAGTAATACATACTTTAAAAGAAATGGTAGTCATCTTTAGTGCCTATTTGTTTTGGTTTTTTTAAGAACTCCACAGATTGGAGACATCTTTGCATATTCTGTTGTTTACAGCGGTTCCATTATACCATGAATTTAGGTAGGAATCACACCAGCACCTGAAGTCGAAATGACCTGTTTTCCTGTGTTGAGAACTTTTTTCTGATTAACGTGCAGTTACCAAATCCTGTCAGAAATGTGTTTTCTGCCCTGATGCTACACGAAGTGAAAATTAGAAGTGTGATCCAGCCTTTCAGAAAGAGATCACTATCTAGTCATTAACTTTTCTTTACCCCCTAGTTTCTTCTTAAAAAGCAAAGTGGAAATGAAACTGTTTAAGTTAATATATTATGCACAACTAACCAAATGCACACACATGAGGAAATAGGAAGGTGAAACAATTATGTTCCTTTCCAGTTTTATATGTGATAACAAGCACTGAGTATGATCATTCACTCTTTTATGGACAAATATTCTAAATTAATTCACTCAGGGTCTACAGGATGAGGAACTCAAGACTAACTGTTAAACACATTCACATCAATAAGATTCAAAACAAAATTTTTCCAATATGTATCTTAAGTAAAACAGGAACTTGGAAGAACATGCCTCAACTTTGCCAAAACAATGACTTAAAGAAAACTGAATGTTGCAAGTAGTACCACTCTCAAAGCATAAACAGGAATGGTGTCAATTAGGTGTGACATTAATATGCTAGTGACAGTGTCTGTAGATACACTCCTGAACAATACAATTGGCTTGTTTCAGTACAAAAGTCAGATTTGATTAGTTTTCAGTAAGTTTATTTTGGTTCTCTACTACTATTCCTGCAAATGCACACTTGTGCCTGAATATTGAAGAATTTTATCTTTTACTGTGGTAAGTACAACCAGTCTCGAGTGTCAAGCATTAATCCTAAAAAGGATGTACATACGCTGAGCATGTAAAAATGGGCAAACACACTGCTCAGACTGTAGGACTTGCTGTGTTTACAACAGAAAGCTTTTATACACACTCATCTAATCTGAGTGGGCAGCCCTGGGAACCTGACCAACATGTTTCTGAGCTTTTAAATGCAGTTGTAGTATAGACAGTGATTATACATTTATTTGACGTGTTCATGTATTTAAATTATGGACAATTTCAGAATAAACACACTCATCTTTCACTTGCACTAAATATTACAAATATATCTAAAACATTTTTCCACAGACCCTACTGAGTGGTCAAATTCATGCAACCATTGCCTGATGGGAAAACTTACCTCTTTTGCAGCAGGTTATTATAAATATTTAATGCTGCTTAATCTCAGTGAAAATTAGCATAAAATTTAGCTTCAAATACAGTTTGAATCTCATAATTCAGCATACATCTATAACCCTTATAATCCCAATAAGGTGTCTGTAGAGAGAGGAAAACGCATATGTCTGTAAATCTTGAGTATGTCTAATGCAAATCTAAACTAAGACGAAGGATGTAAATTATTATAGATTGTTTCTTAATATAAAATTTACATCAATTAGGAAGAAGCTTTCATATATTTCTTTTTTACATGTGACTACACTTCTCTTTTCTTCAGTAAAACATAATTTTACATGAATCTTCTGCTTAGTTGACGTATTCAAAACATTTTAAGATACAATGAAAAAAGGAAATGTAGTTTATTTACAGTTCAGTGTTGTAGCATCTATTGTCCATAAGTACTGCTCAAGCTATAAGCACCAGCAATTTGAGTGAGTGCATTGGTGAACACCATTTTTTTAATTTCTATTACTAGTGATACAAACTCCTAAGGTTGCATAGCTGAGTGTACCATCATAGAACAGACACTGGCTTTAAATGGCTGTCTTACTGAAGTAGTGGACCAATTCTTATTTCACCAGCAAAGACCTAGCGTAGCTACAACACTGCGTAAGTTGCTTTGTGTGGACAATAAACAAGTATAAAATAAAGAACTAAAGGAGCTGCTTTTCACCTTCCATAAATCTTGGAATTTTGCTCATGTAAATATACCATGACAATGTAAAAAAAAAAAAAAAAAAAAAAAAAAAGTGTATTTATTGCATAAGATTCCTATAAATATTTAAGTTTGTAATAGCCAAAAAATAATAAGGAAAGTAGCTGGCTTCCTAACTTTTTGCAAACAAGCAGAATCATTAACAGTAGTCCAAAATCCTGCCCATTTAAAAAAGACATTGTGGTAAAACTTCAGATATCTAAGTTTTCAAAAAGATTAAATTTCCAAACACTTTTGTGGCACTATTTTAAAGGACTGCGTACACTTTCTTCAAAGGCAACAGTATATTTCTTTAGGAGTATGAGATACAGCTACAACTATCTTCTAACATAATGCATTTCTACCTTTCTATCTTTTTAAGCCAGCTAAAATTAAACAATTTCAAAGTCATACTCAGCCTGTACTTTAGTATTCTTTCAGCAGAGTACACTGAAAGCAAAAGCACATAGGCTTGCCTTTCTACATTAACACTGCATTTCAGTTTTGATCAGATTGCCCACTCTAATGTTCTTGATATTCATTTTTAATGAAAATGTTCAGATTATCTAGCATATTTTCACCTGTTGATACGAGTGTATACCAAAGTACAAGCTGTGACTTTGGATAATCAAAATACCCCTCTTAATGTATCTATGAATAAAAGCATTATTTAAGAGAACAGCAAAATTTATCCCATAATCCATTATAGGATGGAATAAAGTGAAAAACAAAGAAACAGAAATGATGCTTTTTGCTGTGTGATACTTCAGTAGAAATGAAGATTACAAAGGACAAGAAATTTCCCAGGACAAAAGGCTTTTTAGAACTTCTAAATCTTTTGTTGTGCTTGCGATTACAGGTTGAAACGATTGATTTTCCTCTATGACAATATTTTAAATGTGTGTCACGCAGTCAAAATTTAAAGCTTGATAGGTCCACAGTACAATTTCAAAATCATTCAAAGATGCTCAAAACTTAATTAAGAAAAACATTAGACCAATTAAAGCTAAATGGTAGTATAAAATATTAAGGTAAAACATGTATTGGTCTGACATTTGCATTTTTATGAATCACAAAGAAATAAAAACTGCTGCTAAATTTCAGTTAAGTCCCTTTTAAAAATCTTGTTTCCATGGCAATGCTGAGAGTAAGTTTTCAGAGGATGTAAGATATGGATTTTTTATTTAAAAAAAAAACAAAAACAGTTTAAATGAGAAATTGCAACATCATGGCCTCTTTTCAATGTTCTAATATGCCTGAGAGGCACAGAAAATAAGTTGCTAAGACATCAATGCCAGGATGAATGCAGGAGGACAGACCCCTACTTATTCTACTGTTTTTCAGTATGCTTCTAACTAATCACAATCACCAGCATAATTCTGCTGCAAATACACCAATTGTTAAACAGACAACAGTATCTTTTCAATCTGAAGGCCTAGCAGTGCCTATTCAATTAGGAAAGTTTAATAACAACAACACTAATTCTCAAGATGAGATGAAATTTCACTAAAGGCTACCTATGACTATATAACTAAGTGATTCTACTTTTACATTCCAAATCTAAAAAAAGTTGTTCAAGTCTCTAATGAGTAATCAGGGATTGAGGTTTCTAGTCTACAAAAATCCTGTTGTGGCAAAAAAAGGCAGGAACCTAACACCCAAATCAATACTGTATTACTCTCTCCACAGGCAAGAGCTGCTGGGTCAGGAAAATCATGAAAAATTCATAGTGGAGGTGGTCAAGTCATCCATAAGATAGAGAAAATAATGCTATATCTAAAGATCCCTTGAGCAATCGAAGACATTTTATAGATTTCACTGTGGATAAGTGCTGGTTTGTTTCATCTATGTACCTTAATACTGTTCCTGTCTGATTTCTAACAGTAAATGAGGATGTTTTGGTCTATATTTACTGTCATTCTTATTTACTTTATTAATTTCTTAGTCTTTGTGCTCCACTGCAGCAATAGCCACCCACGGGAGAATTCTGAGTCATTCCATCTAGTAGAAAAAGAGGGTAACACATCACAGAGAAGTCTTCAGATAAATACCTCAGCAGGTAAGCATAAATCTAGCTACCAGAAAAAGTTAAGAAGTGTCTTGCTCATTTCTATGCCATCACTTCTCCAAAAGGACACCAGCAACAGGCCTTCATCATTTATAAAGTCTACACTGAACAGTATAAAATAGAAATATTTGTATTTTTTCATGCAAGGGTAATAGACAAAGAACAAATGTTTAAAGAAATGCACGTGGACAAGCTATAGAAACTAAGACTTGCGCACAATATCTTGTTGTACACATCTTCATTCTTGGTACAGCATCAAATTTTTATCTAACAAAACAGTAAAACAAAAGTAAAACAGTGAAGATGGTCCTGAACAATACCTATGTAGGTTGCACCAGAAGTAATGGCTCCTATTCATTTCAATGGAAGCTATAGCAAATACAAAGAGCACAATAACATTATTTGATGGAGCAAATTCTAAGATACAAAACACTATTTTTCAATATAGTCAATAATTCGGAAATTTAGTGGGAAAGTCAGATAAAAGATGTAACCTAATTAAAACTGTACAGAGTATGCGATAGTCAGAAATGCCCGCTTCTGTTAGAATCTCTTTACTGCCATAGTACACAAGCATATCCATTAGACATGATAAACCAAGGTGCTGAGTGATTGAAAAAATCTACTTCCCATTTTCTAAGGTCTCTCAGCACTAACTTCATTTTCCAACTGCCGTATAATTCTTGAAAATAAAAGCATTTTCTAAATTTTTTTTATATTCTTGACATCGTAATGAAAGTAGCTATGCAAAGTTATAGCCTATTTAATCATAGATTGGTGTCTTTTTTACTGTTAATGATATATTCTTATTTTTACAGAACCTACTATTCCTTCCTTTGTGTATGAAGTGGATGCCATGTCTGTAAGCGAAGCACAAGCCAAAGTTTTACTTCTCTAAGTTATACCATGCTGGCTGCTACAATAAACAAAACTAAATTACTAGAGATGGCACACTCGGTGTATTTTACCAGCTTCACACAATGCCACATGCTCATGGCTCTGATTTTTGTCATCCTCGTTTGTGTTGGCCATCCTCATTTGCATTGCAGTAGAGCCTCATTTATTGACGTGGTCACCTACACTATTCTAGGAATTACTGGGAATCTCCCTGCATGGATACAATTGTCCCCTCAGTCCACATCAAGATTACACCCAGATAAAAAAAAGAAGTTTAAAGTTAAGTTTACTATTCACTTCCATGGAAAGTGAATAGTAAGTATTGCCTTTCTCATAGAAGTTTGTAGGACTAAGTCACAGGCACCAGTTGTAAAGGGAGCCATCAGTATGTGCCTTCATGTTCTACTATTTCTCTCATTTGTGCCTCACATTAATGTATCACAGAATCACAGAATCACTAAGGTTGGAAAGGACCTATAAGATCATCTAGTCCAACCATCCACCTATCACCAATGGTTCTCGCTAAACCATATCCCTCATCACAGCATCCAAACGTTCCTTGAACACCTCCAGGGTCGGTGACTCCACCACCTCCCTGGGCAGCCCATTCCAGAGCCTGACCACTCTTTCAGAGAAGTAGTATTTCCTAATATCCAGCCTGAATCTTCCCTGGCACAGCTTGAAACCATTCCCTCTAGTCCTAAATGTATCCTAATGTATCTATTGTATAGACAGTTTCTGACAGAAAAAGTGATTACTGATGAATCCTCTTCTCTTGAAGTTATGGGTGGTGGGTGATTGTCTTCTCAAAATGAATATAGGAACATGATTCCAGAAAGGTGGGCTCTAAACAGGTTGAGAAAATGTCTTTCCTAACTTTCTTTACTGGAGACTAAAAAGAAAAACAGTATTAAATATATTTACTTCAAATGTCTCCTGGTGTTTAAATATTTGCTGCATACACCACAATTATGCCACTGTCATATATTGTTCCATTATCACTGCAGGAAGCTCTGAATTTCCTGCAATCGTATTTGAAAGTACATTAGTGAACGTATAGAAGATTGTGCAAGCAAATAAAATGGCCAATTTTCCATCACGCTGATTGTATTTTATTAATGTCCCTGAAGTCATTGGAAACTCCTGTTATTTTGTCATTCTCAGAGAATGTGTGAAAATCATGATTCCATAACAGAGACTTTGTGAAATCACTTGTGGTACAAATTCCCCTGGTAAACTGCATAAGTACAGAAAGCAGAGAAGATTACTATAAAGCAGAATGGTAAAAATCAGCTGAAAGGACTAACTAAATTATTATTGGCAGCATGTAGCTAAATCAGTGTACTTGGGATACATGCCAATATTATAGAAGACAATGCACATTAGTATGTATCACCAGTATACTGCTGGGTATAAAGTAGTGGTCAACAAGACTTACCAAGGATTGCACTTGAACAGCAGACTCGAATATGTAAGGGATTTTTTTGAGCACTACACTGAGCATTCAATGTGCGAAGGTTCTCCCAAAAACATTTCCCAAAAACTTCACCTTATGATTCAGTAAATTCCAAAAACAACACTGATTTCTAAGGACTGACAAAAGGTGTCACAATTGACACTCTTTGAGGATAGCTATGGATTAATCTTTTCACCTAAGTGAAGGTGGAAGAAAAGTTACCTTTGACAGATGAGAGTACTAGAAAATCTGCATCTTTGTAAAGCTCTGATATTTCAGTGAGAGACACACACAGGGCTGAAGTTTTCATTTTTCAGGTTCTTCCCTGTTATTAGGAGAATTCTGTACTGATAACAACTGTAATATACCTAATGGCAAGCGATCTTTATTGCACCTTTTTTACTATCTTACTTAGAAGTTTAATTTACATTGCCTAGGTCAAAAGTACTCTGGCTTAAAATATTTGCAAGAGTAGCATAAAAGATTTCTATTTTATTTTATTTTAACTTATGGGCATTTATTATTTATTAGCATTACCACAGTTATTTGTGTGGTAGACAGATTCTTCTTCTTATTCTTACACCTATTGCTACCCACAGAAGTACTTTGTTCTGAGATGTTCCTAGGCAAGAGGTGCATGCAGATACAAAAATATACCAGTTTCTTTAGAAGAGAATGAATGCTTGAGGGAAAAAAAATTAAATAAACAGATTAGTGTAACTTACACAAAGATAAAAAATATAACTACTATGGAAATGTTTATGAACTTAGCAGTTAATTATACACTTGATCTACAAAAAAATAACTATACCTGAATGTATTTTTAAAGTTTCATTCATTTTCCATAAATAGTACGTCTTTAATAAAATAATCTGTTTAATGGAACAGAATTTACAGCTCGATTAGTACTGCATTGGAAAGTGAAATAGCTGTATCATTTACTGTGCTCCTATCATGTCACATAATATCTCTAACAGCATGCACGCTCTCACAATATCCTAACCTTAGAATTCTTAAAAACTGTGTTTGAGAGTAATGTAAAGGTCTGTACAAACAGGAAAGTATTTTAATGTAGAAAATTTGACACTATCACTGCACTTTTCTTCAGAAATGTTCATTCCTTTCTTTGACATATTTTTGGCTTGCACAACAGGGTGCCAAACATTTGTGACAGCTTACAATAGAAAAACAATATTGCTTTTAGTTAACAATGTTAGCTATGAATATATATTGACAGCATTTTCACTGCAGATTTGCTGCCAACATAATACAAAGCAAATAGAATTCAATATGTTGGAACACTCAGGGGAATTAAAGAGTTTCAAAAACAAATTTATGGCATTAGGTGCTGAATGCTAAATCTAATGAAAATGCAAATTCAGAAGTATCTCCTGCACATACTTCATGCAAAGGAATGCAGTTTGATAAAGTGATAAAATTCAGATTGTTTTAAGTCAGGAGAAAATTATGTTAAAATGCATCTGCTTGGCTGACTTTTTATAAAGCCAGCTCTACAACAAAGACTAATATTTTTCCTAAAGTCTTTCTGCTTTGTTTCCTCAAGTACATCTGAGAGAGATCATAATAAAAGCTGAATTCCAAATGCTCCCAAATGTTTTGAGAACATACAAATACATAGATGTTTAATTTTAATATTTGTAACTTTACAACTATCCCTATACAATACAAGCATCACTGTTCCTTTGAAATAACAGAAGCAGAGTTTTGCTAACAAGTCTGAATGTTTGTTATTCTATAGAATAAGCAATGTGGTGCATAGGAAATCTGATTTAACCTTGTTACAATACAGTAATGTACAGAAATGATGAAGGAGATGTTGCAGTGTCATCTCCTGCATCATTGACAGCCCTTTAAGTGACATGACATTAATAGTTTTGAAACCATTTGCAAAAAAATGAAGGAAGGTTAGCAATAGCACTGTCAAGAAAGCCAAACTTGTTACATTTCATAGGTGTCGTATGATTTGTTAGGATTTGAAGATGTTCTTGATATTTATAATAAATATCAAGTAGTTCAACACTTAAAGCTAACAATACTGTCAAGCATAAAGACACTACGTAAGCTTTAAAATAACTTTAATTTCTACTCACACAATCAGTACCAATAAAAATACAACTGACCTACAACAGACTGCATTTGCTTGTTATAGCTGTTTTCTTACTCATTTTCTGATATGGGATCCTGCTTGTACCTGGTTGCATCATATATTTATAGCTCTTGCATTCACATATGAATGACTGCATTTCTTATATACAATTCTATGGATTACTTGCAAGCTAAATGACTACACAAATGGCCATAACTACCAGAAATAAGAGTTGAAAGGTAATATTAAGACTCCTTGCAACTGCCTGGGTTTTGTTTTAATTCAAATGGCTTTATCTAAAACTTCCAATATGGCAGAACTACAGGGGAAAATCCCTGCTTTGCCAGGTGCGGTTTGCAAAGTTCTATCCAGGTGATCTAAGAATATTTCCTCAGTCTCAAATCTTCTAGTAAATACTCAAAAACTAAATGTGACTGACTTAAAGTTGATACTTTCTTACAGATAGAAAATTATATAAATATAATGGGGAAAAAAATATTGTGTTTCTTTTCTGACCAATTGAATTGCTCAAATATATTTTGTAACTTCTAAATAACAAAAAAATACGGAAAAAGTATCTTATTTCTTCAACAATGTATGTATTTAACCATTGAAGTGTAAAATTACTATAATCCATAATTATCAAACCCAATGAAACATTCAAAGATTTCTGAATGTCAGGCTTATTAGAGAATTGAATATAACATACTTTAGTACTGAACTTGACCTTCAATACCATGAGATCCAAACTATTACAGTAACAATAGTCTAAACTACAAACTTCTACATTATTTCTACCACTACGGTGAGAGAGCCACAGCTCCACATCCAGAGCAAGAAAGAAAAATCGAGAACATTCAAGCTTTGTTTTCACTGAGCTATGAATTGGAAAACCTACTTCCTAGCACATCAACCACAACTTGGACCTGTATGCAATAAGCACCAAATAAGTAATTTTTCAAAAAGCTGAAAGACACTTCCAGTAGGGATGATGGAGTAAACACAGTTAATTTGTTAACATTTACTCTGTCTCTTTTCACTGACTGTCAAGGAAATCATAATTTTTTTCCAGTATGTGCTTGGAAAGGATTTCCTGGTAATCTACACTAAATCTCACTGAAGGGTGACAACAAAAATCAATATGCGTCTCTGAAGAATAATCTAGCCAAACATTTACATTTAAAATATTCATTTGTATTTATGCATGAGATACTCTTGGCAAAAAGAAATTCTTTTCCTGTATGCATACAGTCTCTTTCTGTAGGCTTTTATAGTTAGCAGGCTTTAAATCAATAAAATAAATATATATTACTCAAATTAGTTTTGTGATAAAAACAGCTAGAATTCATGTAAAATAACAATTTACTTGGGTAGGAAGCTAGCCTCTGCTTCACATAAATTTGTTTTCTCCTTCTGCAGCCGTAGGGAGGACACAACCCACAGGGAACAGCTATTATAGTTGAATCCTGGCTATTCCAAAGCCATGGAATTGCCATTCCACACGCCTGCCAGAAGGATATTCTGTCTAATCTGGCTATTGAGGCAACTCTAATCTAACATATGGAACTCAATATCAGTGTCAAGTTTTAAGGAGCGAACATGTCCTACCACAAATCCCACAATATTCTGTAGTCCTCTAGTGTTGGGATTAGTTTTGCCCACAGAGCTAGCTGCACAGAATACAAATACACAAGATGATGCAGTGTAAGCAACATTCTACTTTCTGCATCACTTCTGATGGTCGTGCACTAAAGTGTGTAAATCCTGCAAGGAGAAACCATACCTCAGTGCACAAAAATAACAATCTCGTGTGTGAAGCTTCACATGACTTTTCAGAGGGTAGTATGAGCACACTAAACAAGCCTCCTCAAAACAAAAAATACTCTATACAACTAGAAGCATTCTGCAGAGAATCACCATTACATTGCAAGAGAAATACAGTCAGATCTGTCATCCCAAGAAAAGCCCGTTATAATATGTAAGTTTAAGGGTTTAAACTCATGGTCTTCAATGTTAGAGTTCAGTATTAGAGGCTAAACATATAGAATACACAAGAATGATGATAAGAATGCTCTTCTCACATTTAAAAATTATAGTGGCTAATTTGTTGTCATTTACATTGGAAAATTATTAGGGAAAATAGTGAACAGAAGCAATAATCTCGTACAGTAACAGGCTTAGAGAGAACAAAAGTTTGGGGGCAGATTATTTATACTACTTATACCAATCTACCAAAAGCTTTGGAAAGATTATCCTTTCAATGACAGTGTAAACTATAGTCAGCAACATGCACCAGATTTCACAGAAACACTTGCAGTTGTTTTAAATCTATACTGAATGCATTCCACTGTATATGCATTCTTTAGTAAAAACAGTAATAAAAAACTCATTTCTACTTGAAAAGCGTTCTGAGTTTTAGCTGCAACATAACATAATGCATATTTAGACTAGCATGTTATTTAGTAAAAGATGTCCAAACAAGATGATTTGATGTTGGAATAGTCATCTCAGAACAACCAGAGCAATGTAAGGTAAAATAATTGTCAAGTCAATCTCTAGCTTACACTTTATTGCAGAAATAAATTGAACTCCGCTCTAGCTTTTTGACACGTAATTCTGATACTAATGGGTTCAAATCCATTTCTCTTTGCTCTCCTTCCTAACAGGAAGCTTTATGTAATACTGTGTCAGAAATCTACCAGTTACTGGCTAATGTTTCCCTTAAATAAAAAGTGTCTGCCTGTAATACTATTAACAGCTGCCATCAGTTTACAGTAATGAGCTGCAGTTCATCACCATAGCACTAGTATGAAAATTAGAAGCTTCCATGGAGCTTCTCAATTTGCAAAAAAAAATTATCAGAGCCACCATGAGCAGATGTGTAAAAGCAGACATTGGCTATTTAAGGCTTACAGGCCAGATCTTACACCAGTGCAACTATACACAGCCATTATAATTACAATCAGTTGGTGATAACATGTTAAGTACTAAATACTCAGTCGTTCTCTTTTGGGGAGGGGAGGGGGGAGCCAATATATAAATACACTGCTATGTTCCATGATTTCCCAAGGCAAAAAATTGCTTTTTTTCCCCCAAAAGTTTTCACAGTTTCTTCAAAGGAAGATTTAAGGATTTTTGGCTTTAGAAAAAAATGATTTAATTATACTTATTGTAATATCTTGGGTCATCTATACTGTGCAGAGGTAACTTCCAGTTTCAACGAATGTAAAAATAAATAATAATAATAGCTATAAAACCAGGGGCTATTTGTTTTCTTTCCTCCCTTCATATTTTTTTTTTAAGCTGTATAACTTAAAGCTTAATATCTCCAGAATTTGATAAATCAATTGTATGCTTATAGGAAATATAGAACAAAATACCTGATCCATTATTTCTCATGATGGGAAAAAATGACACTAAATATTAACCAGCACATTTAAAAAAGAAAACAGTCTTTATATAAACCATGTAATTAACCTGTAGGAATATTGCTTGAAGTTCACAAAATATACAATCGAGTTAGACAGGCATGTAATATTTCACAGAATCCACCTGTCCCTGCTCAAAGTAATCTGGAGGCAACTTCTGGTGACTTCTGATCATTTAGAAGGGTGGGAACTCTGTGGTATCATACCACACGGCATGATGAATATCCATCAAACTGGCCTGCGGGTAACCAGAATTTTCTTGCAACATGTGCAACGTGCACAGGTCAGTCCTGCCTATACTGCTGACAGAGGTGTTTAAAATGAGGAGTTTTTTTATTCTGTATTTTCCTACTTCATAATAGTACTTTTTTTTTAAGCATCAGCAACTGGACCTTGTCCAGATTAGGGTACCAGACTAGAAGTATCCTTAACTTGACCTGCTACATGGGTGAGAGTCTACTTCTAACTTCCACAAAAATGACAAGATGACAATGCTGTAAGTGGGAAGATGGATGAGAATCAGTGATACAGGGCAGACACAGCAAGAACAGCGGGCTGCTTTCCCATCATTTTTCACTATTAGACAAATACCCCTCAGCTTTCCAGAGCAGTTCAGGACCCACATTCCAGAGCTGTAGTCCTTGACACTATATGCTTTGGAGAAGTTTCTGTTATTTAGTGAGTCAGGCTACTTCAGCTAAGAGTTGGACCAGTTGTTCGTGGTTTTCTTGTGCAATCCAAGAGCAATATGATTTGAATTCACAAGCCCTGAGTCATGACTGGGTTTCCACGAAACTTACTGAAAAAATGTGTTAAATACTTGGACTAAAAATGGTTGGTGAACGGTGAGCGAGTCCACACTGGATAAATGGGTCTCCCAAATGCACACTCTTTTCAACAAAACACAATGATAGTACTGCATCGTGTTATCTTATTCTGATGGAGGCTACAGGTGCCCACTATAGTGAAGGATTTACTACTTCTCACAACACCATCAAAATTCAAGTTTTCTCAGTTTTTCCCCCCATTTATTGTATCAGAAATGCAAAGACACTCTGGGCACAATGACCCAGCACTGGGCTCATGTGTTAAAATCACAGGTAGCATAAAACAATGATGAAGGAAATGGGTTGCAGGATCTAGCTCTCTAGTTTCATCTCAAACACTTAAACGCAGAATAGAGGATTCTTAGAGGCATATGCTTAATACACTCACTCATAATCACCTGCCATAGCTCTGGCTGCTTCACTGCTCTTTCTGAACTATTTCTAAGCTAGCTGTGTCCTACATCCAAGAGCAATATGATTTGAATTCACAAGCCCTGAGTCATGACTGGGTTATCTTATTCTGGGTTATCATTCCTTTCTTAGACTTCCTTGGCAGAGAAAACAATTTTCTACAACTTTTCAGCACTAGCTTCTCTTTCTAGAACCATAGAATGGTTTGATCTGGAAATAACGTTTAAAGATCATCTAGTCTGATTCCCCTGCCATGGGCAGGAACATCTTTCATGAGAACAGGCTGCCCAAAGCCCCATCCAGCCTTGTTTTCAACATTTCCTGGGATGAGATACACAACTTCTTTGAATAACTTGTTCCAGGATTTTATCACTGTCATAATGAAAAAATAATGATTCTTCCATTTAACATATCTATATCTACCATTTTTTAATTTAAAACCATTACCCCCGTCCTATCACTACATGCCTTTGTAAAAAGTTTCTCTCCATCTTTCTTATAAGCCCCTTGAAATTGCAATGATAATCCTGATGTAAACACTTTCCAGTTATGAAAATAGAATTAAAACAGATTTGCATGAAAGAAAATTAACACTGGAACTAAAAAAGGAGGTATTTAATCATAAGAAAGTTTTTGAAATGAAAGAAAATAAGCATGTCACATCACTGACATCAAGATCGACATAATGCTGATTTTGTTTATGGCATTTATAACAAATTTTTGACATTCAGAGTGACAGATGCCATCATAATAGGAAATTAAACACACCTGGCCATTAGTCTCCTGTAGGCATAAACCGGGGTAATATCTCAAACACACAGTATGTTTGCAATAATTAGAAACCACTGGCATCTAAAATGTTCTTAATGACACCTGGAAAAGTTCATGATTTTAACACTGTCATGCCAAGAGAGAAAATTCCATCCGGACAGCAGTTGTTTTACTAACAATGAATATTTCTGTGTTTACTAAACTGTGTGTATTCATTACATTTCAAAAGATGAGACGTCATGACAACTTTGGATAATTTCATGGAGATGCACACTGTACTGTACTTACTAAAGCTTCACGTGCACCCTCGACCTATTACAAGCACAACAAAATTATTGATCCAAAATAAAATTATGCATACTTGAAAGGATTCCAACTTGGAAGAACCATCATTTATAAATCTAATTTTATACACGACCAACATAGGCACGAGTTTCAAAAGTGGAAAAACTATTTTTCTTCAGAACTGTGGTATGTTCCATTGATTTTCTTTTTTTTTTTAATGTTGAGATGAACATGCAATGTATTTCAAATTCATTGTTTTGTTTCTTATTTAATTAACATTTCATGTGGCTTCTTCAGTAAATAATTACTTCAATTACTACTATACATATCATCTAGCCCTAAGCACTTTGCACTTTCAAGTTACAAAAATATTAAAACGCTTTCTAATGAAGAGATCAGTGAAACTACTTTTTAGAAGTTCTGAGGCTCCTTTATGTTTTCTAATACACATTTCAGATAATTCAAGCCCTCCTCATAACAAATGTAATGGATCCATATTATCACACGCTACATTCCTATAAGAACTTACAAAATTTACACTATGAATCTGGCTATGTCATTCCTTTTTTTTTTCCCCCCTCAAGCTGAATGGCATATGTTTTATAAAACTATAGTTTACTTACCCTGTATTAAATGCAGTTACATAAAAGATGTCAAAATGCACTCAAAATAGCCTGTCTCGTGTTTTAAAGGCATGCAAATATATATGTAAAGCACATCCCCAGTAATGATCTCCAACTTGTTTTAGGACAGTAATAGAGACATGAGAAAACTAAAAAGTCCAGTGCCAGTGATGAATATATACTGAAAATCCAATGAAAAATAACCTAAAGATTGTACAGGTTGCAGGTTTTTTGTTTGGTTACTAATTATTTTGTGGGGGAGGCAGAATAAACTATTACTAAGATCTCTGTGAATTTATAATGTCCAAATATATTAACTGTCTTAACCTGGCATCCTGTTTAACTTCTAAAGAAAATTAAGTTATCTTATGCCCTGCTCCATTTTAACACAAAAGAAAAACAAGAAAACTTCAGTCAGTATTCTATTCTCAATCCAGCTGCAGCTGAAGTAGAACAGGGAGAATGCCTTCTAAGCAAATAACATTTGATTCTTTGATTTTAACCTTGGTTTACTTCCTAACTATAGATAATGATCAAATCCTAGTTGCCAAATATCCAGCTTTTTCCTCTATCCTTCTCAATATGTTTTGTCAGTATCTTTATGATGGAGAACTCCTAATGTATTTATCAACACTTACTGAACAAAATTTGGCACTATTAGGAAACCCCTTATGTTGGAAATTCTTTTTTTAATCTCAGTGAAAATATCACTTCTGAACATGATTCATCAGACAGCAGAGTTGTTCAGAGTACATACACATACAAAATATATTGTATAGCCAATGTGCATTGGTATAATATGGCTGCTGTTCTTTAGAGTAATTAATAACCTCAAAGATATTTTTAATCTCTTCATCACTTTGCTGCATTCAACTCTTATCTCTTTTCAAATTCAGCAGAAGTACATTTGCCAGTACAGAGATCATCTTTCACAAGTGTGGCTACTGTATTGGGAACACTGTCTACACCTTGAATAGAATTTCTAGGTATGACCTCAAAAAGAAATAATTACTATTTTCACCTGTAAAATCTTCTGAGGTAAACTTGCAAGTTTTGGGTTTTTTTTATAATTTATCACATGTACACACATTTCTTTTTTTTTTCCTTAGTTCTCAAATTAATCACTGTTGCTTCTAACACCTTTCATGACATTCTAACTTAGAAGCAATCGTGCATCTGAAGCACTGTCTATTTAAAATACTTGAAATGCAAACTAGATGTGACATTCGTTCATCCAGTTTTCAGCTTCACAAAGAAGGTTAGCAAAATCATAGACAGTGTTGTAGAGACCATGGTTAAAATTAATGGGAAAAAACCCTACCCAATAAAGAGCATTGTCCAGAAATAGGCAGTAGCCTGTGATACATGTATAATTAGAGAAATTGGTGGCTTTGCCCATCAGAATGGGCGTTCTACTGAAAATCCTATTTTCTTCATTCTCCTTTTCATGGTTATTGTAAGTGTAATCATAGCATGATTACAGTCCTTATATAGAATACGTCAGTTGTGGAGTTTTTTTTGTTGTTCGTATCAGTGTTAATTGAATTCATTGAACAAATGACTAAAGGAATCCACAGTTCAGATCTTATCAGACCAACTGACTTGCAAGTCAGAAACGATATGGGGAGACCAGAAGGCCAAATTTTACACCTTACAGTCATATTATATAATGGTTCCTTCTGCCCATAAATGTAAACTATTAGCTACTTTTTTGACTTTTCCTTGCCAAAGCAAACATAAGATTTAACTAACGTGACATGTGTGATGTTGAAAGTCCAAGTTATAAAGAAGGTTCATTGCCAGTTTCCCAATGAAAGAAAATTTATACTGGTTCTAATGTAATATAGGGAAAAGCATCAAATAAAATAAATTTATCATAAATTTCTAAAAGTAATTCTGAAAAGATTCCAGCTCTCACTGCTATGCTACATAACACAGTTCTTTTACCTGTCCCTGTCACTGAAGTACAACAGGGAACTAACATATATGTAGCGTAAGAAAGGAAGCAATCACTCTGAAAAAGACTTATGTATGATAGTGAACAACAAATTAGGCATGGGTTTCCATAGTGACAAAGTAACAAAAGGCTGCTGCAGTTTTCAGCTGTCTATACTAAGAGAGCAACAGAGCAAAGGGACTAGAATCTCTTCTCTGTAAGCTGGCATGCTAGTGAACTCAGAATTGGCTGTTAAATGTCAGTTCCATATTATGAAGAAAATATTGTAGGAATTGGAAGAGGAATAATAATAATAAAAGCAAGAAGTTCTGCAAGAAGTAAAACCGTTAAGTGCTATGGATTTGGATTTCATGGTTGGATTCTCTGCTATCTTAAATATGCAAATTCCAACGAGTACTTTTTCCTGTGCATCTCCTCTGTGGATTCTCTGATGTTGAATAAGAAATGATCTCATACTACAGTCTTTCTGCCAGTGGGAACACTAATGGGGTCTTTTGCCCATCTGGCTGTTTACTTTCCTGAAACTTACAGGAATTCCTGTCCAGTGGGGTTGAAATTGGCTAAGAGTTAAAAAGCTATTGAGAGAGAAGGGAGTGGAGAAAGATCATTAACCACACAAAAATCTGGGCTAGCAAGTGTAACATAGACTGTGTGATCATATGAGCCTTTTTTCCCTAGGAAACTAGGCTAATTATCAAAGGGTTGAAAGATTCACTTATGAAAGTCCAAAGGTCCCAAAGCAGAAAAACACTTTAAGCTAAAGTGATCTGTTGGATACAGGACAGGAGGAACCAAACATGATAGCTAGGATAAGAGACAAATGCTGAAGAATGTGATAACAAATGTACATGTCAGTCAAGGATGGAGAGGATTTTTTGTACCAGGAGAAGTTATTATTAAGCAGAATTACAACTAAGAATAAAGTGATTAAATTGAGAAAATTTTATGCTAAATATCAAGCAATGGTATTAGTGAAAGGAATCTATGGAAAGGTTTCCAAATACAAGCGGTGAAAGCTCCATGGTTTAAGACAAAACCGCAATACAAGAAAACAGAACAACGCATGGACAGTGAGATTGACAAGAATAAATCAAAGATTTTCCTCATATTTCTCTCTAGATTCATAATACACCACAGTGCACTAAACACTAGTAGTTGAACTGAAAACTAAATGAAAAATACAGCGTCTGTATGATTCTTGCCTTTGCACCTTGCCTTTTCATTCACTTTTTATCGGTTTGCCACTGTTGGATGTCAAAGTGTGATGCAAAAGAAGAAAAATGCAATGGATGATTGCTAAGTCAGATAGTGAAAGGGAGTTGCTTGTTTTCTCATGATAAATTTGAAATTAATTTCATTATGAATAAAAGCTTTAGTGTGAAATATTAAGCAAGGCTGAAGAGATTCCTACCATGTGAAAATTCTCAAATATTTTATTTTAAATCTAACTACTTAAGAATTTGAAACAATGAAAAGGAAGAGTAAGAAAAAAATCTAATATGCATAATATGTAAAACTCGTAAATTTAGTAACCTCACCTAAATGGCTGAAACCAGACCTGGGATGTGTTAACACAAAGATCTGCCTACCTATAACATTATCTATATGTTACAGCAACAATAAGTATAATTTATACAGTCAATTACTTACATAGAGTTATTAAGATATGTACTTCTGCAAGTAAAGAGATAGAAGACCCTTGCACATTAGTGCAACAGTTCTAAGCAATACAGCGTGGTATGGTTTTTGTTATTTTATAGTAATAAAAATAATCAAAATGCACAAACCAGGTTACACAGAACATTTGAAATAGAAATTTCTAGAATTCATTTAATATAGCTGAGATGCAATGACTAATACTGCCCATGTCTGCTAGCACAAAGACCTAAATAAGGTTCCAGACTAGATTACGTTCATGCAGGTCTCATTTTAACGGAAATTGGAGAGATGAAAAAAAGATTATAGGAAGACACATTATAAAAACAGACCTCACAAGTCAAACTTAATAGTGAAACCTTTCTCTTTCATGTAGACAACCAAGAAAACAAATATCCTGTAAGCACTAGATATATATTGTATCTTTCTACCAGATCTCTTTGCCTCCTTGAGACAGATTCTCATTCATCTCATGACTATATAATTTGATCATAGTTGACTAAGGCACAGCAGGGGAAAGGGCCTGTCTGATAAACTATCAGGCTCCAGGAAGATAGATAAACAATTTCATGATTTCTAGTTGTAACAGGAATGGTACAGTGGTGGATATAAAGATATTAGTCTCATAGGAATACAAGTATCAAGCTTCTCCAGTTTTTCTCTCTTACTAAATGTGGGTTCCCCCCCCCGTTAGGTGAAAAATCACAGTCTGATTGTGATAAACAATAAAATTCCAGAATAAAATGAAAGGAACATGCGTAAAGTGGAATTAAATCTTTGTTGACTTGTCAATGTGAAAATAAATACCTTATTTTTCTTATTTTCACTTGTTTTAAACTAACAAAAATACTTGCTCCATTTGTTTATCATGTTTTTGTTGTCCTTGTTTCATTTTTTAATGAAAATAAATGTTATTTAAAAGTAGATGAAGCAGTTTCCTATCAAGTTCTTTCACATTTAAAGATAAACGTTTTCCACAGGGCTCACATAAACAGGCTACCTCTCTTCTGTTACAAGACACAATAGAAATACCTGTTTGGAATGCTAATTCATTGTTCTAGATGTTTTAAAAGAAGGCTTGAGTGATAAGGCTCGAACACCTGTGGTGAACTTGGTTTTCATATACAGATCAGATAAACATATATACATTAGTATACATCAGCCATTACCAATACAAATAGTATCAGGTGGTAATTCTTATGCTGTCTTAGTAATGATTACCTGTTTTAGACAGAAGAAATAACATGGTGATATCCAGTCAGGATGATAATTGCTTTTACTTATCAAAATTCAAAGGACAGAAACATGTTTTACAACAAATTGATAGTTACAAGCCCTGGACAGCATCTTTTTTTTTCTTTTAGAAGGAAAATAGAAGATATTCTGGTGTAAGCAATGTTTAAAGCTGTCATACTATTTAAATTAATATGTACTTACCTGTGATTCTTTTACATTTTCAACAGTGAAGTTGAACCAAACTCGAAAGCGTGGGTTACAGGTGTCTGGTCTGATGAAAAGGTCATACTCAAATTCTGTGATGTGGTCCACTCTTCCAAGGTTACCTACAAAAAACAAGTGAAAAATAATGCATTTTAATAAATGGATATGTTCTAGAACAAGAACTACAAACAGAAAAGTCTTAAGAATTTAACTTTGCTGTTTAAAATGTATGTTACATGTATAACAGTCTTTACAACAGCACAGAATTATTTTTTAAATGACTGAATTATGTTCACAAAGTAAAATACATAGATCACTCAAAGTAAATTATTTGCACAGAAACTTCAACAGCTACAAAGAGCACAATAACTATTTGATAGAACAAACTCTCAACTACAAAATAGTATTTTTCTATCTAGTCTCAAACAACAATGAACAAGAGCCTGCACGCTATGTTCATGACAATCTGCGTGACCATCCACAACATGGCTTGTATTTCATGTTGCTGTAGCCACTGCTAAAACACACCACCTGCCACTGCTTTTACATCTGTGGGTTTCCACAAACATTCAGCAAGCATCAACAAATTTCAGTGGGTCCATTTTTTCCTCGCAGAGGAACTCAGTGACACCCCCTTGCCTCGTATGCACTTCCATGTCAGATACCATTTTGTCAGACCGCCCCTCTGCTGCCATCCGCCACATGGCAACAAAATGTAATGGAACACTGGTGGGAAGGTTCAACCTCTTCTGCCATACTACCAACATTTGCTTCTGATGTCATAATGGCCAACACAATAAATTAGGAGGCATTACTTTCAGAGCAGCCCTCACACATACCAGTAAACAAAATATACCTGAATACACAAAAAATACAACTGCAAGGGCTTTTATTATTCAAATTGACCTCTTCTCTGATTCTTTCAGTTAACAAAAATGATAGTAGGATGTTTATATTTATCTTTTTTTCCCCACTTTGTGGAAAAAAATCTCTAAATCTCTTTCAGGCCCCTTGTGCATGGATTTATTTCCTTCCATTTGCTGCTCATGTTAGAGCACCTCTGAAAGCCCCAGATTTTCACCTGGCACTTCCGGCTGGTGCTCACTGTCCCACTCTACCCATAGATGGCAAGGACTTTACATTTTCCATGGTTCAGAAGCCATCTTAATAATTCTTTACCATTTGGGGACAGCATCACCTCCTTCCACAAAATAGATGAGGCTACAAGCCTTCATCTTTTTCCTGGTGAATTTCATGGAATAAAAATTTTAAATGTAGTCAAAGCCAAATTGTCCCCCATGGCATTATTCAGCAAGCAAACACAATGCCTATAGAAGTTCAGCACTGCGAAAACTTGCTAAGAGCATTTAAATTGCTAAATTGGCATTTTTCCTTTGAAGTGTGCTAAGATGTCTAATAACAGGTTTTAGACTGTCCACTTCATGCGTACGCTACAAAAACAAGACTTCACATTTTCCTCATCCAAAACAAATACCATCGTATTACACCTTATAATCTGAACTTTGCTCTATGTTACAATTTATGCCTGTAGAACAAACCAGCACTGTAAGATAACCTGATCTGCTTTTGTGGTTTAAGACATACTTGTGGATTTAAATATATATTCCCAAGTTGGATATATGCTGTTCAAATAGTTACTTATAACATCATTGAAGCTAAACAACTTCCTCCTCAGCAAGTCTCATCTCAGTCAGTATGGCTGATCATGGGAAGCACACTACTAAACATGAGCAGAAGTAGGAAAATTTGGATCATCAGCTGCTTTGGGGTGAAGAAGCAGTAAATAACATTCAAATCTGTTCACCAATACATTTGCAGAATTTCTTCTTTAAATTGTTACTGGCTTTACCAGCTGAACAGCAAGCACTTTCAACTTTCCCTATTTTTAATGTTACCCTCTACTTTCCTGCCCACAGCCTCCTTTTTAGAGGAAGATTATTCTCACTGATTCCCACTTCAGAAAACCTCTTCATGCTAACAATCTGTTCTTAACCACTTGCCTGAAGGATACATTTGGAATTAGAAATATTTGGGGGAAAAAGAAAACTACATTGTGCAGCAAGAATACTTTTCACAAACACAGATAACATCACCTGCTGTGCAGGGACTGTGGTGAGGAGACGCTGGGCCTACTCCAACGGCCCCTCCTCAGCATACGGCCAGGCCTCTCAGCAATGCTGGGGGTGAAGGAGTGCTCAAGGAAGGGCAAAACATGGCACACAGGCTGAGGGGACAGCTGAGGAGCAGCCCTGCAAGCACCACAGCCAGAGCAGTAGGCACTGATGGGTGCTCCAGGTTCTGAAGCTCAGATACCTCAGCCTGTGCAGGGAGCGCACTGGAGCAGGGGGCTGTTTCCTGAAGGCCCTGCAGCCTGGGCAGGATGCACGCCAGATTAGGGGGATGTATGAGGATAAAAACAGAGCACGGAGGGACTGTTAGAAACTGAGCACCTGCCCTTCTCCGTGCCCGTTCCACTCACTGTGGGGGCAGGAATGAAGGATCCTGGGAAAGAAGGAGGGGTGGGGAAAGGTGGTGCTTAATTTGTCTTTCTTACTCACTATCCAACCCTATTTTAATTGGCAATAAATTTATACGTTTTCTCCTAGTCAACTCTGTTTTGCCTTTGATGGTAATTGCTAGCTGATCTCCCTGTCTTTGTCTCAAGCCATGAGATTTTTCCTCTTATTTTCTTCCCCTCCTGTTGAGGAAGGGCAGTGAGAGTACAGCTAGGTGGTCTGAGCTGTGTAGCAGCATGGGTTGGATATCAGTTAAATCACATAGGGTCACAGGGAAACAAGAATAGGAACACGCCGCTCTTCAGGTCACAGGTCAAAGCCCTCTCTGGACATAGTTTAATGCATGGGCACCCAGAGTCATGGCAACTCAAGTGGTCTGTGCTGTACTGAAAGATCCTCTAACATGGAAGCAGACTGCTGGATGAATACAGGCTGTGGAATAGGTCCTGCTTGTAAACCACAAGGTGTAAAACCTTCCAATGATCCCAGTAACTCCCCATGCAGAGTTACCTGCAGCACAGAACAGCAGGCACAAAATCTGATGGAAAGTTTTCCAAATAAAATGTAAGTCTAAATGTTTTTGCTTCCTTAAGGTCAAAAATCATTAAGAACTTCAACTTGCAAGCCATGCAAAACTAAAAGATTGAATAAATAAAAACAGAGCAAAAGGAGATCTTGATTTCTGGCCTATCACACACCTCAGCTTCTGTTTTAATATCAAACTGATCTAAACTGTTCCAGGGACAGTTTGCTCACTCAGAACTACTTTTTTGCATAGCCCAGGAGGTCCCTGAACCAGAACTGGTCAGTGAAATCACTGATGGAGAAAAGCTGGCACACTGAAGGCCAGTCTGCCCTGGGAGAGCTACATACTCAACTCAAACCCAGCAGCAGCTGCAACAATTTAACCACTGTGTGAAGGATTTCCTAGGGACTCCCAACACCGCTTTAATCTATTTATCCCAAATACTTGGTTTGAATACTTACCTGCTTCTTAAAGCAGTATTTTCCTTTTGTGAGTTGTATCTCACTTTATTGCCTTTAGCATTCAGAACTGCTCCTTACTAGGTTCCTGCACAATACATCTCAGCTGCTGCAGTCACCTGCAGCCATGTGCAGTTTAGTATCATTTATACTTTTCATTAGCACAGTATTTCTTCTCTGTCTTCCAGATGCTAAATAGGCTGGACCTAACACTAATGCCTCTGGTAACCAATTCAACAAGTTCCTCATGCTCAATAGGCTATTGTTCACGGTACCACAGCCTTTGCTCACAATCTGTCAGCCTAATTTCAACCCACATAGCAATGTCATTAAACAAGACAGCAGTTTTGGTACAAAGAAGCCTAGAACTGCAAGAACAAAACACTTCCTGACTTTCATATATGCTTTGTAGAAAATGAACAATGCCATTAGAATTTATTTTTTTTTATCAAAGAAGGAAGCCTCCCAACATTAATCATAATCAAAGTTAACAATTTCACAGTGATGTTGGGAAATAAATGTATTCTAGTGTGTGAGAATTATATTTCAATACTACACATAATACAGTGAAACGCATTAGAAACTAGGAGATTTTAAGTGACCATCACTGTATAGTTTGTGATTTGCATATTTTGGGAATAACTTTGTAGAATGTAAGATTTTACTTTTACTTTTATTTTATATACCATTATTAATGAAATAATGTGGTCTGTAGAGGAAAAACAGCAAATTAAGCAGTAAGATTTGAATTTTGGCATTTTAAGATATTTCTTATTTTAATTCTCTCTTTACAGCTTGGGTGCACTTGTGGTTGTGAAATGACCGACTATATCTTAAAAGTAAAATAAACAATTTATTGGAGTAGTCAGCACTTTATAAGCCATTATGGACTTGGTCACTCTGAGAATAGTTGTGGGTTTTTTCTCCTATTATTTTACTTCACAGAAATACTGGCACAGATTTCCTTTTAAAACTCCAAGGAAGATGTGAACAAATTAGGTTCCCAAATGTCTATAAACTGACTTTCACTTAGCCCTGAGGTCTCCCTGAGGTTTGTTTTTAAGACATGCTCAATTTTCCGTCACAGTTCTGTTCAATACTCTTCGCATGCTGAGAAAAGAAGAGACATCCTTTTCTTTAATCATTCAAGCTGAAATTTTTAATTATATTTGCTTTACAGAGTAATGTTTAGTGCAATGCTCTCAAAAAGCAAGTAGTAAAAGGGGTCAATGACACGTTTCAAGTTTCTATAAAAGTCAGGAAAAAAACATGTTACTATTTATTAATCATGCAACACACACTTAGTCCTCATAAAATATTAACATATATTGCTTCCTACATCAATAGTAAGTATACTTTACACAAAGAAAGAAAACCTGTTTAAGAAAACACTAGCTAAACTTACTAAGCATTTTAACAATTATCATGAAAATGCTAGAAAAATATAGATATGTTAAGCAATCCTAAAATCTTCTTAAACCACATATTGTGCTTTCCTACAGAGAATTTTAAGATGAAAAATAGACCTTGAGGGTCTTAGACAAGCCTGAGGCAATATAAAGAAAAAGGTCAAACACTCTGCTAAAAAGGACCGTTATCTTCAGAACAACAACTTATCAGCCAGCTTGCAGCCCTGCTTATTTACAGTTATTGGTCCCAGAGGAAGTGCACTTCAGCACAGGGCGCGATTACTTTGTAATGAGTTTGCCAGAAATGGTAAAGGAAACTAATTTGTAACAATGTGCTGTTCCCTGCACATGAACTTTCTCAGACACTTTTTTGTCCAGCCGTGAATAACTAACTTCAGCCTCCCTAATAAGCAGTGAAAACAGAAGTGCACTAAAAACGACTAAGTTGCAAGCATGAATGTGCTGAAATATCAGTGATTATCCCTCTCAGCTGTCCATTACAGTACTCATGATGACCACCAATTCCCCTGTGGTGGATATATAGAATGCAGGTTTCAGGGGGTGGATTTGCACATGAAAATTAACACCATTTGGAAGAAAATAGCCTGCACCTGTCACAGATTAGCAACAAAAGGTCAAATGCCTCCTTTTACACCTAGAGCACTTGCATATTGTGTGCCTTGCTTATAGGAGCCTAATTCTAGTTTCTTAATTCCGAATAGCAAGCACTATGGTGAACTGCAGAGGGGTGGGGAAAATTAACCTCAGCTAAAAGCTATCAATAAATCTATTGATCAAGTTACATATGAATGGAAGAAGCTGAGGCAATCTCTGCCTCTAAAAGAGGTAGTTTTTCAAAAAGAGAATTACATAAAGTGCTCTTCTGTTTTTGTCAATATGCTGCCAGGTTTTGAAATACTATTTTTCATCCACACAATAAAAATCTTGACAAGTAAGCAATAGAAAAATCACTAATACACTTGCAGCTGCATTTCAATCTATACAAATTCTTTAAACAAAAACAACCAAGGAACAGATTGGAATATATATCATTTTCACCAGCTGACCCTGAGATCAAGTCCAAAGACCACCATACAGTATTAATCTATATTTTCATGCAATTCCATATCTTACAAAATAAGGTGAAATCTAGAAAGTGGAATACTCCCAATAGTATTCATGCCTACAGATCACAAAACACATTGAGATGATAATGCAAAGAAATTTTACTGATATGTCCTAAATGGAAGCAGAACCACTGGGACCAAGATCTGTAAAAAACTTTCTTGTGCTTTTTTTTCAGAAGAAAGTAATCCTTCACACATCTAAGAATACCAGTTGTCAATTCCCACTAGCTTTATGCTCTTTATCTGTGGAAAGATTTTATAAGAAGTAGTTTAGGACTACTAGGACCAAACAACATATTCAAAATAGCATTTGATTTTTAAATAGGAAAAACTAGGATGAAATAACAGCTATATCTGAAAACCTCTGATTGTTTTTGCATCATCTGGACTCCTGCCCAAAGCATATGTCAAATCAAGATTCATGAAACTGCAAGGAACATGATTTGAATAAAAACAAATACCATAAGACACACATATGCATGTGTAAAAAGTGTAAAATTAAATATATTTGAATTATTGAAATTGTATTTATAAACTGCAAGGTAATACTTACAATGCTGCAGTTAAATCAATATTTTGAAAATAATCACAGTACTCTTCAAAATTTAGCATTTTAAGAACCTGACATTTCTTGTAAAACAATACTGATGATCATAACATCCTATCAAAATCCACATAGCCTTAGAAAAATATTCTGGATTATCAAACAGGCAAAGCATTTCAAAAGTATATGGCTGGATGCTTCAGACTTCTATTGGTAGTCTCTTCTCTATCCCCCCACTTCAATTAAGCAAGTTAAAATTGCTGTGCCTTCATTAAATTTTAAAATTTCTATCAATAATGACATCCAAAGGGCAGTGAATGAGTAGATTTTTTCGAGTCTAATTGTGGAAAAGGACTTTATAGGAATGACCATCAATTGGTAAAAGGCCAGCTCCCATCTCTGGAAAGGGAGATGTACATATTAATACACAACTTTGAGAAGCCAAACCATTCTGATTGAAATTAGACAGTGTGATAAAATCTAATTGTGACTGACAGCATTTCAATATTCTAGCTTTTGCACCTTTCTTATCTATGAATAATAAAGCGTAAAACACATCTTTTTGGTATTTTAAGTACAAATAACTTACTGGTCTCCATTTGTTTATTTGTTCCACTATGAAATGATTCAGCAATAGCATGGAGAGTGTTGAATCCAAAACTTAGAAATGCTCTTGCCTTTTCCAATTCAACTTTTCTTGGTGAAACATTGATTTTAATGGTGTTCCACTGGATTCATAACGATGAAAGCATGATCTGATTCTCCATACTTCGTCAGGATCCCACTTCAACTTATACTTTTTCCAATATTTTTTCTCACAAGTGATACAAGTAAGGTTGCACTAGGCCCATTTGCCATACTGCTCCTCTGCTATAGAGCATTCTGTCCTATAAAGGATCACAGCGACTGCTTGAGTGATCCCATGAAGTGTAGTGAATAAATCTATGAATCCTTTGTATCAAGTTAAATTTTGGAAATATTAATAACCAGTGTGGTTTAGACTAAATCACACCTACAGTCTTACTGAAACTTGGTAATTAGAGTCAAAATCAGAATTTATCACTCACAGCATCTAATTTGAATCATTAGATTAAAATAATGTTGTGAGATCAGCCTCTGAATCAAGCAAAAAGAAAAAAGAAAAAAGGCCATTTTTAAGGAGGCCAAAGAATTTTCTTTAGTGTAGAAAATTAATGGAAATAAAAGCCTTTGCAAGAAAAGGACTTGTCATTAAAATTTTTGGGGCAGTACTTTGTTAGTTAGGGTAGTATGGCTAGGTTGTGGTTGGACTCGATGATCTTTAAGGTCTTTTCCAACCTGAGCAATTCTATGAAGGTTCTCCTTCAATGGAGGTACTATTAAAGATTTCACAAAATAAATTTTTAAAGTTCTCTCATGCATTTGTCCCAAAGGCTACTTACTCACATTACCTGAAACATTCCTTTAAAGATAATTCAGAAGGATAAACAACACCATTTAGAGAGAAAACACAAGCAGGAGTGTTTCACATAAATTTAAACAAGGTGGATTAAAAACACATACAGGCAGGAAGAATGTACAAAAAAGATACAGAAGTACTACATCTAATTTTAAAGATATGAGGCATACAAGAGCTGCTCCAAAAGTAATTCCTGCTATTTTATTAGGTTGGCCCACAATATCAGAGGTGAATGTTGGTGGTATGGCAGTAGAAATTGAACTTTTCCAACAACTTTCAATTACATTTTTCGCTGTGTGACAGATGGCAGCAGAGGAGCAGTATGACAAAATGACGTCTGACATGGAAGTATGTACGAAGCAAAGGTGTGAAATTGAATTCCTCCATGTAGAAAAAAGGGAACCCATAGACATTCATCAACACTTGCTAAACATTTATGGAGACCAAACGATGGATATAAGCACAGTGAGGTGGTGGATGATGCACTTGAGCAGTAGTGACACTGATGCATATTGTTACAAGCATGGCATGCAGGTTCTTGTTCATCACTGGTGAAAACAGGTAATGGAGGTGAATATGTTGAAAATACTGTCTTATAGCTTAGAATTTGCTCTATCAAGTAGTGTTATTGTACTCTTTGTATTTGTTGTACTTTCCATGGAAATAAATAGAAGGCATTACTTTTGGAGCAACCCTTGTCCTGTTTCTACCACATAATTTTCAGGAAAGCTTAAACTAAGAGAACTGGATTATTTTCTGTCTTTGTACATTCATTAACAAAACCTGTCTCAGTGTTGATGTCAGTTTAGAGAACAATGACAAACAGCAACAAGCAATTCTAAACATTTAACAGTCATTATTATTGGACTCGATCTCAAGAGGTCCCTTCCAACCCCTGCAGTTCTGAGACTATTGCTCAAAAAAACCACCATGAGCAAAATAGTAATGGACATCCCCATATACTACAAGTATTGTTGTGTAAACTGCAGGTTTACCAGTATACATAAAGAAATTATGATAAAATCTTGCTAAAGGAATTTTATAGTTTTGATCAAATCAGATTGATATTTAATCCCTTGCAGCCAAAGAACCTCATTTCAAAATTGTCATTATCAATAAATAGTGATGCTTTCAGTTAAAGGAGCTAAAAATCTGGAGCTGTACGTAATAAAATATCAATGTTCATTGTGTAGAGAAACTGTAAAGAATGAAAAAAAGCAGTCTTTTTAATCCCTCTTCAGCATCTGTGAGATTTTCAAGAACTGCAAAAAATATCAGTAGAGTCCAGGACCGCAGTATAAATACTCCAAATAAAGTATAAATGATTTAAATATAGAAATTGGCAGCAATAAAGTAGAAGTGCACAAGAGTAGGTGGGAGTGTCACGAATGCATGAAAATTGGTGGCCCATATCCTAAGATGGCCATTGTACACCCACTACACCAAAACCACCAAATCCCCAGAAAAACAGTAGACTACTGATTTCTCTGCTCCCCGTTTATCAACTCCCCAAAGACCTCCAATGACAGATGGGCAGTTATTTATCCATGGCAGTGAACCTTTGTTCAAAGAAAATGAGAATACAAACAATTGCGTATTAGTATGACGAAACTCAGCTTTTTAAAAATATATATATTTTATAAGAACTAGTAGCTCACTATTGTGTATGTACCTCATCTTTCAAAGAAGAGCTTTAAAAGAAAAAGCATTTGGGGAAATTTCTGTTTGTAAGTCACTTAGCATATAATGGGTGCTATCCTAAATAAATAATTAATAAGCTAATAAATAAATTATAAGATCTGCAGCCTTAACCATAGAAGAAAACACCAAGGCAGATCAGAGAATATGAGCTATTGTATCAAAACAGGATGTGCCATTATTGGTGTGTATTAGGGAGAAATGTATCTAATTTTGTCCAGGCATGATGCTCGATATACATCAGTAAAGGCTGTTGCTACCTCTTACATGTCAACTAAGACACTTTATTTACCCGCCACCTAGACATCACAGATGAGCAAGCAACACATTGCAAATGGTTAAAACATAAAAGCTACATATCTTTATTCTTAGGTACATTACAGTAGCCCTGTTTATCTAATGCTTACTTCTCAATATAGTCATCATTTTGCAAAGACTCTACGTGGTCTAAGACAAAAGACAAAACAGTTCTTTCATCCTACAAGCAAGGATATTTCTGTTCATTTATTATGGCATTGCTGTAATTCTGCAATTGGTCTAGTTTAGCACCTGACATACAGATCTATTTTTCCAGGTGAATCCTTCCTCAAGGTAATTACTAACTGCCACTTGTGGAAAATTATTTGATAGAAACCTCAATCAGTCTCAAGACCTATAGTTAAATTATTTCTTCAAAGACCTCTCCAAAGTCACTACAGCTGTAAATAAGTTTGATTTATTATTATTATTATTTAATAATAAAGAGTAAAAATTGAAAGGCTCCAGTCATTATCTTGCATAGGAATCTTGCTTTTGAGATGGATCACAAGTGGGATTTTCTTTATTAAGAAATTGAAAATGTTGTAGCTAACATTTTCCTTCTGTATCTTATACAAAAGTTTCAGTGAACACTGGCCTGATAGATTTTCATTACAAATGCCTGTCCTATATAAAACTTCTACTAAGGCTGAATTTGATCTCTATGCTACTATGAATCTAGTAAAAAAAATAATTTGAGGGCTAGAAACATTATTCTCATTCGATACACTAGCCCCATTATTTAATTACCTTGAAATAAAATCACTGTATTATAATCTCCATGACAAAATTTACACATAAATTTTCCTGCAATCTAGGCACACTTTTAGCTATTTCATCAGATTAGACATGCACAGCTTCATCATCTACCTGCTCATCTGTTGTACTTCCTAGTATGATTCCTTCTTTTTACACCAAGGTGATTTCTGTGTTCCCCTTTATTATACAGCATTTTGATCCTTCAGAAATGGAACTTGTTCATGTACATTTTTCAGACTCCTGTGCCTTGCTATATTACTTCCCTCCAGTCACCAGCCTGCTTTGGAAGCCCTCCTTGAATTCCAGTCTTACCAGGAATTATAAAATGCCCGTACCATTTAGAACTCAGCTTTATTCCAGTGCATTATATACAACTGATGTACAAGAAGCTACACTATGTTGGTTTGTATGCTACATCATCAAAATTACAGCAGGCTTTCTTACCTGTAGCAACATTGATGTACAAAGAAAACAACTGCTTGCACTCATTTCTTAATTTTTTTTTTTTAAGATCTAGTTAAAGCTTTAACTAAACAATCTAGTTGATGTAATTTTTTCAATCATAAGCGATTATTTAAATATTGACATTTAAATGGCAGCAACATGTTTTTGTCTTCTGCTATACTTAGAATACTTTACTATGTTTGAATGTCTGTCTTAATTTGGGGTTCTTTCTTTTCCATTTTGCAAATCCAAAAGCATTTTCTTATTATTTCAAAGTATTTCTATGTTTGTAGTAAATTAAACATTAATCTTTCTCTGCAAATGTCAAGTGATATTTAAATGTTTTCTGGCAGATAAATGATTATTAATATTAATGCAATAAAATCACAGCTCTTTGTCCTTTCTTTGATATTTAAGAAAAAATTAAGAATGTCAAAACAGCTCTGCAAGAAGAGAATTCATTGGTCTACAATCCACTCTTCATTAGCCTGAGAGGTAAAAAATTACTGATCTTGTGAGACAATGTGTTTATAGAATCAGAAAGGGTTGAAAATGAATTACTCTATCAGTGGTAGAGTGTGTATCACTTCAATGTGAAAATGCCTTGTTAAAGTTCATTTTAATTTAAAGCCCCCTTTTTGTCATTCAAAAAGCTTTAGCACAATGAAAGAGTCTTTGTCACTTTCATAATTAGCCCTTCTTGCACTAAATGAGAATAAAATCTGATCAGAAGTCCATGCAGGCAAGGTCATAAATCAAACAGAAAAGCTCCATGAACAGTTCTGTAAGATGTCCAAAGGCACACACAGCTTAGAATTAAAGCACTGTAGTCAAGATCTACTCCCAGAAACACGGTATAAAAAAAAAAAAAAGAAAGCCCCAATAATATCTGTTTGACAGGCTGAATTTATCTCCATATTCTGTAGCCCTATAAACACATTTTGCTGTTTAGCTACAAAAGCAATTTCAGCACCAAGGACAATTCAGGAAAGCAAACAGCTGTTAAAGTACTACTATTACCGTTAGCCAACAAAAGTTAAATTAATTTAACTTAATGCTCTCACTTTAAACTGCAGCAGTAAAAAAAATAAATAATGCCTTATATGATAATTGTCATAAAGTGGGAACAAAACTGTATTAACAGATAAAATTAAACTTGGTTTCCTAAGGAGTTTTATATACGTAAGTGAACACACAGCTTAGTTCAAATGTAAACTGGATTTTATTCAGCTTCCTTTCATTTTCAGATGCAAGTAAAAAGATATTTTGAAAAATGTAATAAAATTCCCAGCCCTGGACAGTTATGGTGAGAATGACAGCACATTACATGGGGATCATCATAATACCAACAGGAATCCAAACCATCAACATAATACTTTACTCCCCAGGTTAACACAAGTGAAGATTTCATCAGGAAGTAATGCTGAAAGCATATAGAGAGTAGAGGGCAAAGAAAGGAGAAGGTATACAATGGATGAAAAGACTGTTAGAAAGAGGAAGTTGGTAATAGAAGTATCTATGCTAGGAAAGATGTACATTTTACAATTGGATATATTATGTTAAATCAAATTCTAAGTTTAAATATTAATCAGCTGAGATTTTAAAACAGCTACATTTACAGAAACAGGAATTCTTATGAACGTATACGTTTATATCCATAGAGTGTAAGTTAACATCTGGGTATATCTGTGACTTCAAATACATCATTACATACATTAAAAATGTGCTACTTTCCTTTATAAGCTTTTGTTTTGTAACATTATTCTCTCTTCCAAAGGAAGCTGCTGAAGTTTGAAGTTGTGTATGTAGCCAAGTAAATACCAAACTATTTTTAAAGTAATGGCTTTGACGCACAGCATGGCAAGTTACATGTATATGAAGTGTTCCTAAAATTTCAGGTTACTTTAATCATACAATGAGCAAAAGTGATTGGATTCCACATCGTTAGGAGACATTAAGACCAGTTTGCTAAGCAACAGATTTAAGAAGCAACAGTATGACAGAAAGAAGAATGTATTTACTCCATCCTCATACGGCCTCCCGCTTCAGAACACCAACAGTAAACATCCTCTGTTAGTTACACGGCTGTTCCACAAGTCTGTGTTCTCTTGTGTACAGCCAGCTATGCCTGAGTCATGCAAGATTGCCTTGTCTATCAGAAATAGGAGTATCTAAAGTGCAAATTGCAAACTACTGCACAAACAAGCCAAGTCTGAAAACTGTGACCAGGGCATACAGGTGACAGAAGAAAGAAAACGGGATTAAGATGGATGGCATATTATAAAAACTGAACTGTCTTGGTCTTTTTCTTGTAGTAGAGTACTCCAAAAAGCCAATAAAAAAATTGAAAACAGAACACAGAGGTTTTTGCTATGTAATAAACTGGACTGTCTTTTGACTAGAGAAAACTAATTATCTAAGTAAGAAGGAATAAAAATAGGAATGTTCCCTGCCCATTGTGACCTTGGGAGCAGATCCTGTTCCCACAGTTACCATTATTCTCCTACTCAGTGAACTTGCTAGAATTACAACAAATTCCATATAGCTTCCTCTGGGATACCCAGGAAAATACTCTCTGCCACCTCAATGGCCAAGCCTATATTTGTTCCTCATATCTTCTACCAGTTTCTCCAGCTACTCCAGCTTCACTGCTGGCTGCAGTATCAGCTTCACTCCTTCACCTGCTTCACTCCATGCTCCAGAAGCATCTCACCTCCAAACAGGTTCAGCTGCTCTCAGAGGCTGAAATCTCCCTTTCCTCCAGATAGTTCCACTTAGCATTTCTGCTACAACCTTAATCAAATTCTTAGCCAAATACTGCCACTACAGTTAACAAAACACACGATCTCTCCCAACTAAGTCTTAGCAATCCCAGTGCCTTTCTGACAGCCAAAAAAGGGAATTGCTGCAACAAAAACATTATGACAAAACAGTTCTTCATGTCACAGATATGCTAGTAGGCAACTAAGAGGAGTCAGAGGGCCCAGAGGGGTCTTGAAGAGTCTAAGACACAGAGACAGGAGAATTTATTTCCCTATATCCATGTAATAGGAGCAAGTCATCTCCTTCCAAAGCTAAAAGGAAATGCAGAGTTACTGGAAGGGGAAGTACAGCCTCACAATTCATAAACATGTTGTCAGCTTCTCTTTCTGAGTATTTCCATCATGTTGCAGGTCTGATTTCTATCAATCTCTTAAGAAAGACAGGTAGCACCTGGTTTTAGAGATACCAGTCGGTTCCTAATGAGGAGGCACATAATCTTTATTTTTCAGCAGGTCTTCAGCTGAGATGTTTTATCTGTGTAATTTTTATTCCATATTAAGAAAGTAGTAAGATGAGCAGTCAGATTATTCTCTTATTACTTATGTCTATATATAGGCTGAAGTACACAGTATAGTCAGAGGCATATTTGAGTCAATAAGCTATTTGTAAACCTTGGAAGGAGAGCTAAGTGGGAGGATTGGGATATCTACGGGCATGGTCTGCAGGGATGCTCCAATATTAATAGATAAAGTCAATCCTGTCAGATACTGACTCTTCTGTTCTTATAGTAATCCTTTGCTATCCAGAGTTTTCAGCCTATCAGCATGTCCAGTTAAGCTTCATTTAGGATTCCAATTACGAGGATTATGTTTTAAAAAAATTCTTTATTTTATTGTGTCTCCAAATTTGTTATTTCTGTCTGGTAGGACTATAATCATACAAAATGAAAAAATAAGGGCGCATATTTGAAAAACAGACTATGTTTTCTTAAAAGATGGTTGGGAAAAATGGAAAATAAATCAATATTGTGAAGCAAGAAAAATACTGTGATTGTTGAGCTGTATTATTGTTTCTTGTGCGCATGACATGACCTTGATCAATTACAGCTCAAATGTTTCTTTTGAGTCTTCAAAAGCAGCAACATACACAAAGCGCTATTTCTATTCAAAACAAATCTTACTGGATTTCTAAAGAGAGATGCTAATTCACGTATTTATGTAATAACCCAAAGGTGTATCAAACCTTTTCAATTAAAATTAAAAAAAAAAAACCTACTTTTGTTTTATACTGTATTATACTAATGGTGCATACACCCTGTCAGAGAATCCATAGCAAGGTCATTTTATACCGAAATTCAATCTTAAAATAATTATTTGTTTGTGTGTAAGAAGGCTATGGTGTGTTAATATAAGTCCTTTGGTATATAAAGCACATTAACCAGAAGATAAAAGGGTTAATTAAAATTAGTTGTTTAAATATATCCAAGGTTAATCGCAATTCTGAGTTTGAATCTATATGCACTCACTTGTTATAACATGTTCATTGTGATGCACAAAAAAACGCTTTCTCTATTAAATGCATTAGAAACATTTATTTCATTTCTGTGCAAGGAGTTGCACAACAATACAATTATCCCTTATGAACTAATTGATTATTCCTAGTTGCTAATTTTAATAATATTCAATCTGTATAACTTTTATAAGGTATATTTCTTTATTTATGTAGAAATTGAAATACTGTGTTAATGAAAGAGGAGCAAGTTAATGTTGTTTTAAATGTTACTATTAATCATGAAAAATGTGTAATAAGAGACTTTAAGCATAAGCACCCTAAAAGATACATAGATGTCATAATGATTGTTACACTACTGACATTCCAAGCAGACACTTTTAATTGAACCTGATTATAATCACTCAGAATGTTCTTATTTTCATGTCATCTAATCAGTTATCTTTCTTCTAGCATTCACTCATATTGACCTCTGGTCCTCTGGCTAGCAGAACATTTTCCCAACTGCCACATGACTATTAATTTATAGAAAGTTTCACAAACTTATGAGTCATCCAAAGACAACAGAAATCACTGTAGTTTTACCGAAATTTTTCCAATGATCTCTGCCTGTAACCAGGCCCTAAAGATTTAGCATAAGTATCTGTCAGCATAAATCCTCTGTGCTGGAGAAAAGTTTTAACATGCACAGTCAATGTTTTTTATGGGAAATGTTTCCTGTCCAAAAGAACATGCAGACAGATTAAGGATATCCTGGTTCATTTTTAAAAAAATTAATAAAATAAAATGGAGAGAGAGATTTTGAAAGGATACATTTAAGAAAATCTTTCAAGGAGCAATTGTGGGGATATTTGGAGAGGAAAATGAGAGAATGGGAAATCATGACTGAAATAAGAGGGACTGAAACATTGCCTGATGAAAATTTAAGTGCAAATATGATGGAAGGAAAAAAAAATATTGCTAAATCTAAAAGGATAAAGAAGAGCACACAGACGGAAGTAATGAAAAACAAAGTAGATGTTAATGGAAAGAAAATAACAGAGTCCTGGAGAGGCAGATAACAAACATTAATTTGATATAGTATTAGATGTATGCACTCATGAAATGAAGCCCAAAATTCTCTCAGCACAGAAGATACTTAAGCAATAGCATTTAGAAAAATGTAGAGAGGAAACAAAACCAACACAGGAGAAGATTATGAAAACCAAGCAAGAGAATGGCAATTATTTGGAGTAAGTGAAAATGGATCCATTCTCAAGTAACTGATATGGGAGAACTAGAGAAAATGCAGAGCAATAGCCAAAAGCTGAGTTTACAACTTACTATCATCTTTTATCTTCCAGATAAGAGCACAGATTAATTACTACATTGGTGTTCTATTCCTTGCCTTAGCTTTACTGTTTAGTAGGGAATGTGTCTACGACACATTGCAGAGGAATAAGTGCATCATCATGTCACTTTGTCCAACACTGGCACAAACTGGTCAGTTCAGGTATTCAGACAGCAATGCAACAGCACAATACTCAGAGTAAACTAACCATCTTAGTATTTATCTAAAGACATTTGGGGCTGTACTACCATTGCTATGCAACCTAATATGTGTGTCTACAAAAGGGGCAGTCAACTCAGAGCAGGTATATATATGCTTTTGTATAATCATTAGAGCATTGAAGATATTTCATCATATAACTTAAAAGCAACATGTAAGATACATGAAAGGCATCACATAAATGAACCTTAATACAAACAAATAAAAAAGTACAAATAAGAATAAAGACAAAGGAGGGACATAAGTCTCCAAAAAATTATTACTCAAACATATCAAAACTCACTGTGAACGTAATTTCTTAAGATGACGATCAAAATGCTAAAAGAAAAAAAAATCTGAATGCATTACTCCTTTGCTCTATGATTTTTTTATATTGCATTCATGGAAAAGATTGAAAGTTTTTCATATCAGAAATTTGACATTCACTTACCAACTTGGGAAAGATTACTAGAAATAAATTATTCATTACAGTACAGTAGCAACAATAAACAATTTTTAAAAAACAGAATAAATCATACTTCCTATGAACAAAAAGTTATAGATTTAGTCGACAGAAACAGAATGTAATTCTAGCACTAATTGATAGAATATAATAATAAACCCTTAATGCATTAGGGTAATTTACCTTCCCATTATGGTACCGTAGTAGTTCCTGGAATTCCAGTAGCTGTCTAAAGAACACACTGTGATAATATATGGTTTCTTCCCAGTTTGTTTTCAGAAATACAAACACTAAATCAAAATTAGCATGCTAAAGGCCAAACCTAGAAGGCAATTAGGTTACTAAACAGAATCAATAAATGCAAAACAAACCTTTACATGTATCCAAAATGTTTCCAAAGTACTGTTAAGTTGAGCAAAATATTTTCTGTTAAAAATCAAACAGTATCACTCAGAGAATAAAAATTTGACATTTGATGTAGAAACACCGATTCTGAATTATGTTTTTCAACAATTATTCTTCCAGGACTACAGACCATTATGTATTTCAGAGTCTTTTGCCTCTTCATGCATTACAGCGGCAACTAAAGGCAGTAAAGCTCTTGATTTGGATTGTTAACTTTGGAACAGTAAGCAGTTGGGAATTTTTAAACAATGTAGAGGGAGAAAAATGAACAAAAACTACCTGAAGTGTAATCTAACTTAAAAAAAAAAAAAAAAAAAAAAAAAAGTGCCTTTCTTCTAGATTATTTCAAAGGAATCTCTGGAAACAACCAAGACTTTTCCTTTCCTCACAGCAAGGTCAGTGAGAGCAGAAAAATGGCAGGACTAAACCATGTGGACAGTGTCTCTTTGAGGGCAGGACCTGATGGAAATGTTTCATACTGTATTTTCACTGCTTCAGCCCCTTTCCTTATTCTTCATAACATCACCGCTGGATCAAATTTTAGTAGATATAATACAAGATAAGATATGAAATTTCCTAAATTTCATTCATCATTTGGTTTATACAAAACTAATGCAAGGCACTCAACGTTTCTCAACCACTTTGCACTCATTTCACAAAGCTGAAATTTACTACAAAAGGTGCTAGGCAGTCAAGAACCAAGTCTTTTTATGCTGCTGTCTTCTTCATAACAGGAATAATAATGCAGGTTATTGAACTAACTGAACAAAATACCACTATTGAGTCTAGCAAAATATTTCAGCCTTCCCCCAGGTGAAAATGAAGCTTTATGACTACCACTTAGCTACAAAATATTTACTATTCTGACAGCACTGCACTTTATTCTGAGTACAGCCATTCTTTCTGACCCATCTACGTACCATCATCTGCACAAAGAACGTTTACAAATTTATTCTAATTCTGGATAGCTCTCATTCAAAAAGGAGGGGATAAGAATAAACAGCACAGGGAACACAGAGAACTACAATGGGGAAAGGGCGAGAAGAAGTATCCCTAATAAAACAAACAATACTGATTTTTTCCAATGGCACTGCTCTTCCCTGGATTTTCCCTTGATTTGAGAATCCAGCAAGATGAAATCCTGTAATGGTGGTTCGTAGATCTACTCAAGGCTCAAAATCAGAGGAAAAAACTAAGGTAAAGATAGTGTCTGCAATGCTATCAATTACACCCACCTGAAGAGATTGACCCGAACCCAACAATGACTGAAAATTAACCTGGCTCTCTGTTTGAAGGATCAATATTTCAGAGTGATTATTTCCTTAGTAACCAAAACACAGTTCACCTGTTTCTCTGTGGAGTAACTGTAGGTTTATTCAAATCCAGGGATATCATAGGAGAATTCTGCATCTCCACTCCACATCCAATGCTGTTATAAATATTCTTAGTTAAATCACAAGCTCAGTTGGGTGTTTTTTTTCCTTGTACTTTCAACAGCTACAGGCCTCTCTATTGTGTCACTGTATATACCTATCTCTATACATTCATGAGTGATTAACTGATGTTATATTCATGTTCATATTAACATGTACAGTTTGAAATAAACACAGCTGCATTTATGTCAATGATTTTATATTCAAATATATCTGATTATGCTGAAATAAACACAGCTGCATTTATTTCAGTGATTGTACATTCAGATAAGGATATTTGCTCAATGTAATGTAATGTTCCTTCATACTGGCAAGGACATTGCTATTCTTTCTCATATTTCCCTCTACCATTTTTCCAGATGGAAAAATTTGAATGGAGCCAGAAAAAGGAAACTGGGAAATTTATCTCAGAACCCGGTATATGTGAAAATTCTTCTACTTATTCTGAAGAACATCACAATCATCTGTGTATGCAATATTTTTCCTGTTGATCTTCTTTATTTTCTGTCAAAGAGCAATTTTAGAAAAAATACCACCCAAATCTGAAAGTTTGATGTAAATGTATGTAAGTAGGTACTAGGAATATATAGCATTGAATCTTAAGAAAGGATCTGCATCAAAGGTGATTCTGGATAACTGCTGTTAATGATAGCAAAGCATCTTCAACCATTAACTTTTTAAGAAATTATTTTGAGTGGAAACATTAACTTTAAGATTTTCCTTCCAATTATCTGATCAAATTATAGTTCTGAATGATGCTAATGTTGTGAATATAGCTTTTGATCTACTTTTAGAATATAGTCAAATGTAAAAGATAAACATATAAACTAAAAATGACTAAGCATTTAACCAGATGTATCTACCAAGCAAGATCAAAGTCTAGCCCAGAAACAGTGCCAGAAAGGGATCCCTAGAGAAAAGAGTGGGAACAATTCAGTCATTTACAGATACCTCTTCTGAATAATCCCTCGATTTACAACAAACAGCTCATGAAACTTCAGAGCCAGAGATGGTGTCAGTGTATAGTAGTGCTCAAATGATTTTTCTTCCCTGGTCTTATCAGGTGTTTTATTGGTTAAAATCATGACACACATAAACTAGCATCCACAATATCATGAAGGAACAAGCTTCGCAACTTAATTAAACAACATGTAAGTAACCATTGCCCTTTGTTTGCCTTCCACATGTTATCTGCTACTTTCATCTGATAGCCCTTACTTTTTGTACAAGGGGACAGGGAGCCGCTGTTCAATATTCAATGTCATTTTGACTAAGAATTATAATTTTATACACCTCCAATATATATACTTTGTCAGTTGTCTCTTTCCCTGACTAAGGAGTCCTACTCTATTTGATTGTTTCTCATACAGAGAATATTGAAAATCTGCTCTGAACTTAAAATTATCTAAATCTATGACACTTCTGTATCCATTTCCAGCTGCTTATTCTCAACCTTCTTCAGGTCAGTCAGATAGCAAATCAACCACTTCTGTGTTTGTACTTGCTGTGGGGATGCAAACATAGGAAGAGGCAGGAAGGAAAGGCTGTCTTGAAGAAGGCAATCAAATAAACTGACTGAAAATGAATATCAGCACACCAACTACAGTTAATCCCCTAATTTTTACCAATACTATGTAGTTTTTATCACATTGTCATTAGTTCCACAAGTCATTTATATCCATTTCTCCCAAGTTAATATACTTGACTAATACTGTATTTGTTAGCTGATACCACATCAACACAAAGCACTCCTCCATTTGTAAAAATGTCTTCCATACTTGTTCTGTTTAGATATTTAAAAGGTTAATATTTAGCTCCATTTGAAATGCTGACCTAGCAAGAAAGAAATTAATTTGGCATTACAGCAGTAACATCAATTTCCCATGTAACTTTAGTAATGCATTTACTGGAAAGAGATTAATATCAATTCCATAAATCATTCACATGCTTTTTCCGGAGTTTGAGACATCTGAGTAATGTCATATATGTTAACTGATATCACTTTGTGCATGCTACATCCATTAATCTATGCCCAGGGTCATCATTAAAAAATAAAAAAAATATTAAATCAATCTTTTGTTCTCAATTTTTTTGTGACTTCTAACCTGCAGTAGTCCACAAGTATTGATACTCTGATAGAATAACACTGCTTTGAACTGGGAACAGACATTTTCAGAAGAGGGAAACATTTGTTAAATTATCCCTGCTGGAAGCAATAACCACTTAATATCTTTATGTGAAATATGGTATAAATTACTGCCAACAAATAAGAAAATAACTAAAATAAACTGTTTCATTAATCAGATACACCTCAATGCCACAAAAGTAGGCTGAAAACAGGCATCATTGCTAATTATAATATATCAACACTCATTTATTTTGCTTCTACACTGCATGTGAGCATTCTTATAGAAGTGAAAGCCAGAACAATGTACCTGATCTAGTGATTTTAGCTAAACAGGGCCTACCATGAGATAGGAAGTCTGGAACAAAAATAAGTTTTTGCTCCAAAAAGCAGTTTAGTCTCCTACTGGAAAGGTTTAAATGTGCTGGAAGAAAGTAACTTAACCAGTCTTTTTTTTTTTTAACTTTTTATTTCTATTACTATGTCATTGTTACCCTTGTTTGTATTGCTTTGTTCACCTTCTAGTATATTATAGTAGTGCCAGTGAAATCAAGGTGAAAGAAGGGTATTTCTGTTCCTTTAAATGGACACAGTCAGGATCATTTTGTTTGACAATTTTGGAAGCATATTACAATAGTACATTAGATAGACAAAATGCAACTACTTCCTGGTGCACTTCAGTTTTTTCTTTGTCCAGCATACTAAAAGCATTGTCTTCTGTATCATCTTAGTTTCTTTTTTTTTTTTTTAGTTTTATACAAACAGAAATACCCACTTCAGAAAATGTCTTATAACTCAAATTTTACAGTAATTTTGTAATCACAAGATTAATCTCATCTAATATTACCTGTCTAAAGTTACAAGTCAAGTCTTAGCAACTGGGACGCACGCATCCCCAAAGGGCAATTCATCCTATACTATCTTTGCTTTTGTTCAAAAGATATCTTTGGTGGTAAAGCTTAATGGCCTATTTCACGCCTGTAAGTGGCTACAGTGAGATCAGCAGAATTACAATCACTTACTGCAAGTCTGAGTGTTGCGTAAAGTGTTTTATAAGTGCATTATCCTATTTTTGAAATATAGAAAGATATTTAAAACCTTAACAAAAATGATACGAGGGTACTTCTCAGTCACATGGGATTTTTTAATACATTGTGTGTCTTAATTTTTTTCCAGCTGATTAAAATTGTTTTCATCAGCATTGAATTTTTATCAGATTTCTAATGAAGTAAAATGTTTTATAAACCAGCTGCAGGAAAAGACACATCAATGTTTGTCAAACATATTCACTGTAAGGTGGTGGTATATCTATCAACATAATAATATGAGGCTTACAGTAATTGAGGTTGAATCTAAAATTTTACAGAACTTTAATTACAACCTTTTGAACATAAGCCACAATACACAAATTACCCAATCACAACATTTTTCATAAAAAATAAGAATCCATCCAAAGGATGGAAGATTTAATGACTCTTGGCGGAGTTCCACTTCTGGTTGAAATGAGAATAAAAGCAGACGGCAGCTTCATTTCTAATTTCAAGAAACACAGTATTTTTAACATTTAAACAGCATTATATTCGACTAACAAGCCAAAATACGTATTTTCAAAACCTTATAAAAAGCCCCTGTATTTAACAGTATGAATGCTGAGATCTAAGAACCTCTGTGAGCCTGTCTTACTCCTCCAATCCTCAAATGTAATCATAAAGCAAGCAATTTGAGCCACAAGCAGCAGAAACTGTCAGGTTTGAGACATGAGGCTTTTGTTTTCTGTTCCTTCCTCTATCACCATAACTGTCCTTGCAATTCACACCTAACAGTCTACCACTAACTCCTGCTTCCCATGTTCCCCATGACATCCTTCCAGGCAAGACAGAATGTGCTGTGGTTAATCCAGAAGTATATACAGGCCAGACTGACTGGCCAGTACTCCTACGGAGACTGACAATCCAGATGATGCTAAACAAAGGGAACAATGCTTGAATTCTCCTTGCTTTGTTCTTCAGCGAAGGCATAGCTGGCAGTGTCAACAGTTTTCATTTGCCAGGTCTCTACATCAAAAATCAGGGGAAGGACAAGACATATCCATTTTGATTCTGCCTTCAAAGCAGTATGTGACTAAGTTGCAAAGACAACTATACTCTGAAAAACAGTCTTCACACAGTACAAAAAATGGTCCGCAAGCCTCTCTGGTACACATGTATTCTCAGCTCAGAGGAAATTTAGTCCTGTCAAAGCACTGTGACCAGTGCAGTGAGCAAGATGATTGCTCAGTGGATGTCATCTCTTATAGACTTTTTGAAGGCTGTAGAAACACAGTCTGAATACATGCCAGCGTGTGCTATGCTTTGTACCCTCCTAGAACAGTCTCTAGACAGCATTTCAAAGAACCATGTTGTCTGATGGCACCCTCTAGAGCACTCCAAGAATCCAGCACACTTGAGGTTTCTCCTTATTTATGAGTTGATTGTACAAGGAAGTCTGATTGAACACCCAGAGAACCCAGTACACCACCAGCATTCTCACAGGATAACATTAATTCAAATTCATAGATTTCAATCTCTCCACGTTTTGTGGTCCATTTCAGTGCTACAGAATTATTTCTAATACCTTACAGCATTGTACTCTGGCCTGTTCAGCCATGCTTTTGGGTCAATGTCACTGTCAGCTATAGGTCCTTCCTTCTATCTGAGTTCTGACAAATATTTCTGTAGCTTGCAAAAGTTATGGTCAAACTCTTGAAGTTCCCATGCTACAGGATTATTGCCCAAATCCTCCCTTATGTAGAGACGGAACATCAGACTAACACTCTTCACAAAATGTTGAACTGGCATCTGCACCATAAAAATAACTGGTTTCTTTTTAAAGACCAAGACATTTGCTTCGTGTTTTCTTTGTTCACTTTGCAAAACAGATTTGAAAGGTTTCATGTGAGTCATGTAAAATTAATAAAGATTTATTACCTTCTGCAAAAGAAAGTAAAGCTGTTACATAAGATCCCAGAAGAAAAAAGCAGTTTTGTTTTTTTTTTTTTAATCACTGGAGGATATTCGGGTTTGTCATCTCCAAAAATAAGCAAATGAAAACAAACCATAGCCACAATACCAAAGAGACTACTGACTACACCAATGCCATCCGAAATAACAAGTTCTAAGCCAATACAAGATAGTATGGGTAACCAGCTAAACTAAATTTAAAAGTCATTTAGATCCTCACAAAATAAAATGCCTGAAATACCAATTTGCCCTGAAGATGATAAAGTGCCAGATTCCCTGAAGAACATCAAAGTCTGGGCCTAACACAATTAGGAAGGACTTCTTCGTATAGCAGAGGTGAACACAACCCTTTCCTAGAAGCATTTTATTTTGCAAAATTCTCAGATTTTCCAGAGTAGAGGATAAGAGAAACATATACAGAGCACTGCATAGCTGCAGGATAACTTGATAATGTTTTAATGAATAATAGCAAAAAGAAACTATAACTGACCCAAATTCATACATTTCAAATATGGTATTATTACCCTTTTATAAATTCTAAGCAGAGATAATTGTGTTCCTATTCCATCCCAAAACTAACTCATGTTTCTTGGGATAATCAGCACCCAAAAATTACAATATGACATACGAGTACAAGAAATCTAAATTTTCCTCTTTTATGCTAATGATAAGTGAATGCGAGAAGTTTCTATTGGACTCATTCTTAAATATTAATAAAGACAAGGAGGAAGATTCCAGTTGTTAGAACATTAGTTTGAACTATGGGAACACAAATTCAAATTCCTTAGATATTTGCAAGTTGATTATATTCTCTCTCTGCTTTACTCCTCCATCTGTTATTTATAAGATAAATGATTCAACCTCTATTCTTCCTTTTCAATTATTTATTTATTTTACAGTAAATATTCTTTCACTACTATTAAATTCATCTAGAATAAGTTAAGTGCAAGCTACAATCTGGTTAGCTAGCTCATATGAAAAGGATCTGGAGAGTATAAAAGATCACAAATTTAATAAAAGTCAATAGTGCCATGCTATTGTGAAAAAGATTGGACTGAGTCACATAGAAGTAAATAGATTGCAAGGCATATCATGCAATAAAGTCTACAAGGTATTGGCATCAGCATATCTGAGTATCATGTTCATCTAGGATCACCGCACGTCAAGAAAGGCGTGGAACAGCTGGCAGCGGTCCAGAGGAAATAAAGAAAGATAAGAAATTTGGAAAACATGGCCAGCAAGGAACTGTTGAAAAAATAGCAGTTATTTAACCTGAGGAGTGAAAGGTCAAGAGAAGATAACAGCTTTCCACTAAGTTAAAGAAAGGAATAATCTGCATTTTGTACCTATCGTACTGGAAGAGAACTAATGCATTTTTGGTGAGAACATCTCTCATTGAAAGAAAAAGTTTCTTATAATGAGCAAACAGCACCAGAGTGGATTGCTGCTTTCTTATTGAAACGTTCCTCACTAAAAGTCTCTACAAGAAGGGAACATAAATATCTGTCAGGAATAGTTAAAGTAGTATATTTTGCTTTTCAATAGAAGAGTGGACTAAAAAGAAATCACAACATCTCTTTCAGTTCAATTTTTTGGTTTTATAAAAACAAGGTTCTTCTAAACTGCAAAATGGGCATTGCTTTTCAGATTACATGAAAACACCTCTGCCTCAAATTCACACTCCTCAAAACTACTTAACACAATGACAGCCATCACAAAAAAAATGAAAGCATAATTAATAACATTTCTTTTACATGTGTTAATATTTTTCCTGTTTTCTACAAGTTTAGTATTCTTTCTGTTCTAAAAAGGTACATACTTCCTTTTCTGCAATATAAAATCAAACAGTCATTGAAAAATAAGTCTAGAAGGGACCTTTCAGTTCTATCAACCAGATATTTCAAGGAAACACAGGATGTAAAGATAGGAAAGCCACCTGTGGAATTGCATTTAATATAGCTTTTATTTTGAAAGGAAATCATGTAGTTACTCTCCGGGTAACAAAGTCCAGCCAGTTTTGATTCATCCTGTCGTAATTTCATCAGGACCATGACCATTTCCAGAGAAAAACTGCAGCCTGCAGGAGTTCAGTGCTCTCAGTGTGGTCCCGCGTGGAGCCAGGAGTTGGAGTCCATGATCCATGTGAGTCCCTTCCAAGTGAGAATATTCTATGATTTTATGAAATGCTGTATATTACTTTTGGGTTGATAGTAGGGGATAGACTGTAGCCTTAACAACAATTAGATCAAATCTTCAATAATCATTTAATTTGTTTTGACCCATTAAGTTACTGTAAACAATTATTTGTCTGACATAACAATAAAGTGAATTTACAAATTAAGTAAACACATTATTAGCATTCTTGCTAAGACATCATCATCATGCAAAAATAAATGAAGTTATTAATTTTATTCATATTTCTATTTTGGAGGTGTCTGAATATGCAAAGCAACATCAGAGACTCATCATGCTACAGTGTAAACAAACACGGTATTTCATATAGCATCTGCCTCTACCACATGCTATAACCGTCAAATTAAGAACATTACCTTTGAACTACATCAGAGCTTTATTTTAAAAATACAATTAATTCTATTGTTCAAGAAATGCAATTTAACCACCACGGCATTCCTCACATTACTTCACATCGAATTTCATGGCTGCAATTGATCCTTCTTTCCACAGCGCAGCAGCTTCATATAATAAACTACATTTCTTAACTTGGCTAATGGACAAATTTCATGAACTGTTATCAGATTTAAAAACTCATAAATTGATAACTTATGAAATAGCATGCAAAATATTTTAAGAAATGTGTTAATGTCTGAAATTTCAGAGATACACACTAGAAATGATACTCTTTAATAGTAACTGTGTCATTTACACCTTTTACACAAAATAATCAAAGGATTTAAATAACTCAGTTTAATATTTATCCAGGAACTGGCAGCCACTATTCTACCCTGAGGCATGTAACTCTTCATAAAAACCTCATTTTACATGACACTCTAGCAGTTTTGGCATTACTAGCATCTCTCACATAAACCATGCTGGAAACCATAGTTTATCTTGCCAAATGCCTTCTGTACATATGGTGTTTAACAGCACTCTGCAGGTCTGTAAGCCAGTAACAATAGATGTAAGCTAAAAATCTGGAGATGAGCATATATGTAACATGAAGATTTAAACTGAGCTACATGTTCGTATGTATTATCTATATACTCTCACACGCATAAATATACATAAAAAGATTATTTAAATTAGTATACTAATTAACTCTTGTAAAAACAGTTTCTTTTTCAATTTGAAATAGCTTCCTAAAAACTAAATCTCCCGCTGACATCAGAGGCAGAACTTGCAACAACCTCAGCAACACAGAAATCATCCATAAGAAACACAAATAAGAAATATGTTTGAAAACAACAAGTACACGTTTATAAGATTTTTTAACTATGTAAGGATGGGTTTGGTACTTTGTCAGGTTAACCTCTGCAGCAAATTTTAGAATTATTTTTTTATAACATTTATAATATCCCAAATCTTCAATTAGTTGTCTACAAATACTGCATGTATAATAATGCATATAACACTAGAACAAAACCCATTTATGTATCTACATTTAATAAGAAAGACCTGATGAAATCCATATTGTAGGTAGTAAACTTCACATCCTTTCTTACATTTGGGCAGTTTTGATTCTACATCAAACTCTGAAGTGAACCAGTGAGTAAAACAGTGTTTAATACCAATCTTCAAAATAAAGACACTTTTTATGAAAATGAGTGATGAATGTGTTACTATATTGACAGTTCGGTAACAAAGTAATGCTGAAAATGCTTACCACTTTCAAAACAGGCATCAAATACCAGATGTCCTTTTTTGGGCTGTCCAGAATAACCAGCTGGGAGAACAGTGTATTTGTTCACATTCCCTGCTATGATTTCATCACCTCCTATGTCACTACCTGTTGCAGCAAAAGCAGAAATAAAACATGAGTATGAAAAAAAAAACAATTAAAAAACAGTAGATGGATGCACTTCTCTAAGTAATATGGAATTCACACCAGTCAATGAGCTCTTTCGTTTCAAAGTTCACTTTGTAATTTGGATAAAATAACATTGTATATTAAAGCTTCTCTAACAAACCACACAGCCCGGTTTCTTGCTTTTCCATGTCCTACAGTTGAACACTCTCTTATGCAATGAAATTTAATCTTCAGCTGGATCTACTTTGTTTGCCTGGTACTCTCTACTATGTATACTTTGCATGGACTCCCTAGAACTGAACACCAATTGCAGCTTATTCCCATGGGCATTAAGGGGATCCTTTTCCTCTATCCCGCTGCCTGTTTTCATGCATTTCATTGTAAACTTAGAATCTCTGAAAACAGTTAAATTCTCAAAGGGGAGTGGGACTTAAAGTTCTTAGAAGAGAGAGAGATGTTCATGGAGAGGTGATCATCCAAACCTTGCTTTCTCAGCAAACAGGGCTCAGAAAGAGAACTTGAGCAAAGAAAAATTTCAAAGATACATTTTTTATTTCAAAACAAAATATATGAGGACATCAATTTTCTACACCACCACACGACTTTTGTCAGAATGCACCATTAGTGTATATATTGAAAACCTTGGCCTCTCAGTCAAATTACACTGCCTAGAAAATTACAGTGTGTGCAAAATTTGTTTCCAAATAAGAATGCAAAAACAGTGATTTTTTTTCATTGGAGAGATGTAGAAGAAAATAATTTAATATTTGTGTATTGAATTATATGTTTTAATGAAAGAGATATATAATAATATAATTAGCTGTTCATTCTTCTGACACTGGCTCATTTTCTTCATTAATTACTGTTTGGACAAAAATACTTAACAACTATATTCTGTATTAGGGAAAACTAGAAGTAAACTTTATGTCTTCTAGTGTAAAAGGCATATGATGGAATAATGGGATGATAATATCTTATTTCACTCTGATAAATATGGCTACTGAGGCTTCTAGAAATAGACTTTTGGTCTGTACTGATTTTTTGACATTTAAATGGGTTATAGGCGATGATGAATGTGACATAAAGCTCAATTTGTTTTATTTTTATATTGAAAACTATTTCACACAAATGTTACAAGCAATTCATATTGCCCTGAATGATGAAAACAGCTTATTAATTAAAAGTGACCTTTCCATACATAAATGTATTCCACCTCTTGAGGCAAAACACCTTAGCTGAGGTAACAAATTACATCAGTGTGTTAGTGACACCGCAGCTAAAGGGTCTGGCAGCCCTTCCATTATACACCCATATTTTCAGAGGTATATAAATCCAGATTAAAAAATACGTATATCTATGTCAACACTTGGCATATAAATTTGCAGTCTTCCAGGGAAGAAATTTGAAACTTTCTCTGAGAAGTCCTGTAACAAAACAGACAATTTAGATCTTTTCTTATTTTATTATAATACAAAAATTGAGAAATTAAATACTGTGTGCTATTATTTTTTAACCAAATAATTGTTTGCAACCTCCAGGTTATTAGTTTTAGAATGAATGATTACCCATAAATAGCAATTTGTGGGTTATTGTTTTTCTTTTTTAAAGTAGAATCATTTGCTTAACCATATTTTCAGCCATGTTTTTTACTGTGCAGCATTGCTGATACCTTTTGCTTAAAGGGTGGTAACACCAGAGGAAGACCTAGACCTGAACAGGGCACCCATATGTCTGTATGGCCATGATCATGTCACTCAATACAACTCATCCCTCTGAATCATGCAATCTCTAATTAATAACAGCAGCCACAGAAGAACAATTTCCTAAGTTGCAGTTCAGTGCCACTTTGATTAAGAGACCCCATGTATCTGTAGCAGTTAGTCAAATTCATCGTTTGCAATCCAACACACCAAATCCAAAATACAAAGTAACATTCAGGGAAAACCTGCAGATCTCCCCCAAGAATGCTGGAGCAGCCAAGGATGGAAGCGAAAGATGGGAGGTGGGGAGCAGCTGAGTACAGCAGCAAGAAGACTGAACTCCTCCTCTTGCTCACTTGCAAGTCTCAACTAGAAATTATAGGCTTCTTCTAATTCTTAAAAGATTACTGGGAAATACCTCTTAGATAAAGATGAAATGAGGAAAGAAAACAGTACTGCCACTTTAAGACAACTGTAGGACAAACAGACAATACTACACAACAACATTATGTCCCATCTGGCCTGTCTCCCTTACCTGATAAAGAAAACACTTAACTTGAGCTTGCACTGCTGTATTATGAGATGAGACATGGCTTCACACTTGTCTGTTCAGCATTACAATCTTTAGATGGTGAGAACAATGTTACATGGTGCTGTAAGACCCCTCCCCTTCACAAGTGGGGAGCCCCAAGTAGATGCTCCTGGATGATGACAAAGATGCATAACCAAACATTGTGGAGTAGGATAACAGCACTCCAATCTCAAACAAAATGGAAGAGGAAGAAGAGAATTAACTGAAGAACATATCGCATTATCCTCAAGAACAAGTTGTCCTTTGAAAAAAGGCTAGATAAGACAAGCAAAGGCAAAAGTAACTTAGCAAGGGGATTTTCTCATACTGTAGGTCTTATTTTGTCAGTTATTTTTCTTATAGGTTGAAAGACACATGGCTATTTATTCTAATTCTTCATATCTTAAACACCTGGAGTCTCCAGCAAATCCCTAGGATTTACTTTTACCACAGTATTAAACTCTAATGGCAATTTCCTATCAAGAATGAAATCTGTAGGTATATGAAATCACTGTATGTCACTATATAAGGTTTTAAAATGTAATCTGGACAGTGTCTTTGGGTATCTGCATTCACCACCACTGTCATTGTGGTGAAACTTTACATCAAAATAACGACAATGAACAGAATCAGTTACAAGGAACCGGGATTCTTAGCAGGAAGAATTTGGAAACTCCCAGGGCTTCTTACTATTCTCAAGTTCAAAGGGTAAAGCAGACAATTTTTTAATTTAGGCAAAGCTGAAAACAGTATTTGCTAGTGTAAACATCATGCAAATTTAGGTACATTTTCTAAAAAAAACCTGCAGCTTCTAGAGAAAGTAAGTAATAGTTATTCCCTGCACTGGGTAAACAACGGACCCACTTCCAGCTGTGATGAACTTCAGAATCCATGGAGATGGCAGCAAGCAGCTATCCCCATGCTACATTAAGCAGCAGAGAGCACAGCTGCATGAAAACAGACACAAAACTTCACCTGGAAAGCCCACATCATACTCATAATCAGGCTTACTGCCTAACAAGGATAAACGAGTGGAAAGGAAGATAATACGAAAAGATCCAAAAGGTGCAACTGATCTTTGTCAAAGTGTTTCTTTAAATATTACAAATGTCATCAAGACACCTCTCAGCTCATTCTGTTATCAGGACCAAATTAGGATTCTTGTTTTTGGTCACAAAAGAGAACTACTACTACTGTTAAGTTACCACTCTTAACAATAGGATGAACAAACAAATTAATTTCCAAATACCCCTATTTTCATTTTAAAAATCATTTCTTCTGTACAGGCAAAAAATAACAGGAAATAAGCAAAACAATGAAACTTGCTTCACCTTTGATTATGAATCCAACGTAGGCTAGCTCTTCCAGCCAGTTTTGAACAAGCCAAATAATCTACTTTGGATTCTGTCCAAAATAGGAATTGAATTCTGAATGACACAGTTACAATTGGAAAGATTGATGTGATGGAAGGGCAATACAGGAATGTAACAGCAAAGTGCTCAGCACAGGTGGGACGGTATTTCAAAGGAAAAGTAAAGGTGCCTACTTGCCTCCAAAAGCCTAAGCTCACAAGAGAGACTCCCCAAGGCATAGGGGCAGTCAGCCCTTAAATGGGGGGGAGGGGGGGAAGGGGAGGAAAGGGGGAAGGGGTCTAAGAGAGGTACAGCCAGGCTCCACCCCTTCCGGTCACACAGCTGAATTGCCTTCACCTGTACTCCCAGGGCTGACTGGGTCTTTTCCCCAGGTGCTCAATCAGCAGTTCAGGCTGTGACTCAACATTTCCCATTCACACATCAAAATCAAATCACTAGGTCTAAGAAATACGCTGTGAAAACTCTTTTATTTTGAGTGACTTCCTGAAACTTAATGGCTAAATTAATGCCAAATAGAGTAGAATTGTTACGGAATTTTAAAACCTACCTTTCCAGCTACCGTATTTTCCCTATCTGGATATTGGCCACTTATAATGAAAACTTATACTGTTTAAAGATCTGATAACCAGATTCTCATCTTCCAGAGGCCAAGAGGAGTTTCCAAGTATTGTAGCAAAGACCATCATCAGCCTTGAACAATATAGTTATTGTAAACCCATAGAAAGAAGTGAATATGGACTCTCAATACAGTTTGCTATAAACAGAAATTTGCTCAGATGTTCAACAGTAGCTCCTAATATCTTCTGAATGTAACGAGTCCATAGATTAATCTTGTTCAACTGATGTTTTGGACTAGAAAATATTATGAAGGATATGTCAATAACAGTGTCTTCTCCACCAATCAGAAAGCTGCAAACAGTGTAATTTCATCAAAATTCCTTTATATCTGCATTTATAGGCGAATTCCAAGAAATCTATTCTGTTAATAGCTCATTCCACTTTTCTTTGAATATTTTAATTGAAAGATTCACATAACAACTTTCCTTAGCTTCCGCAACACTGGTAGAACTTACATCTGCTACCAGTTCTGAATGCTCTATAGCTATCCTAAAAATTCTACAGGCAGCAGCAGTCAGGAACTTGGAATTCCAATTCCTCTGGCTTTGGTCTTCACAACCACACATGCTGAAGAAAGGACTGGGCATGACCCTCAGAATCTGAACACACTGCGTAGTGTTGGCAATCTGAAATTAACTTAACTCACTGTCTCTGTAATCAGAAGAGAAAAGGGAAAAAATACATTAAGACTACAAATCCCAAGAGTTTGGAAAAAATACCCTACACGGTACCAACCATATTTGATGTCTCATGTTCAGGTACTGTGTGCCCATATTGTTACCTCTGCCTGCTTTACAGGTCAAGCAGGACAAGAAGAACGTCGTAATACTGCATTCTCTCACAGCTTGGTCTACTTCTAAAAAATAATAACATCTTGTATTGTTATTTAGAAACACAATTTGAAATGTAGCATCTTTACAGTAATTGTCACTTCAATTACTTTACTCCCACAGTTTGACCAACAGACTGCTTGTCAAGAGACTGTCTCACAACACGAAGAAGATATTCATAACCAAGAACGCATACAAAAATAAAAGACAAGCACAATTTTTGCAGAGATTACCAGGTAAATTCTGAGTTTTGCAGAGGTTCTGAAACTACTGAGGACAAATAAACTGCAAGCTCATGTTAACTACTAGAAAAAAGCGAACGGTAGGTTGTGTAAATAAGAAGGAAGTGTTGCCATTATTTGTTTTTCATTTTTGTATGTTTTTACTTCTACTGAATAAGCTACTTATTCTACAGAGGCTACCAGGCAACAGACCCTCTTAACCTTCTAAATGCAATTCTTCGGCTAATGCACCATTAACTTTTTCTTTTGGGTCAGAAGGCCAAGTACACCTAAATACCTCATGCTTCTTTCGATATACATGTCCAAACTGATATACTTAAGCAGAGATATGGCATCCAAGCTGAGAGTGGAAAAAGTCTTCTTCTTGTATGCAAATACATCAAAGTACAATGATCAGTGAAGATGTTCACACGAAGTCTGTACGAAGGGCTTGGTAGTACTGCAAAGAATATTTTGCTTGAGTGCTCATTTTGAGCAGACAGTAGGAGGCCCAAAAGGAAGCAGAAACAAAAGAAGTACACAGAGGTGCATTGGCCATGGCAAAGTTGTCAACTTGCTGGCTGATTAAGCATGAAAAGATGATGAGAAATCTATAACATCTAGCCCATTAAAATAAATAAATAAATAAATAAATAAATAAATAGAGATCCAATTATCAGTCCAGGCTATTTATACCTCCTTTCTGAAACCAAGTGAAGAAAACTGAACTGAAGACAACATCTGGCTCTGAACATTGATCCCTCATTTCCAGATACTGGTATTACCTTGTGAGTTTATAGGAAAAGAGAATATGAGGTTTTTTTTGTTGTTTTATAGGTAATATTTGTTTCCAGTCTTGAACCTAAAAGTGTAACTTCATTATTTACTTCAAGAATATTTATTTATTATCTAAAGGTGGACAATCTCCAAGGATATATATTCATGTCAGATGCAAATGGAAATTGAATTTTTTGTATCCCTTTACTGCAACCAAAAATATCCAATAAGGTATGAACAGTTTTCCTACGTAAAAGAAGAAAAAAGATGCAAGTTGTGTTTCAAATGCAGTAAAGCAAGAAAAAAAAATAATATCCATTACTCTTTTTACTGTACTTACAGTTTCTAGCCTCTCCACTAGAACACCCATCACCATAAAGGAAAAGAATGCTGAAAAAATTAATAGTGCTAAATATGTTCACTGAAAAATATGTTTATTTAGAAACATTGAAAGAAACAGTGAATTTCATCTGATACACTGATCTATTCTTTAACAAGCATTTGGCTTTTGATAATATCAAAGGTATCACATGATGCTACAGTTGCTATAGTAGCAATACTTCTTTAAACGAAAAACAGACCAAATGAAAGCACAAAACATATAAATTGTAAAGAAAAGTGTGGTCCATCACATACATCTCCCACTAGCAGAGAAAGGAGTAAATAACAGCCACAGAACCCAGCCAGTCCTCAGAACTAAATCCAAAAAAAAAGGCGGTTGTTTGAGAAAGTCCAGCCTTTCTGGAAGATAAGAGATGACTCAGAGAATTAGGTCTACATATGAATAATGGGAGATTATGAAGTGCCAGTTGAAGACTACATAGGAATTCAAGTTCTAGATCAGCAGAAGATTAGGAGAAGGAAGAGACACTTCCTACCAAGGAAGAGGAAATAAGGATTCAGTGACATGGGGGAAATTGAAGAGCTAAAGCTGATGCCCTGTGTCATACTACAGATTTCTCTCTCAGGATCTCATGCATTTTTGAAATGTATAAGAAACTGGTTTCCCAAAGACAAAGACTGCCCACTACCTGCAAAAAATACTGAGTCAAAATATGCATACAATTGCAGGGTTTGGAAATGCAGTCAGTAGAAAATGTCAGGTAAGGGCAAAAGCTTGTTGTACTATCCACAAAGCTGAAGAAAGAAGTTGGAGGGTGAGCTTCTTAAAACGCTGTGAACATTTCCCATGTTGCATAAATCTTGGGGGGGGGGAAGGGGGACACACACACAAAAAGCAGTTTTTATGCAACTATTTTTGTAGTAACATGGGGAAGATGGAAGAAGTGGCAGAAAGGGAAGGGAATGATCCGCAGATAGATGGTTCCACTGTCTGCCCAAGGTATGAGGCACTAAGCTGTCAGGTACACTATTCAGATACACGTCTATGCTGGATATTTTCAAAAGCCTTTCTTTGATGAAGTTTTTAAATGCAGAATGGCTACCTACAGAATGCTTACTAAAAGATATTTCTGAGTAACCTCAATAGCACCAGCCAAAAGATGTTGATTCAGCTAGTTGTGGTTGGGGCAGATCAAATTTAATTTAGAACGCAGAAGGCTTTCAGGAGGCAGACTTAGTCCATACTTACACTGATAAAGCAACAGCAGATCTGACTTATGGACTATGTGATACAATCATACTCTATTGCTTTCAATATAAGAACACTACATTCTATGGAAGTTTTTCAAGAATATTGGCTAGGTTATAAAAGAAATTTATCAACAGTATTTTTGCCATTTATGAAAATCACACCTTTCACATTTCACTGCTGATTTTGCAGGGGCTTCCAGGCCTATACTTGAAGAGATGTCCATACCATATTTTGATGGACATTATCTTATCTGCTGGGAGCCAGAAAAGGCCAAAGAAAGCCAGCTATAGATGGGATGCTGTGCCCGAGAGAAAAACTAGACCATGTGAATTAATTCAGGTTTGGCACAGAGGCAATACAGCTGTGGCTGCTACCTTGGATCTGGCTTTTCTCTAATTCCCAAGTATTCCCCAGAAGCCATCAGGTGTGGTACTACACCAAATCCATTCTTCAGAGGTATTTTGGTTTTTTTGGTGTCTATTGTATGGTTGCAGTAATTGTTGTGGATGGCTCTGTCCAAAGAAAAAAACCTATTTGAATATCACCATGTCTAATTGTCAAGAGACAAAAATCCAGTTCCTGACTCAACCACTGACATCTTTACACTGGCAATGGATCCTTGGCCATGGGAGACAGCCTTCCATAGTGGCTCCACCAAGCAAAAAATCTTACGGGGGAGCACATCAGCAGCTTTGCATAGCACCACCCTTCCACCCTTCTCTTCAACACCCTGCGTTTCACAGATGATTGGAAAAGAGATACTTGCATAGTGCTGCAACTGCCAAGGTTTAGTGTGACAAGTGAAAATTGGGCATCTATAAGTTCAGTGATGATCTCCATCCTGTGTATTACGCAACATAATGTTTGCATTTTTTCAGGGTTGAAGTTCTAATTTTCCTCAGCTCTCAAATGTGTACAATTTAAAGACGTGGTTTTATCCTTGCTTCTTGTTGACTTTTCGTTTAGCAGAAGGCATGTCTCCTGTCAGCCAACAGTAGTCTTGGACACAGCAAGACAGATTTTGATTCCTTCACTTCATAGTTAGAATTTTCTTAATTAGAATACATCAAAAATAATTTGGGGATTTTAGTACTACTTTTGGAATAACTTTTTTCCCCAAGGTTGTTGAAATTAATCAACTATTAATTACTGCCATAATTATAATTACTCATTGAAACAATTCCTTTAAATTCTTAGTTGAGAGTAGTGTCTTTCCCTCCACTTTCTGAAATAGTCCGTTCCAAGAAGCAACAGTTTTTAAGCCATTGAGGATTTCTTCCACCCAAGCACTGCCTGCACAAATAGCTGAAATTACTCTTTAAGTAATAAACACTACAACATAATCTAGGATTTCATATCAAATTAAATCATTAGATCATTAGGGTGTTTTATTTTACTCACAAAGTGTAACCACTGTGGAGCAAAAGGTTTAAGTGTTGTTTAAGAATTCCCATTTTCTAACATAAAAGTGTCAGCAAAGCAAATTTGATCCATTAAGTCCCTTGCATCAGCAATGTAGTAACAGGAACACTATTGAGAACACTACTAATACACCATATTCAGCAGTTTTTTAACTGAGCAAATGCTACATTGATACAATATTTATAGGAATGTGAAACGCTTACAAATTATTTCAAATATTCAGAACACAAACCGAAACTCTACCTTCTCGAAGGCTTACACAGAGAAAGCTCTATGATCAAATTAATAACTATTTGTACTCCTTAGGAACAAAATAACTGCTGGATATAATGTTATTCTGTGCAGTTACAAACCATCTGTGATTCAGAAGTACTACAGACTGCAGGCACAGGTAAGCAGTCCACAGGCAAGTTTATCTCACAGTCCTATTTTACATGGACAGGTCCCCTAAAGTAACCACACCGACTTTGATTTTGTATAGGTTATTTAGGGAATATTTCACTCATCAAGTGTATGCTATCTCATGTGCAGATTATATGCATGAAAATATGATAGCCACTTGATAGGTGTTATCCTATTCTAAAGTTTACTGTAATCGCAGAGTAGCTTTACTGCTTATTGCAAATGAAAACACATCAGCAGACCTGTAATGAATCCAGTTGGGCTTTCTTTGGAATGGATTCCTGCTGTTCTGCTCTAGTGTTTCACAGGAACTGATGTTGCTCTTGCTTTTGAAGAGATTGAAATTCAACACATTTTTCAAGGTGATTATGAAACAGTACATAAAAGTGAAATCTTGCCAGTTCTCATTCACGACTGAGAGAGCCACTGCTTAGTAAATAGCTCTGTGAATTAGCAAGCAAATGAAATAAAGTCAGCTTATTTATGTAATAATAATATTTCAAGATAACCATTTTCTACCCACACGCTCTTTTTAATGGTTGGTTTTTGCCACTACAAATCTATGAAGTTAGCCAGTTAACCATGCTGCAAGAATAGGGACGGATATATTAGAAACCATATGTACCACATTGTGTAAAAGTTATTTCTAACCTTAATATATTATTTAACCTAAACTAGAATCAATCCTGAAAGCACGTTACTATACACACATACGTGAACATCTTTACTCATCGAAGAGTTGTGCTAACAATTTTGGCACACAAATTGTAAAATTGCTATTAAAAAAAAGAAACACCAAACATATTTCAAACTCTAATGCTAAAAAGTGTGGCACTCCAAAGTTCTTAACTGACAAACTTGCCCTCTGTGGCATTGTCAAGAAAATAAGGAGTTACCGAGACAATGTGACAAAGAAACTGGGATATGGGGCACGTAAATGTGCACCTATAGCCAATTCTCAGTTACTTGTAATTTGGTTTACCTCTATCGTAGATTAATTGCAGACACAGCTTGAGGCTGGAAAGACTTATTATCTCAGGTACAATGCAAACTAAACATAGCAATTCTGTGTCAAAGCTCTGCATGCCAACTACATTTGGGGATTACTTGAGAAACCTGAGCTGGTTTCTATAGAATCACACAGTTCTGGAAAAGGGCAGTACAATTAACCCTCCAGAAACTAGAGTGATGTAGCACGGTGCAAACAGCCAAGTGGGTCTGCTGGAGCCCGTATGCACCCTGCAGCGCCGCTGCTGAGCAGTGGCAGCACTGCTGGATCTGAATGATGCTAGCAGTAAACATCTGTACCAAATTCTTCCCCATGTCTTGTGGCACCTGATTCATCCAAGGTTTGGTGTGTTCTGTTGTAGTGGTATCCTAGCTCTTGAAAAAAGAAAACTTAAAGATGATACGGTCCTTTCACACTGTTGCTCTTATTCCTAAGCAGGTGTTGCTGGAGGAGAGAGGAGCAGGAGGAAGGAAAAGGCTAGGTAAGTTGCCCAGTTCTGTGATAGATAACAGCTATCATTATTAGGTATCCTGTTTGGTAATCCTGCTTGTACTGCAGATCAGTTTCCCAGTACTGTTAGTGGTCCCATACGGAGATCAAGCCAGCAACATTTTAGCACAGGAAGCTGAATGTAAAAGCTATCTTCATGAACTTAAGCTGGACTTAAAAAAAATACTAATGCTGTGTAGGCCTTATAAATGCATTCTGAGGTTGTTGTGGGTTTGGTTGTTTTGTTTATTTATATATTTATTTATTTTTGCACGAGTTTTCTGCAAATACAGTGACAGCAACGCTAAAGAGACCTGCAGAAACTTGTTTTACAAATCTCAGCGTAAAACCTATTTAAATTCACTCTATGTCTCATTTTACTTTTTATAAATTCAAAAACCTCATCTCACAAGTGCTAATAATTAATAGGGTGCTTTGAACTTCTCTGAAAGAAAAACGTTGGGAGGCTTGAGGTAAGTAACTTTCAAAAGCTTTGATTATCTGTCAAAGAAAAAAGTGTTTGAAATATGGCTAGGAAATGGTAAACCATTAAGAGGTGGCAACTGGAATACCCAGCACATTGCTGTTTCTCTTTCTTTTTCTGAAGTTATATCTTCTGGCTGTATAAAGGCTTCATTAATATTTCTCGGGTTTCCTTATATGGCAAATTATGCAACAGAACATGATCAAAGCTATGAGCACCAAAAAGATATTAGCAGCTCCTCTTCGGCAAATTCTTCCAGTGGGGATTGTTTCAACTAGATAACTTAAAAAGTGGGAAATAAAGTGAGTATGAGACTAGCAGTAATATGCTGCAAAGTAGTTAATGCTCTTAGAGTGCTTAAAATTTACTAGTAAACTTTTCTGTAGTATCTCCATGGCTTTGATATGCCTTAAATAAAGTACCCATGATGTCGGTAACTTCTGGCAGGCGTATTTGTTGAACAAAACATATTTGGAATTGGTTTACAAATACATACTGCAGCATTTTATAAACAACTGCAAATAGCCCTGTACCATGTGGGAACATCTGCAAGCCTGGGCCCAATACCCTTACAAATTGTCTGATTTGAAACCTTTTCCTGCTGATAGGAGGATACAGGAGGCAGATGCAATTCTTTTCCCCAACACTGGGATTCAGCTATGCGTACAGACTAGTAAACTGCAAAGCTACATATTTGTGTAGATTAGGAAATAAGCTTTATTGTTTATATACATGTGAACATGGTGAACATCCAGAAAGAATTTAAGAAAGCCTAATTCGATTTAAGAAATTAAATTTGCCTAGGAGAGCAGAAATACCCGTGACATTTGGCGTTACTTTAAAGACCCGGACTACAAGTACCAGTGTTAAAATAGTTAGGTCATTTACCCTACTTTAAATTTCCTTGTGACAAAGCTGAAGAATGAGAGTTCAGCTTCCCATAAGGCTTATATTTAAAGAAAAAAAAATGACTATAGAACTAATTGTCTTACTTAATTCAGCTCTTTATTTAACAACTAATGCCGCCTAAAAGAAAGCAGGATGTTCTTTGTATTAGAATGCGTTCATACCATACGTGATCAGGTATTTCTCAAAGATTAATTACTCTTTGAATAATAAACAGCTCTCCTTCAAAACGGCAACTCAGCACTATCACATCAAAGTCAGATAAATACTTCCATTCAATCTTCATGTCCAATTTATGAGAAAGATAAAACGATTACGCAAATATTGATAGAAGTTGGTTTACAGGTTAAAAAATAAGCAAGTGCAGGCAGTCTGTACTCACTCAGACCTGTTCTTGAAACTTCCCTAGACAATTAATAAGGTCATATTTGAAAAGCAAGAATAATGGTGATCTGATTTTTAAAGAAACTCAGCTGAACTGGCCATCTTGCTGTATCCCATATTTCTAAAGGTACGAGACATCAAGGGCCGTTGAGCAGAACACTAAGAAGGCAAACCAAGAAGCACCTGGAAGTAGCTCCTGAGTCTTAATCTTTTTCATTCTCCTTCAGGCTTCATCCCAAACTTGTGACATGGAGAACCTAAACGCAGAAGCTGACAAACTTATGGCTTATTGCAGAAAGCTGATCTGAGGAGTTCATAGGATCCAGCCAAAAAAATGTAACCAGACATCAGAACGCAGGAACTATTTTAATGGATTAGACCAAATGTCGGCCTAGTCCAGAGTGCCCAGTAGCAGAATATGAACACTGCAGGAGACAGATGTGAAGCAATCTACCTTCTATATTAAATCTCGGTCTCGTTTGAAACACACAGATTGGCTTAAGCTATGATCTAAAAAATAATGCTAGGTTTGACAGTGTAAGAAGGGTTGATGGCAAGTCTTTCTTTTGTGCTTTGTAGAGAGTTGAGTGTCCTCATCCTCCTCCTCATGAGAAAAAAAAAGAAAAGGCTTAAAAAAGGGCAAAATCTACTACAAAATGAAACAAAAACGTTCTACATGAAAAAAGAATTAAAAGATTAAAAGATTGTATAAAGAAACAATAACTACAATGACCAGTGTATGAACAATTAACATTTAATTTCCTATGACAAAAGAATAAGGAAATAAAAATAAAACTGAAATACAAAATTCTTACATGATAAAAAGGTATGTTTTCCATAAAGTATAATTGATATACAGAACCTCTTGACACAGCATATTTTCAAAACTAAGTTTAGACAGGTTGAAAACACCTCTGATGTGTGTAAGCAAACAAGGAGAATAATAGCACTTCCATAACAAGTGATCTGCGTTGCTGTAAAGCATAGGTAAGTTACCTTCAGTCTTCCTGTATTGCAGTTTTCTCATTTGAAAATTAGAAATAACAATAGTTCAAGAGGAGAAGATAAGACAGCTGTTATTTGCGTCTTCTGACTCAGGAACGGAAGCCTTTGCAAAAAATGTAACAGCAAGTGTAACATAGTCACACTGGCTAAATCAACTTACATAGTTGGAATGATGCTGTCCTTTGATAGCTTTGTTCTCCCTGCGAGCCATAGAATCACAGAATCATAGAATCACCAAGGTTGGAAAAGACCTCAAAGATCATCCAGTCCAACCATGCAGAAACATTTAAATGTGTGTAAAATGCAGGCTCCAGAGCTAGGCTCAGATCTCCTCAAGAATGGCCCAAATCTGACAGAGCATGATGACAGAGGAAGTAGGATGTGCCATGAACAAGAATATTCCCTACTTACAGTATATGACATCAGTGTCAGAAACCTAAACTAAGTGTGTGGGGAGACAGACACTTCTTCCAGAGCCTACCTTCTGTGTCCTCTCTAAATTAATAGGCCCAGACCACAAGTTTGTTTCATTCAGTTTCCTCAAGCCTCATGAAAATGTCAGGACTTTTTCCAATTTTTGTAGCTTTTAAATTACTCAACTTGTAATCCAGACAGGAAGGGGCCTGCAAATTAGAGCTACAAAATGGCCAGATAGGCAATGAAAAATTGAAATGAATATGTATGAGGAACATGCAACAAAACTTGATTTCAGCACAAGCTCATGGAACCAGTGCATTTACAAGAAAATGATGGATTACCCAGCTGAAATGGACATGGCAGAGTTAAAAACAAAAACCAAATATTGTAAAGATATAGATTTAAAGAATATAGCAGAAAACACAATGTAAAAGTAACTTTATGCAATAATCCAGAAATAGCAAGTTCTACCATGTTATATAGAAAGTTACTGGCAAGCACATAGGCATAGGTGGATGAAGTTTGCAGAAAAGCTGACAAACAGCCACTGGAGATGCGTTCCATTTCATGGTGCAGTCAGAGTGGATCAGCTGTGTTTAGTACAGTGTTGCACAGCAGATGAAACAAATCACCTGCTCCATGGAAGGCTTAATGTATGAGAAACTTCTCAATGCTGTTTCAGGGGTTCATAAAGAGTAGGCTTGAAACAGACTGGGAGTTCAAGAACCTTAGGCCAATCTATTCAGATACAGCCCTTGTAGTATTGTTTTTCAGAGGACAAGAGCATTTCACGTATTTTTCACTTTATTTCACCTTGAGTGGTCCAAAAATCCAAAGTCAGTTCTATGGATAATGCATCTTCCATACACATGGAGCCACTCCTGGAGGAGAAAAGCACATGCACAGCAGCACAGAAAGCAAAAAAAAAATGAGCTTTTGGTCCAGGAATCTAGGAAATTCATGTGTATGATGTCATAGGGTATTAAATACTCAGAAAAGCTGTCATCACCTTAGTTTCATCCTCACAGTGTAGATAAATTTTTCATAAGTTAGTTTGGGAGCTTTTGTGAGGTGGAAAAGACCTTCACTGTGTTCTGTTATAATAGGAGAGACCCTTGTACATAGACAATCCATACCATACGTGAAGAAGCCCAGAACTTGAGTTTCATCCACAAACTTATCTTCACACACACAGCCAGAGCTATTGCCAGCGGGGTCCAAATGCGACAATCCCACTTCACCCCTCGGCTCGAGCCCCTGACAGCGCAGCACATGCCATAAGTGAAGCGCCCCTTACAGACCCAGGGACAGGACAGGCAGCACCTGCAAGTCAGCCCAGACCCAGCAGCACTGTGGTGCGGCTTCAGTTCCAACCTTCTGCCTTCACGTATTATTTACTTTCCATTCTAGGTAAAGCAGGGAAAGGTTTCTTGTGTGAGGGCACTCCCTCCCGCCAGTCTTTGCACTGCTCCTCACCACACCGCTTCGGTCCCCGCGCGCGGCGCTGACTGCCCCACAGAGCCCCGCAGCCGGAGCTGTCCCCGCCGGGGTCCTGAGGCAGCCCGCGGCCCTTCCTCTTTCCCTACCCCACGGCCACCTCGCCCCTGGAAGATGTCCCTCCGGGGATGGGACTTTCCCCTCCTCGCAGCTCCCTGTGCAGGGAGCTCTCTCCCTGCTCCGGGCCCCTTCTGCACCTCAGAGCTTCCCTCCCTTTCCCCGGCGAGAAGAGCTCCGTTCCCTGCACTCCAAGAGAGGCAGGCTTTCTCCGCCCTGCTGGAAGCTCCTCGCCTTCATCCCCTGGAGATGGGGTCTCTTCCCCTCTCCCCCCACCCAGGAGCCTGCGGCTGGCACTGACCCGTCTCTGCCGTCCTGCTCCTCTCCGCCATATTTGTTGTCATCCCCTCAGCCCCCCCCCNGGCGCGAGACGCTGCCTGGGCGTCGCCATGGCAACGCACGTCACCGCCAGGGGAGCCCCGCGCTCCCCCTCAGCCCGTGCGCAGCCGCCGTGGCGCGGCGGGAACGTAAGGGAGGGGAGGGGAGGGACACAGCGCTGACAGTGCCCCCCGCCCGGGAAAAGCCATCCCGGCGCGCAGCCACCCCGAGAGCGGGCTGCAATCGCTGGGCTGCCGCTGCCGCTGTCTCCCTGGCCGGCGAATGTGGCGGCCGTGCGTGAGGGGCGCTCCCACCCCGCTGTGCGGGCGGGCCGGGCCGGGGGCAGAGGTGTGCCACCATCCCGCCCTACCGCAAAGCCCACACAGCGCTCTGATTAGAGAGCAGTTATGGCCACTTTTTTCCCCCATTTTTTAGAGCAGCGCAGTGGGGGGCTTCATTATGAGTGTGTGTGTTGCCCGTCTGTCTCTCGCCCTAGCAGGTGAGTGCGACCATATGGCAGATACAGTCAGGCTTCCTGGAGACGGGAGGGCTCCTACGTGTGCTGCAGGCCCGCTGGGTGACACCCACCATGTGGCAAATACAGCAGTGAGTTCTGTAGTGCAGAGGGGCTAATTATGTGTGCGTTTCCCCAAAGACACGGAGTGCTGGATCTGACCGTGCATGTCTCACTAATGCAAGCCTGAGACAAAACCATCATCACGTCCTCAGTGCAGGTTCCAAGCCTTCAGAAGCGAGGTTAGGTGTGGGACAGGCAGTGTCACAGGTGCAGGCACAGATCCTTGTGTCACTTGTATTTGCATACATGGACAGACACGAGGGATGAGCACACTCCAAACTGAGTGGCTAACTGAAATGGGAGGTGTGTGTGCAATGCTAAGCAATGGAAATGGGCAGGACTGTTTATGGCTACATAAACATTAATGTGTTTGCTTACTTACAGCTAATAAATTAATGTTACCACAGAGACCGGTGACCTATTATTGAAACACTCCAAGCCTGAAAATCAAGGCAAGTGAAACTGTATCTTTCTCCATCTAAAGTGCTGTTATTTAAACATTACTTTACTCTCTGTCTTCCTATCTGGTATGTGCATTTTCTGCTCCAGTGCAACACCTCATAACAAGACTCACATGGTTCTACACAGCTAGATTTTTCTGTAGGATCTGTTACCTTCTCTTCATTGTGTTTTTCCGTGGCTTTTGCAGCCTTGTTGATTTTTCCTTCAATTCATACTGCTCTGGTTATTTTTCTCTCCGTTCTCAACATATTTCTATACCACAGCCACAGTCACAAGTTTTCAAACACAGCCACATTTCTGTGCCAGTGACTGAAGTATCTGTCTAAAATAGTGCACCAAGGGGGCTTTCTTATGGGGTTAGAAGTCCTGATGGGACATGGATATTGTTCTTTGCTTTGTGCCAGCACTTAAAAGCCATCAAGGGACATCTAGATTCAAGCTCTGGAAAAGATAATGTCTATACTTCTTCAGCCTTCATAAACTACAGGTGGTAACTAGGATACTGCAAAGGCTGGTTTGTGTCACTGCTGACAATGGACTATGGTGAGCACCCCACCCCATGCTCTCCGTTCACACCATTTCCCTGGGCTAGAAAATCTCCCAGGCCTTGTTTGTTGCTTGGCAAATGATCCTGGGAGACTTCACTTCAGATTATATCGCTTGCATACTCTTCTGTCCATTCAGACCTCATTGGTGACTGCTTATATCAAATGTTCTGCATATTGATTTGAAAACATTATTAGCACTAATTCAAGCATTTAAAGTACTTTACATTCTCCCCTGGAAACTCTCTCCATGCATTACTGTACCTCCTGCCTCTCTGTCACATAAACTACAGATCTAACCTGACTGCTCTTCCTTTTTATTTTTCTAGCCTGTTACCAACTCTGGCTTTCTCCCTGCAAAGTTGACTATATCAGTATCAGTAGCTAGGGCAACTTTTTTGTTTCTGCTCATCTTTTATCCTGTCTGTATAACTTCTTTTATTTAGGTTCCCTGGTAGCCATGTCCCAGTCCTTCTTAAAATACTTTCTCATAACATTCAGTTCTTCATTCTTTTATCTAAACTTTCCTTTTTTATCTAGGTCTTACATAGTTCTGTCCAAGTCTGCAGCTCTAGTCTGGTTTCTTATGTCCCCAAGTCCCCTATCCCCTTTGTTCTACTTGATATTCCAGCTTTAGTGTCCCCTCATCCATATTTCATTCCTATCTATTAATAGTCAGATAGCATTTTTCATCTGTAAATTTCTAAGAATTAAGTGCCTGTGGAGAAACCTTCCAAATCAGTTCTTGGTATGACCTTCTCTTTATTCACATTTCTCTAAGAGACTCACTTCTATGGTGACCACAAATACTAATCCAAAGGCCTTTTGCCTCCAGCTGCCAGACTAGTAACTCAGATATTTGTAGGTGTATTGAAATAAGAGATATCTGGGGAAAGCACTTTTTTTCAGTCAAATTAGCTTTTCTGAGTTAACACACTTGAAAAACCTAGAAATGCCACGCTCAGGTTTTTTTTAGTCTGAGTTTAATGCTATGTTATAGTCACCTCACCAAGCTGAAATGATGTTAAATATAGATGATATGCAGTCTTTCCAAAAACAGTAAGCTAATTTGACTTGAGAGAAGAACTGGAAAGTTCATATAGAAAACTCTTTTGAAAAGGGAAAGATATCTGAATGGTGTAAACTTAAAGAATGAGGACTGAAAAATGAGGGAAAGAATGATCAGGAGAACCACTTGTTCATTTTCATTTATGCATTTTTAGAGCATGTGAAAAGATGTTAGGGTGCTCTTTACTATAAAGATGTCTTTGGTCCCTTCTCTTCCAAAGCTAATAATCTAATTTTGGACATCATGAAACAACAGGGAGTAACAGAATACCACTGCAAAATGCTATCTCCTTGGTTATCTTCACATTTATTATTTCAGCCATATTCTTTATTTTATTGTATCCCTCCTTCAATATCTTAGCAAGCAAAAGCTACTTCACTTTTATGGCTCTTCAAGCTTATTCCCACCCTATCATCTTTTAATATCCTATATAGAAATCAACGTCTTCCCCCCACACATTTCATTCAGTAATAACTCTACTTGTTACATTTCCAAACCAGCACCTTCTTGCTTTCCCTCACTGCTGCTTCTCACTCCCACTCACCTAATTTTTCTCCTTCAAATCCCTCCCTAAAAATCTCCAGTGCTGTGATGTCTGCTGAAGAAATGATAATAAATAGTCAACTGTGTGCCAAGATTACTGTCTGTCATTGTGACTGGTGTTGTCTTATTCTGATCTCTGTCTGTCTCTGGCATCAACTTGTGCGGACTGAAAGTGACTTGAAGCAGGCCCTGTTGTTTGCTGTGTTAGATATGGGTTCCTGGAGTGGACTCTTAAGAAACGTTATATAAACAAATAAAAATAAACTGCAGTAATAGAAATACAAATGGAAATACTGGCCAAAAGCAGGAAGATTAGGCAATTATTCAGTTATGATTCATCAGCTTAGAAAAATTTACATAAAAATTAATGTGACTGACAACTCCGTTCTAAATATCGAGGAAGAAATTATTTTTCTAAATATGGATTTGTGCTATCTTTCTGTTTGTTTATAGCCTATAGGGACTTGAGGAGTATGCTATTTTTTCACTCTTTCTTGCATTTAAAATGTTAGATTTTCTATTGTTTTGTTTATCTTTTGCCACAGCCCACAATACTACATGGCTACTAAAGAACGTGAGACAACATAATGCCACAAAAGCAAACAAAGGAAAAATTATTTCTAATCACTTTTTTTTTCTTAACATGAAGATAATTCAAACATGTCAAAGATGGATTGATTTGCATTGTGCATTCAGTACTGCCGGTTCAACTGGAGGTAGCTGCGGTCAATACGTATCCGTTGAAATCTCAAATTTCTTCCAGAAAAATCAATAAAAACTCAATTTTACAATCCTGATAATTTCAGAGTGTTTAAAAAATTGGCAAATTAAAAAAAAAGAAAAAAAAAGAAAACATTTTTATACATAGCAAAAAGAAGCCAAAAAGGGCCTTACTGGTTTTTCACAAATCGTTTTTAAATGACTGTTAAGGCTGGATGAGAATGGAAAGTTAGAATATTAATGCACAGGTTGTGCATGTATTTCAAGCACCTCACATATGGTGTATGGTACGATAATGTTTTTCAAGGTGGAGACAGAAAAATCTAAGTGCAGTTATATAGAAATCACATAGAACTTTTTTTTTTCCCCACTGTAGAAAAAGTAGTGCATGCACATGAGTACAAGTAATGCAGGTACTTCAACTTTGACTTCTGTCAGAGAAAAGGCCGTACGGTTTCTGCTAGAAACAGGCCATCGACATTGGCTGTGAAGGCAGAGGAGAGGAGGTACAATCCAAATAAAATAAAATATATAACAAAATTAAAAACAAAAAAAGTTTGGCTTGAGTTTTTAGCCAGGATGTTATGGTCTGGTAGAGTCAGACAGGAAATATCATCTGATAAAGAGAGCCAAAATGAAAAATCAAAGCCTATACTGAGATAGCAAAATTTAAGTGAATCTTAAAGCATGCGTACATATTGGAGAAACGTTGTAATCTTATTATTGTGAACTCGTTCCACTCTTTCCATTCCTCTAGCATTTATTGCTCTCATTACTTATGTAATACGTAAAAGCAGATTGTAAATTTCTCGGGTCAGGACAGTATCTTTAATGCATTCTGAACATGCCTAGTATATCTGAAGATGTTCTATACAAAAATAATATTACCTCTTGGGTTCTTCTGTATTATTTCTAAGCATAAGAAAAATTAAAATGCAGCAAGTCTGGAAAGGTCAGACTGTGCCTCCCCTCATTCCGTGCACGACTTCAGAAATAATCAAAAAGTTATGCTGAGATAACTGATATGAGACCTGAGACATCATGATCACCAAAGTTGGATCAATTTGTGCCCATGCAATCAAAGCACTATCTCATTTCACTCCTGAAAATATTCTTTTAATTTTACATTTTATGGATATATTTGAACTACTGGACCCAATGATTGTCCTCATGGATGTGTATCAGTATTGTGTAATTACACAGAGAAAGCGCCGGCCTAAGGAATCCAGTGAGTAGATTACAACCATACTGAGCATAGGTGAGCAAGCTGTGATCGCAGGATGCCCCGTCCCTGGAGACTTTCAAGGTAAGTCTGGACCAGGCCCTGGGCAGCCTGATCTAGCTGTGGTGTCCCTGTTCATTGCAGGGGAGTTGGACGAGATGACCTTTAAAGGTTCCTTCCAACTCCAAGGATTCTGTGATTCTAGGATTTGTTGGAAAGAGGTTGGTTGCCAGTATGAGCTTATGCCTTGCAATTGGTGAGGAAAGGAAAGACCTCCAAGGGAAAGGTCAGGGCCAGACAACTGGGTGCAGAATGGAAAAATAAATGTCACCCAAGGACAGGAGCAAACCCTTAGTATTACAAGATCAATTTTTGAAAGTTATTTTGGGGAAATTAAGAACCTTCATTTTTAAGTTCCCATTGGAAAGGTTTACACACTACACAAGAAAAGTGCATTTTATCTGGGAAAGGTGAAGGGCTGAGTCAGATCTCTTGGTGTCTGAATGTGTGGATGAGGACAGTTGAGGAACTTTCAAACCTAAGGTGTAATGCATTATACCCTGGTACCTTGTTGATGTTTCCAGGGAGTTAACATGATTCTGACTGATTTCAAACTGAAATATATGATTACGTGATGTTTTAATATATTTACTGAAAAATATTCAATAAATATTATTTTTCATGAATCTGTATGTATTATTGTTTTCCAGACTGTTCCCTATACTTATATTTGCAGACATATTTTAAGCATTGTATCTTAAGATTCTATATACTCTGCAATTCTCCTGTATCTTTTAATCATTTTTAGCATCCACAGGAGTAAAATCCTTTTAATGTAGGTACTGTACCTCTGGAAAGATGAGAGGTAAAATCAGCCTATGACAGAAGTGAGCACTCATGGGCTTCTAAAAAAAAAAATTATTTTAAATGTATCAAAGGAATGAATTCAAAGGGTGCATGTAGATAGCCTTTGGTAGTTAGGTTGATGTGTGGGCTTTAGATCAGTGAGTCTCAGCCATCAAGGTCCTTGCTTGCCTTACGCTTGTTTTCACACTGTACAGCGAACAGCAAGAACAATTACGCATTCCCAGTTATTCCATCATTTGAAAAGCCCACTCTAGGGCAATGAACTGACCTGGTTTCCCAAGTCTCAGGGCTGGATGAGTACATACAGGCCTGACGTTTGTGGGGGTAAACCTGAGATTTACAGTAAGCAAGAATATTTAAAGAGAACTGCTCCACTCAGTGAAGCAGAAAGTGATAGAAATGTTGGTAAAATGTCCCAGCATAGCATTGCACTCCTACAGAGATTTACACAATAGGCAGGATTTAAAACAAACACAAGAATAGATGCTATTTAATTAGCACCTTCACAAAAAAAAAAAACATCTGGTATAATTGGGTGAGGGGAAGTCTTTACTCAGGCAACATTTATTGAGATATAAACAATGTCCAATTGTAAAAGCTAATTAAACAGCAGGGCTAAGGTAACAGAGTTTTGCCTGCATGACTAGGATATGAGGTTTATAATCCATGCTGTTATAGGACAACAGCAAGAACAAATAATTGTCTATCCAAAAAGTCAATTATGGCCTTCTCTTAGTAATAACATGCTCCAGAGGTCAAGTAATACTTTTCTTTAAGTAATACAGTCAGTTTTCTATAGAGATTGAAGCTTGATTACTGTTCAGTGCTTGTGAGGAAGCTGAAAGCAGCAAAAACAGCCTAATAAATATCACACCCTATTCATATACATTAGTCCACCCCCTAGCTGCTCCTTCATGCCCTTGGCTTTCACAGAGCAAATTCTCTGATTCTGAGTCATCTGCCTATGAGGGACATCTGGTTTATGAGGGACTCATATCAATAATCATACAGCATTTCAAAGTCTCCTTTGAAAGAAAATTCATTTACAAGTAAGACAGATATTTGTGTGTATATAGATAGATAGTTCAGCTAAAGCTAGTTGAATGGCAGGTGCAGACAAGTCCATGTTGCTACAAGTTCATTGACAAATCCATCTCGCAGAGCTTCTTTAGAACTTTAATAAGTGATGGCAGCCAACGTTTACCTAAGCCCCCCAGTCTGTCTCCAGGAAAGCCCCAAGCTGCAACACCACCTCTGGCGATGGCTCTCCTTCGCAGCACCACGCCTGTCGCTATAGCCCATTCAAATACAATCCCTGTAACAAAGAAGCTTTCTTCTTGCTTATCTCCTTGGTAGTGGTGGCACTTCACAGCACGTTGTAGGGAAAAACACAGGTCTGGCGGCCAGACATAGGCTCCCACTTCAGTGAGCACTTTCCTTGAATGTTACTCTATTAGCGGGGACTGAGAAGTACCATTGGTCATATGCCATGAACAGCAAATAACAAAGTATCTCCCAAAGAGTCCACTTCCAAACCAACGATGTCCATGAATGCTGTTAAGACATCTTTTTGTTTTTAATAGTAATCTCGACTCAGAATAGAATCAAGTAATTCACTGTACTGTCCAACTGTTGCCATCCAACAACATCAATTCTGCGAGAAGGCTGCGCGCTGAGCAGCAGTGTGCAAATGCACAGAAGCCTTAACTGAGCGGACAGCCTTTAAAAGTGCACGAAATTTTCTCTCAGACCAAGTATCTGAAGCAATCCAAGTGGAAAAACTAACATTTTAAAATGTTTTTTAAATCCATAGCCTCTAGCAATGCGTTCTAACGAACTGTAGATATACAACTGTACTCAAAACCTTAAATGTTTTCACAAAAATTTTTACCTTTGTTAATTTAATTTGCTGCATTTTAAGTTTGAAAGTAGCAAGGACAATTTCAAAAGAAAACTTCAAAAACAAGATATAACCAGAGACTTTTTGAGGATGAAAGAATACATGTAAGGAGGATCAAGACCCTATAGTGAGATCAGCTATTAGCTAATTAAATATGTGACTAAAATTCATCATTTTAAATAGCAGACGTATTGATGGTGAGCAATCTGGTAGGCAAACAAATGATAGTGGATTTTTTTTTCCATATCTTCAGAGAGAAACATTTATCTTAATAAGATTCACTGTGCCATAATACATGTGGAATAAGTCAATGTCTACTAATTAAAGGACACTGTCAACTTGATTTTCTAAACAGCTAATTAAAATATGTAGTATCTAATAGAGCACTTCTTGCAAAGTATGCTCTGTTTAAAAAATACGTTCCTATAAAAGTTACTTGTTTTTCTATTCCCTTGTGTTTGCTTTTTAATTGGTTTTTCTACAAAGGAGGATCTGCTGAACTAAGGTTCTATTTCTGTATCAAGTTCCATTAATGCACACCCCTGTACTTACGCAGAAACCAAACGATTTGTCAGTCTAAATGCCTATATAAGAAAACAATGACACTAATCCTAAGGGTTGCTGTCCTTGCTGTTTCAGGAATGACGAGGTTTACTCTTCATGGTTTGTTTGGATTTTTTGGGGGGTGTTAGATAATCTACATGTTACCTGACAGTGTGGAATTTTCAAAAATAAATGCAATTTTCATATTGATAAGGAAGCTTCAGCCTTCATTTTATAGATTAGATTAGTTTCTCAGAATAAGCACGCTTCTCTATTTCTTATTCTGATTCTGTATGTAGCTTTTTCAAGAGAAAGAAGTTGTTGCAGATCTGTCAGCAAGGCTCTGGGAGTAGGAGGATGTTTGGATTTCCGGCATATTGCAACACAGTTCTTGGCCACGAGCAAAGCTATGTGTGTGAATCTCATTTTATATCTGTTGTTTGCAATACCACATATTTTAAGAGAAATTTGAAAGTCTCTGTACTCCTAATGCTAGATAAGTGATCACAAATCATTCCCTAAAAGAAACTGAGATAGCAAAATAAAGATACCTTTGCATATATCATGCCGTGAGAGACTGCATGAACTGATGCTGTCACAGAAATAAAGCAAGCCCTGTTGTATCTTAGACAATTTAAGTCTGTATTCAAAGTTTTTAGTTCAAAGCAGCCTATCATTTGCAATGCTTGCTTCCTCTTCACAGATTCAGATTTAACATTTTTTATTGCATTCTTTTTGCCTTAAAACATTATTAGCCAACTAATCTTATTAGTCAAACTCTTAAAACTTATCTAAAACGTGTTTTTGTGGTGCAGGAATCTAATACAGTAAATCATGAAACTAGCCCTCCCATCGTTAAACCTTTCTCATTTCTCCCAACCAACACATAGAAATCATCACCTTTCCAGCCAAGGCATATGTAAGGCCCTTCAGAATGCATCAGAGCAGATCCTTCACCAGCTGGAGGGATCCTTGTGGAACAGCATTAGGTCCTTCCTACCTCAGGCAGCATGCAACAAGCTCAGGATTTCCAAACATTTTGTCATCAACAACGAAGAGGTGATTTTAGCATGTACTAACAGGTAACACATAGCGTGTTAACACATTATAAACACACCCTTTCCTGTCATGTAAACTGTGCCCTTTGGGATGTAAGTGCACAGTGCCTCCTGAACTATAGGGAAGTTCAGTGGCTGACAAAAGAGGTTGTGACAACATCTATAAGGACAATGACTTGAAAGCAATCCTCCTCATTGTAAATAATTTCAGGGGAAAAAAAAATGACTGTTTGTTGTACTGCCAAGGACTTGGGGCAGATGGAAAATTATTTTTACTCTTCTATAACTGTAGGCATTCTGCAGTGTTACCAGGAGTAAAAACCTGGTTTAGTCATTAACATAATCAGGTATGAATCAAAGAAACCTCAGGAGATGTTTGTGTAGAGAAAGCAGATAGATATTCTTTTCACACAAACAAGCATTTTTCTTATCCTGACTTCATCTTAATGCATATATACCTTTAATAAACAAAACCATTATTTTGAATTGTATCAGGAAATCTCTATCTTTAATATTGCTCAAACAAAAAATACTAAAATGTTAAAAGCATTTTTTTTTTTCCTATGCACATCTAACTTGTTCATTGCCATAATGCAAGATTGTTAATGCCAAAAAAATGAAGCAGTGATCTATAATTTTAAAATGCCAGTGATTCCAAGCTGTCACTGATCTTGGAAAATTTCCTCAGTAGCATGTGGAGATCAATAACTGTTTATAGACTTTTCAATCCTGGTTTATATGGAGCATATTATTACGGACTATGTCAAATCTCATAACTGTGAAGTGGAAGTTTGATTTCACACACAAATCCACCCAAAATCCCATGCTGCTAAGACAAGAAGGACAATCTGGAGACCTATAGGCTAGTCAGCATTTGCTTTTCTCTGGGAAAATAACAGCGCGCATCCTTAGATGTAACTTCTGGAGAAGGAGGAAGAGAAGGTGATTATGAACAGTAGTCAGCACGGATTGACCAAGGTTTGCTTGACCAAGTGCATCTGCCTTCCATGATGGGATGGCAAGGTGTGCAAAACATGCTGTACCCCAATGATGTAAAGAAATGAGACATGAAATCATCACATGAAAAACACAATCAAATTATATTACTCCATTGAATTAATTCAGATGGACAGGAGCAAGTGTCCTCTTAAAATCGCAGGTTTCATCTCCTTACATCCATACTGTAAACTCCCTGGTAAGCAAGGAGAGTCCTCAACGTGACTAATACTACTACAGTATAGTCATTTGTTACATGACTGCACATTCTAAATGTGACAGTATTTAGCAAACTGTAGAAATGCATACTGAAAATGAAACATACATTTTCTTCCTAATTCCTTCAATAAGAGTGTGTAAACATGTTAAATTGTGCAGTTTCATATCCAATGTCTGATTTCTAGTATTACCAAAGACTGCCTTAAGGTATTTAAGCACTCTTTGTGCTGTGTTATCATGAATTAAAGAGACAAGCTATGAGAAAAGCTTACATACAAAATTAAAGCAGCCACTCCAATTCTCTACCTTTTGTGCAATTAAAGCGGCATAAAATGTGACTTCTAAAATATGATAAATATACAAGATTAGTAAGTATGGAAAAATCTAGAAGTTCTTTTTGGGTATATGTTGGTGGCTTTGCCACAAACTAAAGCCAAAGGCTGACTTATTTTAATCACATGAGAATACCACACTCAACTTCCAGTGGTGTAGTACCATGTATGTCAATAGAGGAAGCAGTATGAACCTATCCAAATAAGAAAAAAATAACATTAAGAGTTCAGAATGGTAATAAATAAATAATTCATCTTGTTCTTTGTCATCATTTGGTTGTTTTGTTTTTTTTTTTTCCCACTTCAGGCTGTGCAAACCAGAAAAAGTAGAAAGAGAGGGTAGAAGACTTGCCAAAATACAGTTCAAAAAGAAGGAAAGACATTTAAGTTGGTATATAAAAAAACAACAATTATGTTACATTGGTTGTTGAAGGCAGAGCGAATATGAAGTCACATGGCTCTGAGGCCTGATCTTTTAAGCCGCTCCTAATTAAATGCATCTTTCCTCCTACTGCATGCTAAGAGTCTTCCAGGTTACTGACTGTATGAAGTGAAAATTAGATGCTTATTCAATGCATCTGTATGAATGTTGCAAAGTTGATTGACAAAAAAGATAATGTGTGAAGTCCGTGTTAAAAAAGAACATTGCTGATTCATTCTAATGTGCTTAGAAGTTCCTGAACTCCTATGCTTCATCAGTACCTCATAGTATAGGTCAAAATCCTTAGCAGATAAATGTTTAATCCAAGATAAATCGTAATAAATCCAAATGAGATTAGGCCTGTACTGAAATATTCAATGAATGGTGTAAGAACACGTTTGAGTGGCTGTGATAAATCAGTTGGTCTCACTGACTAAATTATGTGGAGAACTTCAGAGAAGGTGCAATAACAGTCAGAAGAAAAGCAGGAATTTACTGGTAAATGCCACTTGGGGGGCAGTGTGGAGAGTTCTTAACCAACCTCACTTCTTAACACTATTCTTCTGATCAGCTAAAGGACTGATCAGAGACGAGTCTTCATGGTTTAAATCAGTGCTGTGATAAAGTCACCTGCTTTCCAAAAAAATGTTCTATTTATTTCTTCCTCCCAACTCCTACTATTCCAAATCTAAGTAAACCAGCAAGAGCCTTAAGGCTAATCTTCAGTGGGATCCACTGTCATTTTCATCCCCTCTCTATACGGTAGCTTATGATGACTGGATGCCATGTTCAGTATTTGTAGGGAGCCACATCTCTGCATATCAGGAAGACATATTAACTAAATCTTACAGTGCTATGATGGGCTAAATGTATTATGGTTAGAGCTGGACAAGAAGATTAATAAAAAAATAGTTTCCCTCTAAAATCTGAAATTGGTATGGAAGCCTAGAATTCTTCTCTAGCTGGAAGAATTTTCAGCCATCTTGCTTGTGACACAAGTACAACCTCTTAGCCTTCCCATTACAAACAAAACGATGCTGTCCTGAAGCTGCAGTCCCAAAGCCACATTTTTACAAGACTTCTCTTATGTAATAATAAAACATCCAACAAATTCTGTTCTATAATACCATGTTGCCTTACATTTGATATCTAATTATAATTTAAAAAATCACTACTCAATACATTGTAACATGATCTAAATTAAAATTTTGAATGAATCTTGCCGTAGAGTTTATTAGCATTCCTGATCAGACTCATTGTTGGAGCACTGGTTGCATGGGAGTTTTGACTATGTGAAGAATCAAAGTTTGTATCTGATGTCCTTTAAGCCTTTTATGTGTTTATAGCTTTTATAGTCAGTTGCAAAGATAAGCTTTGTAATGGGTTTGTACGCTTACCTTGAAAATTGTACTCTCCCTCTATTGCATAAAAAACATAAATACTTACTTCTGACATTTGATATTTACTCTAAAAAGTGCTATGCATTAACAATGTATTGATTTAGAGTGCTATAATCTGAATAGGAGATTTCAACATCATGCTCATATAGCCCTGTGAAGCTATTAGATTTTGTCACCGACGTTACTATTTCATCGTAAAGTAATACAATGAAACTGTGATGATTTCAACAGTGAATCAGGTAAGCCACTTCTCATTAGCAAATCACACCCCCTCCATTCAGCCCAGGTTCCTAAAATTCTATAGAGCCTATTGTTGGGTGCTCAGATTAGACAAAGAAATGGGGCGGACTGTGGGAGGAGTAATATGAATTAGATGCTCAGGTAGAGACAGATGTGTGTAGACAAAGCAACACAGGTGCTTTCCTAATTCCTGTGTAGAATGAGCCCTCACATCCTTTGAGTTGAGACTTCAGAGCATTTCCATTGCCTACAACATAGGACTCATTTTTCTGAAGGAGAAACGTAAGTTCTTATTTTAGAAGGTGTTTTTGTTGGTGGTTTTGATATGTAACTAAGAAATGAAGTGACATGAAAATGAACTAAATCTACTCTGCATGTTACATAGCTAAAAAATGTATTAGCACTATTCATTTGTAAGAAACATATTGATAATAATCCACATTTCTTCATATTTGAACAGACCTACTTAGATTTGTCTTTTTTAGAATAACAGTTCCAGTCTGTACTCTGAAGATTACAGAAGACTTTCTTAGCACTATTTATTGGTATAGTTTTAAAAGACAGTTAGGAATGTCATATGAATCCAGACTCGTATCAACAAGCAAATATCACATAAGGATCATTAACTGTGCGATGCAGACCTTTTGTTATGCTTGTGGAGATACATTTGCATTGTAACCAATATTAAGTATAGTTTTAAAATATTTTTTTTCAATAATCTAATAAATCATTGGAAAAAACTGAAGTACGGAAAAGTGCAGATTCAATATACTGTAAATTAAAAAAAAAAAACAACCCACCACATCTTTGTAAAAGATGACATTTACTTCAGGTATACAGGACTTCAGAATGAAATGGTTTTAGAAAAGCTGTGGTCTCATTAGGTGATATCTTTTAATGGGCTATGTCCTTTTTGACTCTTGCTTGGAACTGGACTTCTCAATTTTTAAGAATATCAATATCAATTCGAAAGATGGCTGTAGAGGCTGTGAGTCAGGAAGGATCTCCTTAATTCTGTCAAAATATACCAAAAGAAAAGGTGTGGAGTATCTGCAAGTACAGCAACGCAACTTAGGTTTGGAGAGAAGTATTTTGCTATCAGTGTATCGCTTAGGGGTACAAGCTTTTTCATATATTAAGACTGTTAGAATGCACTAAAAAAATCAAACTTGTTTCCAGAAAAAAAAAAGAAATCTTAATTTAGCTCTGTCTACTTTTCTGATAATTGCATTTCATAACCTCATTTTTTAGAATAATTTGTTTCACGGGATGCCTGCACAGACAATATCACAGGTCCTTTCTGTATGTGCTAGTTTGTCTCTAAAATGAGGATTTTGACCAAACTAATAGACAGATGAAGCCAAACAAACAAATTGCTGCTATGCTAATTTCTGAAACAGATGGATCTGATCCAGTATTTGCTAGCAAATGCAATTCATTGTCAATCTAACACAGAATCATGTATGTCTTTCTGTCATTCTGTTATGTATAGCATATAGGGAAAAATCTGGCCGAGGATACCCCGCCCACAGCTAAATTTATACACAAAGAACTGAGAATCAAAGTCCATAAACAAGTACAAATTCTGCCATCCTTAGTGGAAGCAGAGATTAGACCACTGTTTTGAAGACCCAGGTACAGATCTTCAAAAGCCCTGAGATGTTAGGGCTACCGTCCTCCCTCGCTGCGTGGTAAAAATACCCTTGAAATTAATGCAGGTTGCATTCAGGCTTGCAGCACGAGCGTACCAGACAAACCACACTGTAAACTTTTAGTTTTCTAGAGATATTTTATTTAAATAGCTGCGGCTTTATTACCCCTAATCGAGCTCCAGAGAAAAAGTCACTAAAAAAGCGAACAGTTCGCAGCCAGCCCCCTGCCCAGGCCAGGCAGTCTGCCTGCAGCCCCACTCAGCTTCCCGAGGCGGTCTGTCTCTGCTGTTGGTGCATCTTCGGCTAAATTTAGCCTAATGTTAAGAATGACCTACACAGCAAGGAAATAAACTGTTTGAAAAAATATAGGACAAAGCTTATGTTTAAGGGAAAGCTTCCCACAATGTTCTATTTGTGGCACACGATCATACATTTGTGTCACATCATCTTATCCGTTCCTTGAGCATTGATTGAAAAAGAGGCTTTTTAACCTGCTCAAAATTCTTCTTTGTACATCTTTATCGGAGGAGGTCACTGGCGGCAAGGAAGCACCCCCAGGCAGGGGGTCGGCACGCACTGCGTCCCACCGGCTGCCTTTTATTTATTTCCAGCTCCACTCCGCGAGGCACCTGGATGCGTCGCGGGCCCGGGAGGGAGCAGAGCCTGCAGACCCGCTGGGTACGTTACCCCGGCTCGGTTCTTCCCCTCAGGTACCCACCTCCGGGCTCACCCCGCCCGGGGCTCACCGAGCCAAGCGGGCTCCCCTCCCCACCCCGGCTGCCCCTACAGCTCCCCCGGCTGCTGCCGCCGCCGAGCACGGAGCAGACTCCCCACAGCGCCTGCCGCGATAAAAGGCCCATCCCCGCTCCCCCTAGCCCTAATCCGCCGGGCGCTGCCGCCGACAAGATGGCGGCGCCGCTTCACGCCGCTGCGTAGCGCCGCGTCCCGCCCCGCTTTGCAGCGCGGGAGACCCCGCAGCCGCCACGTGCCGCCGGAGCCACCGTCGCGCGTGCTGCTCGGGCCGCCGACTCCGCGCCTCCTGCAACCCGCGGCGGAAGATGCGCGTGCACCGCGCGGTGAGGCGCGGGATGGGGGGNTACTGAATGGGGGGAGCACAGTACGGGGGATCCCGCGGGGTTGGGGGTGGCTTATAGGGGAGAGCTGAAAAATGGATTCGGGGAGTTTTCTGAACTTTTCTTTGTGGGGTGGGGGGAGGTGGGAGAGGGCTGCAATTAATTAAGGTCTTGTAGCAGGTCGCTTCGTGCTCGGCAGCGCTGCTTACTGCAATATTGTATGTAAACGGGGGGCAAAGAGTGAACTTTGCGAGCATTTCAGTTTCGGCGTAGTGAGGATAGCGCAAGTAATGTGTTTCTGAGTAGCCGCCAATTAGCGCGTACTGCCCCAGCACGTGCCGCAGTACCGCACAGGTGCGGGTGAGGCTGTTGTGTGCCAGCACCTGTCTGCTTGTGGCTGGAAAAAAAAGACCAGCGAGAGCGGTTAGGAACTTTAAATTAAACTTTTTAAGTTATTCTCATTTGTTTATTTGTTTAAAACATCTTGAAGGGCACTATGAGGAGCATGGTCCTGGGGGCAGCGGGAGCAACCTGTGGCACAGCCAAAGTAGAACCCCATAGACAGTCACTGTGACTTTGTCACCTGTGCAAGTGATGTACGGGATGGCGGGGATGCCAGAACAATGAGAAATAAATCAAATTTTTACATCAGGTAGTGTTTGAAGGTGCTGAAGTATTATGATACTTAATTTGTTGATACTTGGAGTTGTTCTAGGGGAAAGCAAGAAAAGAAATCATAGCAAATTAATTCAATTAACGCTTGGAGAAAAAAATGATTAGGATGTGAGGCTTATGGCAGTGCAGGCAACAAGGCCTTCATGCTGAAATGAGCCTTTTCCTCCTTCAATGGACTGAGGAGTAGTGGCGGGGCAGCCTTGGGTTGGGCGCTGAGAAAATGGAGGCCCGTGGCTCTGTGTGAGGGAGGTGGCAGAGTGTGTGCAGCCTTGCCTTTGAGGGGCTGTAAGCACAGTTACAGCTGTATGCGCAGGGTCTCCCAACAAAATGGGCCCAGGAAGAGCCTGTCAATTCCTATTGTATGTAAGATGCTTTAAAAGCATTTCGAAGTGTAGGATTTTGGCACAAAAAGAACTTTAAAAGATAATTTTTCTCAGCTGCACTGGTCTTGATAGGGTGATGGGTTCATTTCTACATTGCTCTGGGAAGACATGGAGGCTGTTAGTTGTAAATCATTTTGGTGTTGGCATTCTGGCGTTTTGTGTGGTGATTCCTTTTTTACCTGTTTTTTTTTTTCTTAGGCATACTTGGGTTATTATACTATTTGCTATATTAAACTTTAATTTTCTGGAAATAGATATGGAGCAAATAAGTTTTTAAATAACTCTGTTGGCATTCTCGGCTCATTTCTGCCAGCATTAACTACCTGGTAGTGTTCAGGTTGGCCTGGTGCTGTTTTCAAGAATTGGAGTAGTAATCCAAGTGGATGTATTTCTATGGAAGGGTACATGAGAAAAGAAGTAAAACCTTAATAATGTCAGTTAGATTATTATTATCTGTAACTTCTTTTTTTAGCCTTAAGGAAAGTTCGTACCTACCAGATAAACATGTGAAATTGCATCGTATTTTTACATTGGTCTGGCAGTGTGGTTACAAGAGCAGGTGAAGTGCAGTGGCCCTAATGTGGCTGTGCATCGGGACCCATTTCTGTGAGCTCTGGGTTTGTTCAGAGTGAATAGGGGGAGTGCACCATAATTAGAATTCTGGCCTTGTGAGAATAATACTGTCCTACGCAGGAAAGAGTGCCTCAGACTAATTACAAAATAGGCCTGCTGTGCAAAGTTGAGTTTCTGTGGTGTATTCTTCAGTTTTGCTCAGTTTTGAGAGAATTTGGCTGGGAGAATCTTACATCAGAGAACAGGGAAGTACAAACAAGATCAGGATTAAACGGCAGGCTGAAAAATCGTGCCTAAACTGTGTAACAGTGACAAAATAATTGTGATCACTTACAATTAGCCTGTTTGGTTTGCAGTACCAATTCAGATTTTTCTAAGGAAGTATATACGCTTGTGTTTTTTAATTAGCTCTCCTTGATTTTTCTTGCATATCTTAATTAAAAGTTTGGTGGTTGTTGTTAATTATGATGTACTTGTTTAGCTTTTTGTTTAGTCTTTGTTCTGTTTATGAATGCTGCCTTCGAACAGCATTGCTCTTACTCAAACATCTTGCCTGATCGTTTTCCTCTGGGGTTACAGAAATGATAATCAGCCTTATGCTTGTGCTGTTTCCAGGTGCCAGCCAGAGACTCTTTGGAAACGACAGCTCAACAAACAGGCATTCGTGCTCTGCCCTGACCGAGCGCTGCTTGTCAGGGACCCAATTTTAAAGCATTAAGTGCTGGTCGCTGGCCTGACCTGCTGGTGGGACTTGGTGTGTCCCTTTGCTTGCAGTTAGAGATTTGATGCTTCCTTTGTTTGGTTTTGTTGTGGAAAGAGATTTTACAGTGGAGGATCTAAGTGTGTGTTATGCTTCCTGTAACCTTTTGTATTCTAGCAGTTTGCGTCCCCAAACTGTAGTAACTGTAGCATAGAAGCACAGAAAACTCCTAACCTCCTGCAAAATGGAATAACGCATAAATATTACAGTATATTACTAGAGTCAGAAAGCAACTGACTTGTGAACGGGGCTTGATGAAAGATTTTATTCACAATGTCTTTTCATTATTTATTCAGATAATTGATGCGATGTTTGAAGTCCCCAAAGTGCACAGATGCTTCTGCAATTTCAGTGATGTAGTAAACTATTTTTCAAGAAAAAATTGCTTGTATATCCTCACAATAGAGAAAATACGCAGCCTTTGTTCTTGTAATGATGTGAAGTTAATGCATGGGAGGGTGAGTTTGGGATTTCCATAAATTAAGGGTTTTTTCCCCCTTTTCAACAGTTGGTTTTAGTGCTGGAAAAGGTAAACATAGCTTCTACATAAATTTTGTAAGAATTCAGTAAAAAATAATAGCTCTGATAATCCCCCACCTCCTCCTGATTGTCACAAGTAATAATAATAACAAATGGTATTTGTGAAACTACACTGATACTTCTCCAGTTCAAGAATACAATGAACAGATGCCTTCTATTCCCATCCACTTCAGCATGTTTACTGTGCCTAGGTCATATTCTTGTTTTCGTGTTTCTAAGTGCTCCTATAGCTGCTTCCTTCTAAATGCAGTCAGCTGCTCCCTGATTTGGTTTACGTGCTCTTAGTGTCTCCCTCGGGTTCTCTCCATTCACCCGTCTTTCACAACAGACTCTGCAAGCTTTGTTAATCAGCTCATCCATTTGCATTAGAACAATTTTCTTTTCCAGTGCAAGAAAAATTGTTTGCACCCCTCAATGCTTGCTGTCATTCCTTAGTTTGAAGCAAATCTGTCCCTGTATATAAGTTTATTATCAAATTTATCATTTGCTGTACTCATAGCTGATGTTGTGGGGTTTTTTGCATGTGTCCACCTATGTTATCTGGCCCCTTGCCTGCCTTTTAAAAAAGGAGAAAAATCTTTCTTCTTGATTGATTTCTTCCACTTGGTTCCTTTCATCTTCTTCACTGACTGGTAGTTTTGTCACTTCTGGGATTTCATGCACTATTTCCAACACAGTTGACTTTATTTGAACCGTTGTCCTCCATACTTCCTTGCAATGTATAGCTAGAATCTTTGCATCTTGTTATTCAAGTTCACCTTTATTTCTAGTTTTCAGCTGGGTGCACTGGCGTGCTATAAAACAAATTTAGCTGCTGATGTTTTCTTGTGGGTAATACGTAAATAGTGGATCTTCATCTTCCCTGCAAGCCTGTTCACTGTGTATCGTTTTCGTCTTTATTTGTGCTTAAGAAGGTATAATTGCAAACTTGTACTGTTTTCACACCCCAATTCATGCACTTTGACATCCCTGCTAGTTGCAGCAGCCCATTTGAGGTTACCTTTGGCTGAGCTGTTGCTTGCTGCTTATGCAGAACCCCACTCCTCCAAGGTATATCAAAACTGTCATAATTTAGTAGGAGGTATTATTGGAGAGGCTTCCTAGGTCCGAAAGAGAAGGTCTGGTACCCTTGGGGCAAGGAAGGCTCGCCCATCTCCTGTGTGCATTCCCCACGAAGACCTCAAAACCTCATTCTCCTAGGCATGTTCTTTGACCAGCTGCAGGATGCTAAAGCACACTGTTTTATGTCTAGCTGTAGATTACAGAAGCTTTACCTTATGCATGCTATTTTATGGAAATAATAATACCCCCAGCTAATCTGCTTCAGTTTGAGGAATATTGCAAGCTAGCCCATGCCTGGGTGCTCCCAGTTTCCTGGGGGTCTGCAGAGCACTTGGTTCTGGCTGCTTTGGGCGTGTAGGGCTTGGTTGTCCCGAGTCATGTTGTGCTGCAGTGTAGCGTTGAGTACTAGTGGCTTTGCTAGAGGTTGTTGGTGTTTCTGGATTGGAGGTTAGCAAGCTTTATTACAGAAGTTTTCATGTGAATCTGGTCATGTACTTGAGGCTCCTGTTTTCAGGTCTGTCACTTGCCAGTAACTTATAATTGTTACTCATTCAAGTGGCCGTGTTTTCAAATAGCTTTTGTTTTTGGTTTTTTTAACCCTAGTTCTAAGGCAAGTCCTTACTCTGTCCTGCTTGTTTACTGGTCATTTGTTCTATACTTGCTGGCTTTCTAAGCCCTTGGCCTATCTGGAATGAATGACAGAAAGGTGGGAGTTTCAAAGGTGTTCAACTGCTACCAGCTTTGTGAAATTTCTTGACTAGTAAAGCAGGTTCCAGAAGAATTAAGTTGCTTGAAAAAAGGACAGAATCTGAACTTGCGGTTTCACTTGCTGCTGGGTTGTCCTCATTGTTTTGTCCTTCAACATGTGTGTGGGAAGGCTGTGCCTGCAGTGATGGGTCACCCAAGTGGTTTGGTCTGAGAACTGAGGAAGACTTGCATGCAGGTAGGAAGAACCTGCAGGGGAGCCTGCTGTGCAGTTCATGGTAGCTTGTCCTTGCAGGTAGATGTGTGATACTGAGGAAGGAGCAAGAAGATGAAAAGCACAAATGCTGTAGACTTGTGCAGTTCCATGTCACACTGGGTGCTTTCCAGTCCATCAGCTAACTTGCAGAGGTTGTGAATAATGTCAGGAGGCCTATTTCACATAGCTTGTAAAGTCTCTCTTATTAAGTCAGAGTCCTGTGATGTCTTAATACTAACAGGGCAGCCAAATTTCCCACCTTACCACCAGGACTGTAGAGAAAGTAGTTGCTACACTGCATTTCCCACAGCTGGCAGTGTGACCTGAGGGGTGTGAAGCTTGCTTGCTAGCCCAGATATCTTCCTCCAGTAGAGGAAAGAAAGAAAATGATGCCAGGCTTCTCTCTTGTCCTCTGCTGGTATGTGGGGGAAGATATTAAGGTCAGCCCCAGGCTCTATGTGCTGTGACAGCGTAGGTTGTTCCCTTTACACAGATGGTCTAGCTAATGAGTACATTGCTGAGTAGAGTTCTGAATCAGGGTTATTAGCACCCAGAACTAACTACCCTCTATGAAACAGGAGTTTAAATAAATCATCTGTAATAATGGGATGCTGCAGTGCAGCACAGGAATGTACTTCTTGGCTCTGTGCATGCATCTTGTTCATCTTGCCCTTTAGGTGTTCATGATGACATCAGAAATACCAGCCATACCTCCTGAAAGGTGTTCCCAGAGGTCACAGCTGTTCCTGTCCCCTCTCAAAGACAAAGAGGACTCCTCACAGAGTGAGGCAGGGGAGGCCTGGGAGCTGCAGCCTGATCTGAAGCTTTCCTACTTGCTTCTCTGAACCTAATGCTGCTCTCTGCAGATCATTTGTCTGGAAACCTGGCTGAAATTTTGCCAGGTTGTGTTTATTTAGCATTGAATGATGCTTTGGGGATCCTCTTGTGGTATGGGACTGCCATCGAGTGACATGCTGCTTCCTCCTTGCTCTTAACCTGTCAGACGTGGCGCTCAGTGGTCACCTGTTAACAGAATGGTTAAGCTGAGTTTGTGGACAGGATAGCAAAGTGCTGATGGGCAAATTAGGCACTGCAGAGCATCTGGCCTGTCTGTCTTAATCTGAACCTTACAAGCTATCTCTTGTGTAGAAACTGAAGTTTTTCTGGGGTCTGAGTTAAGTAGAACCTTCATTATGCTTGCAGTATTTGTAAAACTATTCCTGTCAGTCTTGTGAAAGCACTTGGAACAGGATATTAGTGCTTACTTTTACATGTTGTCTTCAACAACATTTTTAGTATCTTTTTATTTTGGTTTGTGTAGTTGATGTGATGTATCTGTCAGGTGTTTTTCCTTCATTCATTACTTAAAAGCTTAGGAAACATGCAGTAGTGTCTAGTTCTGACAGATTCTTTTAATAAATTACTGTTATGATCTTATGGTACAACGAAAAGGTTGGCCCTGCTTTCCACAGGGAAAAGCGAGTGATGGGATTCCAGAGTTTGTTGCTTTGGGAAGTTTTGCATCTGTCAGCAATGTGTGCAGTGTGTGATCTCCATCATGGGTGTTTCCATAGCCTGTGGCATTATGGCAGTGTATGTGGAGTGTCTTGATGGCAAAGAATGGAGTTGTGAACTGATGTCGGTGGGAAAAGATTTGTACCTCAAGCAGTCTGGGTGTGAGGAGACACACAGCGTTCTGTGCTGGTAGTGTTGAAGCCTTTGTGCCATAGCCGGTGGTAGGTGGAAGGTGACAAAGGCAGGAGTGAATCTCATTTGTCATGGTTTAGCAGAGGAAACGTGTTCTTTGCTCACTAAGTGTATGTAGGTTACTCAAGCACTCTTGAAATATTTTCCAAGAGAGTGCTTTCTTACTTGATACATGCTTGTATTGGCATTGGGGCTGTGGAAAATGGTAACAAAATAAGTACTTCATTGGGCGAGTTTAAACTTCTTTCATTGTACAATGTTAAAAGAACAATTAGTTTGCTCTGAGCAGAGCAGGGTGTCCCTAGATATAGGTTACAGTGCATCCAGTGATACTATTAAAGGAAAGATTGTTTGTTGCACTGGGGAATCCTTATAAAACATCAGGAAAACTGCTTGGAAGCATATAAATGCGTTCAAGCAGTGGAGTGAAATACTGTTAAATTGCAGGGAGATGGCCTGTAGCTGGGTGGCTTTTCAGAGCAGTTGTTTTGATGCAATTTGTTGCTGTCCTGTCGGTTATAAACTGGATGGGTTGGAACCCTTTTCTTGGGGCTTCCCTGGGAATCCAAGCACTGTGTATGTATTACTCAGGAATTGTAACCCAAGTCATTTTATTAGCGAGTTAAACCTTTAGACAAACTTGTATTGCTATAAATGAATTTGGAGTAGGTTTTCTTTTTTAAAATAATGCTAAAAATATCCATTGTTCTTCATCTGCCTTAATCAAAGGTAGCTGAGAAGTATTTGCAAGGATGTGTCTGACAGTGCAAGAAGTAACATAATGAAAGTAATAAATGCATTTGAAAGTTTGTGGGAGTTGGGCAGGAAGAACTGAAGTCTTTCAGACCAATGAGAGTCATCCAGACCCCAAGACATGAGCAGTGTAAATCCTGGGGAGAAAGAGCTCCTTGTGATGTTCTCTGATCATCTTGTAATTGCCTTTTTCTAACCCCTTCCTGTTCATGTCTCAGTGTGGAGAGTTCAGAATCATCGCTGGTCCATCCTGAAATACTGTGCCTGCTTTATTTTTCCTCCACCTTTTAGCCTCTCTGTGCCTTACAGTTGTTACTGTTATAAAATTGTCACTTCTGGAATCTAGATTGCACAATACAGAGGTATGAGTCATGTTCACGAGGGAGCCATCTGTCCCTGACTTGGGGTTTGGGGTACCCTTCAAGCAGATTTTTAACCCTTACTTATCTATCTATAAAATAAAAGGAATAAAAATAGGTGTAGTTGAGAAGCTTCATGTAGAGATGCTTGCAAGTATGAGTGTAAGCTCTGGGACACAAAAGCTTGATTTATTGTTCAGCCACTTCAAGCTTGTTTTTTGCCTTTTAAGCACCCTGGGTTTGGGTAGTATGGCCAATGCTGCAAGGGCATGATAGGGCTGACCCAGTTGAAACTGAGAATTCTTAAATGTGAAATTTTAAGACTGGTTTAAGTTCTGCCTACTATTACTAAAATGCTCCAAGAGCCAGCTGTTCTAATAAGAAATTGGGGCAACTAATAACTCTTAACTCTTTGTATTGTTTCTGTCTTTTTTTTTATCTTCCCTGGCTCTGTATCCTTGCTGTGTAATTGCAGGTTGAAGGAGATGTAACCCTTCTGCAGTCGGCTTGCTGGTCTCCTTTCATTCCTGCTACACCTCTCTTCTGATCCCTTATCAACCACCTCACATCTTCCCCAGATCTTCTTCTGATCACTGTCTCAAAGCTTGCAAACATCACCTGACTAATCCCTCTCAGGCTTTTTGCTTTGTTCTTATTGATATTATTTGGCCTGAGTGCAAGGTGTGTAGAATGCTGTATTACAGAAGAGTCTAAACCAAATCCATCAGCCTCTCTAAAATTAGGCAGTGCTCGTTGAAGGGACCTGCTTCCAATTCTGTGAGGGTTTTTGTGCTCATGCATAGGTGCATTAAAAATGGCTGAACTCTTGTAAATCTCCCTGGCAAGTCTAGACTTCTTCAGAGTCTAAGTCCTTTCATTATTTACAAGTAAATACATTTTAAAAATGCAGTCATAAATCTTTGAAAACTTCTTCGTTTGTGCTTGGTTGAAACTTAGCAAACTTTATTATGCAAAACTGACAGCAGGTAGAAATGTTTACCCTCTCTTTGTAGGTAGGGTTGAATTCTGCTCACAGTGATGACAAAGCAAGCTGCAGATTTCATGATGTCTGCTGTTCAATATGAAAATCTGTAAATTTAAAAGGAAGGAAGTAAGGTCGGGGAGAAAGTGTTGAGTTGTGTATTTCTGAAGCAAAAGTAAAGCAACCAGGAAGGGAGGAAAGAATTGGCTTTATCTCTTATTAACGTGTCTTCATAGAAAATATTCTGCCTTTTACTTGAGTGCGGTGCCTCTGGGTTCTTTAAAAGGCATTGAATTTTGGCCAGGAAAGAGGAGCAGTATGACCAAGGGGTGCTGTCGTCTCCCAAGCATCTCTCTGCTGAGAGTCAGAGTGGAGCTGTGAAGCCAATACCAGCTGTGGGAAGTGTAAGACAGGTGCCACTCTTGTGTGTCCCAGCCCTCCTGGCCCTTGGTGGGGCTGTCTGCCTCCTCAGGAGCCCTGTGCAGCTGGTGTGGGATGAGTTTCCTGGGTTGTCACCAGATTGTTAGATGCATGCTTATTCACTGCCCTGTGTGCATGTCCAAATCTGAGTGCATTGCTGAGACTTTGCTTGTGATCAGAGCTATTTACATCTACTCATTTTGTTACCTCTGTGCTCTGCCGTGCCCTTGGGAGCTTTGTTCCAGTCTCCCAGCTTTCACACATAAGTATCCACAGTGGGATTTGCAAATATACCCGTCTGTGGAAAATTGGTGTATGATACTTAGAGCAGCAATGCAGCATCCAAATTACACATCTCATAAGGCATGGAAAAAAAAGTGGGCAAGCAACATTAAATAGCATATTTGTACAAAAGCAGCTGAACTGTGATTTCTTTAGGAGGTTTATGTATCAAATTCTGCATTTAGACTTGTATGTAGGAGGGCTTTTTTTTACCTGTTTTCTTTTTTTTACATCTCTTGTCTTTTTACTCCTGGCATTTTTGAGGAGCTAGATCCCGAGCTCCTCTTGGATTTGTCATTCTTGGTGCCTATTAAAAAGGTGGCAGGGTTTCCATGGCACATTTAGTCCCTACATCGGGGCAGCCTCAGCACATAGGCAGCGTGTTGCATCAGCTTAGGGCTTGTTCATTTGCTGGTGGGTCTGCTACAGGGACAGAGCAGGAGGCAGTGATGGGTTCTTGTCCTTGTGAGATGCTCATCAAATAAAAGAAGGGAACAAAAGCTCCAAACCGCAACGGTTGTCTTGTTTCTGCTCCAATCTCCTCAAAAACTGTGCTGTGTTCCAGCTGTGGATCATCACTATTTTTATACGTTTTTATAGTGAGATGTTTGAAGAGAAGCGTTAAATTTAACACCTAATAAGTTCACTAACCTCAAAGAGCAATTGCCTAAAAAGCGTTGCAGTGCCTTGATTTCCACAAGGTAGCTGGCGAGGTGTTTTATTCTGCTGGGGTTTTTAATACTACTCAGTTTAAAAAAAAAACATAAACTTGTTTATATACACACTAGATAATAAGCTGTTCAAGTAGCAGCAGGGGGAGAAACCTCTGCTCTGTTGTATCCCAACTCCTGTACCTGTTTAGAGTGATATGTTGGACTGGTTTTTTGGTTGTTTTTTCGTTCTGATCTCTGTGCTGAGGTCTGATTTGCAGTGAGGTGCCATGGGCTGTTTGGCCCTGGCTTTTTCTGTTTGGATTCATGACTTCCAGCATCCCCGAATTTCCCGAGCAGCTTCTCACATTTTCTTGGCATTTTGTGGATGGTTTCCAGAGATGAACTACTTTCTTTGTGTACGTTAATAAGTGGCTGTGCCCTGATATGTTCCCTTTGTCTTCTAATGCTTTATTTAAGTTAGAGTCATGCAGTGACTTTGCCGATGCTGTAAGTGGTGGATGAGTTTTTAATTTACTGTGAGATCTGCTGATGAAAAGGCTGTGTGAGCTCAGTGTTGTTAAAGATAGTGTTGATGTGATAGCATGAAGAGGAGACTTTCTGCAGAGGTTCTTGAATTACTGCATAGGGCAAACCCTAGTGCTTGCATTGTGTAATGTCCTTCCCTAGCCTGTTGTTTTCTATTAAATCACTTTAGAGTTCAGATCCATCTCTTACTCTCACATGCATCTCCTTTGTTCCTCATCCACCTGCACCTTCCCATCTGTCAAGCAACAAAATAATATTTAATTCTGATCAAAGAATAACTTTGATAGAAGTGTCTTGAGATGGAATAAATGTGGTTCAAAGTGGAAATGTTCGGTCCTCTGGAAGAGTGGAAAACGAGGCGATGGAAAATGCCAGGCTGTAGTTCGCAGGCAGCAGCACTTAAATGGTTTGCTGTAATCATATTAGGATAGAATTGAACTGAATTCTTTATTTTGTACTGCAGTGAAATAGGACTGTTACTGATCACTTTCTCCTCCCTGATGCTTTGATTAGCATGAAAACTTGAGCAGCAAAATTACAGGAGTTATGCAGCAGTGCACAGAGGAACTGGTGTGAAAGAGCCTGAGCTGGAGGTTTGTGTCCTTGCACATGAGAGCTCTGGTGCTTTCTTAATAGACTGAAAATGAGACTACTGCTGCTTTATAAGAGGTCTGTTCCAGCCACATTGCTCTACAGCTTGGCAGATGGTGGCATGTGAATGGTTTCATATTGATTGGATGGATTTGCCTCAGGATAAGAGGAGTGTGGGGCCTTAAAAAAGAGCTAGAAGTGCATCTTTCTTTTTTCGTTGGGGGGGGGGGGAAGGGAGGGAAATATATATTTATAAAACACTTCACTTTAAATCAGAGGAGTATGTAGTAATCCAAGCACTGAAGTTACCTGGAAATAAAAAGTCCTTAAATAGATTATCACAAAGTCCAGAAAGCCAAGGGTACTTATTTACTGAATGATTATGCTTTTATATTAGAAGAAAGTGACACTTTTAATTAGTGTTCAAGGCATATGGTGAATGAGAAAATAAGCTTATTTCATGCAAACAGAAATCGATGCAAATAACCTTTCTCCTCATATAAAAAGGGATGACTTGAAACTCAATACATATTCAAGAAGGTTAAGTCATTACTGCATCACTTTAATATTAGTTAAAGGCCAACAAAGAAAACCGCTACTCTGCGTGTACTTACTCAGCAAGGATTGCTGTGTATGAAAGAATTACCAATACTTTGCAGGTGAAAAATCCAAAGAAGCCCTGGTCCGTATTGTGCTTTTATTGTTTAACCACAGTAAATAACCTTTTGGGTTCTGCCTTAGTGCAGGTAGTGGCTGGAGATCCCGTATTTCTCCTAGCTATCCACCCTGGTCCACAAAGGCACTTGGTATTTGTCTTTGTTCCTTCCCACACCTCTGTTTTGTGCTCTCTTAGTATGTTTCTACATCCTTTGGTAAGAAACAACTTTAAGAGTTTGTATGGCACCGAGTGCGAAGGATCCCGATCTCATTCAGGCCTCTGGGTGTTGCTGTAGAGCACTGAGTAAATTTGTTCTTCATAGTAATGGAAGTATTCCTTGAGGTATTTGGCCTTAAGAAAGGGAGAGGGGATGCTTGCAGACATGGGAATGGGGAGTTGGATAAATTAGGAGATTCATGCACTGTTGAAAAGTGTATCCTTCCAATGCATTTTTCAGTCATGTGCTTTGATGCGTGCAACAGTGATTTCATAAATGAATTTAAGCCAAAGGACGTCATGGCATTATCTTATCAAGTTGTCTGCAAATTTGCTTGGAGGTACAGTTAGGATTTTCTAGCAGACTCTACCCACATGTGAATTATTTACGTGCTGAATTTTGTGTTTTCCAGAGTGTCACGCCGAACTTGACGCTAATTTTGTTCTGCAGTACAGACCATTTCAGTGGGTGCGTTTTCCCTTCCCATTACATCTTGTTCTCTGAACTGATGGCGTGTAACCATTTAGTCCATTTTTGCTGAATGAAATGGTCCTGCATAAATTTTAAGGTCCCTTTAAAAAATAATAATGGTGAAAGTTTTGGGTTTTTTTTAGTTTTATTTGAGCTTACTTCTGGAGAGGGATGTGCACAAAACAGTGCAAACCATATATAAGTATTTAAGTCATATACGTGCATATTTTTCTCCTGCTTGATAACATAGGGGTGTGGGTTCCGCTGTATATCACAACCTAAAGCGATTCTAAGAAGAAATCTTTAAGATGGTTACTTGAATCTGTGTACACTGCCCACCTGGTGGTTATGGAGTGAACTGTTACTTTAAAGAATAGTTTAAACAACAGCCATGTTTGGGGCAGGCTAATCTTGCAAAGAGAGCAGTACATATAACAGGAGTCTACTGTGTGATAAGGGGAAAATTCAGCTCACTGACTAGATGTTTTAATGTGCGAACTCTAGGGAAATAACATATTGACTATTCTGTTGTGCGCAAGAAAATTGAAGAACCCTTTGCAGACAGAGGGCTTGCAAAGGATTCTTTCTGTTTCTCTTAACCAAAATCTGTGGCAAGATGTTTGAAATCAGCAGGACGCTTAATGCTGCTTTGTTAAATAATGAGGTAATATTTTGTCACTTTTTCTGGGCAGCATCTGTTTTTTCTCCTTTTTCCTATGTTTATGAAGGCTTCAGATTTCTCTTCTGAAAGTAAGAGATGAAAAAAATCATTCTTCAATTTATTATGATTTTTTTTCCTTTTGATGCTTTTGGAGAATTGGGTTGTCTTTTATTTGCGGTTTCAATCGGCTGCTGTTGCCTAGGACATTATGCCACGTAAGGCTTCTAAACTGCACAGAGTAGGTAGTTATTAACGCTGAATTGGCTTCTGGTATAGTCCATCTGGGCTCTGTATGAGAGAGCTTGCTAGCGGCTACTGATGCTAAGATACCCGCAACCTTTGGGATGTATGCGTGGTGGAGAGGGGCTCAGTGATATGAGATCACTTCTTTTAAGGGAAACTGTCATTAATGAGTCAAGAAACTGCTCATTTATGGTAAGGAGAGGGGGGGGAGGGCTGGGAAACAACCCTGTGATTTCATTTTGATATTGGATTAGCTGTTTTAGACAAGTTTCTATTTTGTGGGGATGGAAGACTGCGTTAAAAATATGCTTGCTGGTGGATTCTGGAGGGGCTGTATTGAGAATTTGATGCTTTACGAATGTGTCACAACTGTGATGCCGTGGCCAGGCGCTTACCCTGAGAGATAAATGGTACTATTGGAAAGACGAGAATAAGGTTGACTTTTTCAACAATAGGATTCTGCCTTTGTCTTTACGGAGGGAGGCCTCTGAGGACGGTTGAGGGTTTGTTTTAGTGCTCCTCGGAAAGGCTGTGTGTGGGGTGCTTTTGGGGAACGCAGTCGGTGTGCAGAGCACCTGGATTTGTAGACGAACGAAAGAGCTGATTTATTTTTTTTTAGGAGACGAGCATGCAATTATTGTTTCAGAAAAATGGCTGAATCTTCTGATATGCATAACCAATTTATAGCAACGAAGTAAGCTGAACTTGAAAAGACATTAAAAAAAAAATTCTGGATTTCCTTCTTTAATTGTTATTAACCCAGAAGAGACCTTAAATTTGTAATGCAAATTTTTACTTAACTTCAATATTCAATGTATATTTGCACGCAAATGTATGGTAATAAAGCAGCTCCGTAGCATTGTGATGCAGGTGTGTTCGGTGAGTGGGTCACCTCAATATTTGAGTTAGGAAAGAGATCTTCTGGGCAAGTTTAATCTCTGCTAGTTTTTACCAAGCTGGAAATATGCTCAAAAAGATGTATGGTGGGAGAAACCCTCCGCAGCCTCCTTACATTGTTCCTATTTTAATTGAATTCAGTACTCATTCCACTGCTAGGTTGTGTGATGTCTTGTAAATGTGATTTTTCTCTGTGCTGGGTCGGTTTGGAGCTGGGCTTTGTAATCTGACTGTATTTCATACATTGTATTCCTGTGTTCGGTGAGCGTGTATGTGACTGAAAGAAATGTGAAATGTACGGCATGTCAGCTCTGAGCTGAGCAGCTCCGAGGGGGTACATTTATACTGAAAAATAAAATGCAACTTCTAGAGCAGTGGTTATACAGTTGGGTATTTTTGAGGGTGTGTGTAGTGGTTTGTACAGAGGTGCCCTTCTCCTCAGAAGGAGCTCTGTGTTTGTAGCGGTGCTCATCCCACTGCTCTGCTTTTACCTCAGGTCTGGGAGCGCTCCCGTTAGTACTGAACTGTGAGGGACCGTCTTCACTGCTAGGAACGCCCGAATGGTGGAATGAGGCGATCCCTGTGCGTGTGTGTAGAGCAGTATGCTTTAGCGTGGGTGAATGCGAACTCCAGGTCAGTTGTGATGAAAGGATGCCGTGCCTTGCTGGCTTGGCCAACCTTTGAGCGAGGAATCGCAGAATGTGGAATACGAAAGCGCTGCTCTGTGAGAACTGTCACTAACCTGCCGTGCTCGGGGCGGTGAGATGCGCTGCGTGGGGCGGCGGTTCTATCAGCGGAGGGCCGCGGGGGTGTGTATGTGTGTGTATGCGCACGGTGAACTTGGGCACGCTCCGCTCAGCACAATGCCGGCCGAGGGCCGGGCCGCCCCCAGCCCGAGCGGGGGGCGTTGGGGCGCACGGGCAGGCCTCGCTCGCGGCTCCCTGCCGGGCGGCGGCGCGGGGTGCGGGGAGGGCCGCGGCGAGGCGCAGAGGGGCCGCGCAGCCCTCCTCGGCGCGGGCCTTAACGAGCGGTGCGGTTCGGAACCCCGCCCGGTGCCGCGGCGGGCGGAGGTCAGCGGCTCATTAACACCGTCAATCTGGCGGCGGCTCATTTCAATAGCACCTGATGTCGCGACGCCTCCCCGCGCGGCGGCGGCCAATGAGCGCGCGGGCGCCGCTGACAGATGGGGCCATAAATGGGCGCGGCGCGGGGCCGGCGGCAGCAGCGCCAGCAGCGGCA
>JACDJE010000101.1:5573705-5763974 GCA_016647715.1 Pavo muticus
CCCCCCTCTTTTTTCCCCCTCCCTGCTGTGAAATTGTACGTGCAAAAAATGGCAAGGAATCCTGCGAGGCAGTATAAAAAAAAATGTAAATTATATTGAATGAAGTTGACAGAGGTATAATAGTGAACTCCCACAGCTGATAGCTTCTGCAAATCATTTCTTAGAATTTTCCAGCAAATGTCCCTATGAGAACAGTAGGTAGAATGAATTTACCCTAAGCGGTGATTTTGTGTTAAGTGATATTGGTATTTTTACAAAATCAGATGGTTATATGGCAGAATAATCAGTTCAGGGGAGTTCACCGGATCCTACAGTTTATGTGCTGAGCGGAATTTAGGAAAATAATGGGATTATTTTCCTCTCTGTCTCCAGCCCCACCTTGAGCCACCGTCTATTCTCCATCTGCTGTAGCAGTGCCACTTCCAATGGCAGGCTGCGCGTGGCAACTTTACTTTGTGAACTGCAGCTGAATATTCTGCTGGTGGTGATGGGCTCTCATTGTGGTGGCAAACAATGTGCAATAGAGAAGTGCGTCTTTAAGCGAGGCTGTCGGTGCTGGAGCGTTAAACGGCGTAGCGGGCTACAGAGCGATAGACGGTAGTGTAAGAGATAGAAATGTGGTTGCCCACAACATGCTCATCTATCACACATCAGGAGGCACAAGAGGAGCGGAGCGCGGATACAGAACACGCCTTTCTTTCTGCCTTCATTTTCAGATTATTTTTTACTTTCTTCCTTTCTCTCGTTCGCGATTACTTCAAATGCAAATCGGAGCAGGGACGTTAGTGCTGGATTTCAGTAGGAATAAAAAGAAATGAAATCCCCCTTCTGATTTGCTTTGTTTTTAGTACTGCTTCTGCTGCAGTCCTTTCTGTAAAGAAGTGGCTGAATGGCCCTCTGAAAGCTGCACTGCTTTACATTGTAAAGGGGAAAAATCTTGAGGGTGTGTGTGCATGTGTAAAATTGTGTATTTTACAGCCTGTCTGTGTGCAGAGATGTGTTCTGACAAGTATTACAGTTGTATGTGTGAGTAAAATGATTTTTCTTCCATCTGAAACAGAGATGCTGTGTTCTAAATCTGTTAACTTAGTCACGCCAATAAATAAGGGTGCCTTTATTATACACAGCTGCATTGTTTAAGAGTCACCAGCCAGCACTTACATTTTCGTTTTTTGTTCAGTTTGGTATTTCTACAAAGATTTTAAAATGTAGTCCTTGTCTTACGGCGCACGTGTTCCTGCCTCAGTCTTCCTCTTTTCTTTGTTTTAAGATGATATTAATGAATACAGCCTGCACATAGTGGCATTCTTTCTGCATGTAAGGGATCACACTGTAGATGTTCGTATAGGAAAATAGCCGTGAGGTTAGTGAAATTAGTAGTTAAATTGCTCAGAATTACTATAGGAAGATGAAAACATAAAACCCCTTCCTGTTTAAATAAAAAGGTGGAGAGATTGCAGCTGTGTAGGCATAGTTAAAAAACGCACTGCTGTCTTGGTGAACACCTAGTCAGAAAGGATGGAATTCAGAATTAGGTTTTGATGCAGTGTGAATCCTGCCCAGCAGTTTAAAATCCTGTCTCCATGTACTTCACTAATCAAGTTCCCATGTTAGACACTGAGATGTCTCTGCTGTTGTCTGGCTTGCTTGCTTCCTCTGCTTTCTTCTTTATTAATTTTTCCTTTTTGAGCTCTCAATGTGAGCCTGAGCTGTTGTGACAAAGGATGGTTACAATGAATTAGAAGGGGTGTACTTAAAAATCCCACTTGAATGGGTTTGAAATAGTCTTCCTCATCTTTATTTGCTCCTGATAAATATTTTGACTCTATTGAAAGAAAATCCGGTTGCGTTAATCTTGCATACATTAATTTTTGGAAACATCTTTTAGGTTACGGTGACTCTTTCACCAACCTTCCTACTTGAAATGCTGTGAGGGTATTAATTAAATGCGGGTTATCTTCTGCGTGCGATTGTCATGCTGGTGGTACGTAGCAGCCTCTCGGCTCCCCGAGGTTTTTTGGGAGAAATGAAGTCTGATTGCGTCCCACATCCTGGCAGGGGAATTTGGTGTCTTTGGGAACTTGCACTTTCAAAATATTTCAGCAGGCACTCCAGGCAAGAAATGGGCAGTGGCAGAGGATGCTGTAGTGAGAGATGCAGATAACTTGACAAATCTACTCGTCTGTTTTGGCAATCTGCGTCCGCTAGACAACTAATTTACATGCCTGGACACATTAAAATGTACATTTGTTTGTCAGTGGGACAGCTGACTGGATACACTTGGATGCACTGGCAAATACTGCAATGCAGTATTTTTTCAATGTCATTGGGGTTTTGGGGGAGAAGTGGGAGCAAAGTTCTCTTTGCAAGTGAGGCGATGATAAAAACCGTGGTGCCTTTGTAAACGATAGGCCAGATTTGGCAAAATTTGCTTATCTCTGGAAAGGCACCCTTCCCCCATTGCCATTCTCTCCTTCTTTCTCTTCTTTCCGGGCAGGATGGAGGAAGAGATGAGCATGCATGTGTTATGTGTGTTCGTGCATGTGTGTCTTTCTGTGCCATCCGAATGGATGCTAAAGGAAGTGCTGGGATTGGGATGAAAATGGAAAGGATGTTTCTGTAAGGTAATACTCTTGATTTGTTTGTGCATACGTTCAGTTATCAACAGCGTAGGACTTCCGAGTAGCTACACGAGCAGGACGTTTCTTTGCAGAACTCTTTAGAAAAGGTAAGAGGAAGGTAATGGTTACAGTTTAAGTAAAATAGACTTAGTTGTAGTAAAATGGGTGTTTAATATGGATTTAGACATAATGTTTGAGCGCGTTTAAACGTTTGAGATACTGTCAAGTGGAGATATTGGAGAAGTGGGCGTTCAAATGAATTTCCTTGCTTGCTCTTTTTTCTCCTTCAAATGATCTGTCTTTCTAAAATACCAGAATATTTTAGGTACAGGGGGCTTTTGTAGGTCACTAGATATACAGTGAGAAGAAGAAAGGAGAGAGAAGGTCTCAATGTGTCAGAGGCAGTAATAGTCTAAAATTAACTGTCTAGAAAAGGAAGGAAAAGCTTGGAGGGAAGAACGAGGCACAAATACGTTCAACTGCGCAGTTCTGGTTGGGGAGATAATGAGTGATAGATCTAAGCTGGTGCAGTGGTGTGATGCCTGTTAATTTCTCAGAGCCTTGACTTTGCAGGTTTGTTACTTACTTTGTTTGTGCCTTTAATTATAACCAGTTTTGGGTGATAGCTTGGGGCGGTGAAGATGAGACCTTTTGTTTGTTGTTTACTTATTTATTTGAGTATTTTGACAGTATGCAATAGTGGTGGAACATCACTGTTAGAAATCAGGTGCTTTCAGATAGGTAGTTGAAAAAATTAACTGCATTCTTATTCTAATATTGTTGTATTTGTAGCAGTTACATTGCGTAAATTAAGAATGAGCTCAATAACACCAGTGTTAGATTTATCTTTTTTTGGCCATGATAATCTGTGTTTTCCCTAATCATACTGGGTCACCTAATGAATTATTTCTTCTTTAGGGCCCCATAAAGTAGAGGAGGGGGCTGAGCGTCTTTTACTTATTGTTCTACCTTTGATTGCATTGTATTGATGACTCTCTCCTCAATGAAGAAAATCTGTAAAAGTCAAGAAATAAATCCTTACTTGATGATAAAAAGTATTTAAAAAAAAAAAAAAAAACTAGACCTTCGTGTCCTTTCTGGAAATGGGTTAGTTACACGATGAAAGACAAGCCTGGCTTTGATATTTAGAGTTGTGATGTATATAAGATTCTGTAGTAAGCTTTTGTTGCTAAGGCACATGCAGTTGCGTCAGCGATGCTGTTGTGATGGGGATTTATGCATCCTTAATGTCTGAAATAATTTTCCCTACACTCATTTATTTTTTTTATAGCGATAAAAATGAATTTAGTATTAAAGTATCTCATATCTTACAGTTGGTGTGTTTTCCCCAGTGTGAGATGATGCACCGCTACTTTTCAGGGTTGGGGCTGTAGAGTATTTGACTTCTGAGCTTCTAGCAGTCGTGGAGGTGCAGCACAATAATGTGTTTCAGAACAGATGCAAATGAAAGTTGCTCTCTAATGCAGTGCTTCAGGAATATTCCCTGCATGATGCATTTCTGTCGGTGTTGGTGACTTCTGGTGTTGGCGGAGGGCACAGGTACCACTGCAGCCCTTCCTGTAGCGAAGCTCTTTGGAGTCAATTGCTCCAGTCTGGAGTGTTTGCGGAGCTGTCAGGTAGCCACTAAGCTGTCTCCCTTTTACTTATTGCTTCCTCAGAGATGGTTGGTGAGGATGTGGTCCCATCTGACCCTCCACACGCAGCTGGAAAAAAGATGGAAGGTCACCGCACTGCGCTTGGGCCTGTGCACTGCCTGTGATTGCGTGCGAGCCTGGTCGGAGGAGCTGATGGCTTCTCTGTATTCGCTCCCTGGCTGAGTGCTGCTTAAAAGCTTTTGTAGGTACATGAGGAATGAAGGAAGCTTGTCCTTTTTTCTTTCCTCCCCTTATGAATTTTTCATTATTGCATACTTGAAAACTGGCAAAGACAACAATACTCACAATTTATAATTTAAGATGGATCTGACTCATCCAGTAATGTTGTGTGCAGTGGCCCATTGAGAATGTGGAATTCCAGGAGCTGACTGTCACGTTATCTCTTGTGGGGCAGATGAGTACAGTTGCCGTAAGTCTGCGTTTTTCTACTGCTGTTAGAAGGAAAACTGGTATTTGTGACTTGAGAGTTGTTCTCATTAGGGCAAGCATTGTTGGAAGACTTTGCAGAGGGGATTTTTGTTTAATGTAGATCAGTTAAATTCTAAATGTTCGTTATGATGTGTGGAAGTTGACCTGGTTATAGTTGTCTGGGTTTGGGAGTTTATGGTTAATTGGGCAAAATATTAGAAGCCTTCTGGTGTGAGTCAAATGCTGGTACATGGGGAGGAGGCCAGGCCTTTCCTCAGCCCTGTGGAGCTGCCATGTGGCCCCCCAAGTCTACTGCAGTTCTATATTAGATAACACAAAATTCACTACCCTACAGGGTTAACCCATGTTCAAGCCACGACTTTGTGGTGAAGTGTTAACACGTTCTTCATTTGGAATCAGAGAGATTTGGGAGTACTTAATGAGAAGATAAATGCAGCTCCAAGTTGCTGTCCTTGGATTCACCTTCTCCTGCTGGTAGGCTTTGGTGTTCTGATGGTGGCCAGTGGCTTCCTTCTACCATGTGCTTCTGGAAGAGGCTGAGACTTGTGGGCACGCTTGTCCCTTTCATTTCTGCAGAGCAGAATGCACTGTCACAATGCTGTAGAAGTAATAATGCATGTAAACAAGTATTCCTTAAATAAAAATAGTTCTAATAGTGTTCCCTGCATATCTTTGTTCCAAATGAAGTTACTGGCAGTAGATGAGTAGGGGGAAGTTGATTTTTAGCAGAAAGCGTGAACGCTGGAAATTCTTCCTAATATGCATGTGCCAGCTATTCTGTGGCAATATTGCAGTTTGATTTCCTTCCTGTAAGAGCAGCTGTTCAGGGAATTAATCTCTTTGCTTGATGCAGCAGGCCCTCAAAAATGCAGTACGCAACTGTGGTGATTGTGGCCATTTTCAGTGTGACCAGGGATGGAAGGGCCTCGGTGATCCAGCACGGTGGCATATTGTTCTCTAGACTAAGTGGGCCAGGACAAAATTACCATTTTCTGTTTTGTGTGCTCTGTGAGAGATTCCGGAGTACACTTCAGAATTTGACATTGTGTTTGATAATTTATAGAGCACAGTTTATATTTAACTGTAGACACACTAATCCAGGAAAAAGAGTAGTGTATTTTTAGACTCCTTTTTTATTGTCTCTGCTTGTCATTACTCAGCTACTGAAAGAAGTGTTCATAAATGTAGATGCTCACTGGGATAGAAATTGAGTTTAATTTCCATGATTAGTCCTTGCTACTTACAAGAAAAACAAGCATTTGCGTGATGATCTTTGGCTATCAAGGAGCTTTACAGCCGTATGTGGTCCTGGTGGCTGCTGTAGGAAGATGTTCCCACCCCAGAGTGACTAGGCTGAATGCCCCAGCAACCAGAGGTGCTTAGAGGACTTTTTTAGCTTTAATAATGACCCAAGGTCACCTCGAGACAATGACAGAGTTCTTGTTTGAGGTAAAACACTGATGGACTGGATCCAGCTCTAAAGAAGCTTTGAGTCTAGACTGCTGAGCACTGTAAGGAGAGACTATTCAACAGAAAAGGTATTGGTATTGTTTCTTTTCTTCTTCCTTCAATTCTTAAGTACATATGTAAGCTGTTTGTCTGTGTTTAGATTTTTAGGACAGATCTGCCTAATAGTCGTTAATGCTTCTACTTCCTTAATGGTTGCCTATTGACATTTAAGCAAAACACAGTGTATGGGGTTTGAGGTTGGGCTCTGCAGGTGGCCTGGGATCTGTTGTCTTCAAGCATCTGCACCTGGTGGGAGTGTTAGTTGTATTTTATCCAGGGCTACTTTATCCACAGGCTCCCTCCTTTATCTTAGGAGGAGTTTCAAAAGATATTTGAATGCTCAGGGTATGTTCATTTATTTGAATAAGAATTTAGTTAATGGGTTTATTTAGGAACTTCAGGAAGCATTCTAGTAATTTGAATAAGGAAGATATTTGGTTTGGCCTGGGGCCTGTTTCCCTTTCTTAGTATACAAACTATTAGAGTTCGCCAGGGATAATGTAGTAGGATCTTTTAGCCGGACCTGTGATAGACACACATGTACTTGATTTTTGTCCTTCATCGATTGAATAGTATTATGCCATTAATCTGTGGGTAGTGGTCTTTGATCTCAGCATAGGTGTTTTTTCTGCATGAGATCTTTCTATATTATTAGATATTTGTCCTATAGAGTGCTTTACGTAACTTTGTTTAAGCAGTTTTGTAGATGTTTTACTTGAGCTAGCATCAGAGTAAGCAGCTCCCTCTGTATCCTAGAAGGTCAGTTCTTATCGCCTACCAGCAGGAATTTCTCAAATCCTCACTTACGTTTTCTCTTTGCACCCATTGCTGTCTTACATGGTCATGTTACTCCAGGGTAATTCACTTGAACCTTTTCTACCATAGCACCTTGCAGAAGCAAGAATCCCTATTTTTTGTGGAAGTTTTATTCCTGTAAGTAATAATGGTGTGTTACAGGGCAGTGGAATTAGAGGTTAATTACAGAAAAGCTGTAAATTTGTGTTCATTGCTAGTCTAATTCAGTTCAAGACTGGACAGGGGAAAGTGCTCTTACTCTGCAGTAAGCTAACATTTCTAATGAGGGAAATGGAAATTCCCATGTTTCCCACATCCAGTCTTAGGGTATGTCTCTTGAACTTGTGAGCAGTAGTATCCATAGAGATGTTATTACCAGCAGTGAAGATGTACACATGTTGATCAGTGCTTCCAAACTGCATTTACCAGTGTGTCTTCATTAAGGTCCTGTTGAGGACAGAGCCTGAAATACGTTGGTTGCAGTGTGTGTTTTGCCAAGCCATGAATTTGTACATAATCTTTGTTTGCCTGAAAAACACAAAGGCAACACCTTCTAAAGTGAACAAATGGCTTAGGAGCTGGAATCTTATTGCAGTGGACATTAATGAACCTTAAATCACTTAGAGGCTTTTGAAAATCATACCTTTTGCTTTTGGAACTTTGGTAGTAATAACAGAGGTGGGGGGTTGGATGTCCCTGGGCTTCAGGGAGAGCCTGCTCTGGCCTGCCTTTGCTTTAACTGCTGGTAAGTAGACTTGAGGTTTTTTCCATCTTGATCCAGTAGTTTTACAGTATGGCTTGTAATACAGCTCTCACTACCTAAATTCCTGGGTTTCAAATAATTCTAGGTATTCCTTAAAGGGAAAAAGGGTGGAATTGTGTCAGGTCTGCAGCGAATGGAGACTTGCAGCTGTCTGCTTATTGCACTAACATGTATACCTGTGGAAATCTGCTTAACTACACGGTAGGACACAGGTATTCTCACATCAGTAATATAATTCTAACATAAAGTAGTAATATATAACACAGTAATGTAGTCAGTAAAATAGGCAGCAAGTAGGAAACAAAACTAAGAGTACAGAAAGTCACTAAAACTGTGGAAAGATATTCTTAAATACATTTAATTTTTGTATTGATATTTGTATTTTTAGGTTGTTTCCTTTATACTTAAGAGCTGTTTTATTTGTTTGACCCGAGCGTTCTCTTGTACTATTAGTACTATGTAGTATCCAGGCTATTGAGAACCTCACCAGTCTTCCAGGGTTTGTCTCATACTCACTGTTTTTTGGTTTTATCACCCTGCAGAGGCAGGTCTTTAAATACAGTTTTCCGAGTCTCCATCTCCTTTTCAAGACTGAGGCAGTTAGTGGGAGACTTCTTTCCTGCCTTTGTGGCATCAGTCTAATAAAATGCTATCCATTGCGAAAAAGATGCTTTCATCAGATTTTGGCTTGAAGCATCAATCAGGGAAAGATGTCATCTTTCTGCTGAAACTGTTTGTTTTTCAGACTCCTTCAGCCTTCATATGCATCTTGAAAGAACAAGTAGTAGATCCTGATTTCTGAAAAAGCCAGGAGGGAATAAGGAGCGGTACAGATTGATTAAATAAATAAAGTAAACCCTTGTGAGACTGTAGGAATGGAGCTGTCCAATATGAGCTTGGCAGAGGCAGCAGGATGATTGAAACGGCGTTCTTTCAAAAGGCGGTGTCTGACCATGCTTCCTCTGCTTGGGTTTCAGAAATGTCTGGGCCTTTTGGCAGAGGCTGCGCCAGGGGCACAGTGGGCAGGAGCACTTGGTGGCCCTGTTCTGGCACACAGGTGGGCCTGCTCCTTGCCTTGACCTCTTGTTCAGGGCTGTGAGGTGTGGCATGCAAGGAACTATAAGGTATTCTAAGCTGAGCTGGTTGTAGGACTTACCAAGCTGACCCAAGAGATGTCTATTTTCTTCTCCTGGTGTTTTCTGATTGCTTCCTCTCCTGATGCTGCATTCCAGAGCTGTGATTAACTACTGTGAAATCAAAGCTGGATTCTCTTATATCTTCATATGTAAATGAAGTTCAATGTCAGTAACAATTACAAGCAAATTCTAGTGGAAACATCTCTAAAGTATAACAGGTTGATTTCCTGGAGGTAGGTTTTCCTTAGAGTTACCCTCATGCAGGGGTAGTAGGTAACTTCCCTGATGCTGCCTGTTACCTTAGTTCTTCCTATCCCTAGTGCTGATCAAATCTTTCAGGCAGAAGGGATTTAGAATGAAGTCCAGCTGCTTGGGCACTCCAAGGCTGTTTGGCATATTGCTGTAGGCCTTTGCTTGATGCTTGGAGAGCACAGAAGAGTAGAACCAAACTGTGCTGAAGTTTCCAAGATACATAACTTCTCCTTAGGTGTCTCAGAAAGTGAAGGATCTAACCATGATGGAAATGAAGCCTGGTAGAAGTTCATAAAGAACAGCAGTTACTGTGGATTGAGGTAATACATATGATGTTGTTTCCATGTTCTGCTTCTGACAGTATGCTTACAAGTGCATGCTTTATTGTGCTTCCCAGAAATCCCTGTGAGTGGGGTTGATGCTCATGCTTGCTCTCCATTTCAGTGTGCTTCCAGTTGGATTGAGGAGTGCTGAACTACAGGGCCCTAATTGTAGTGCTTCCCAGTCCTGGTTCTCAACCTCAGAGTACCTGCAGTGAGAATAAGAAACCACATCAAGTTTGTGATGCAGTGCATTTGTTACTATCTGTTTTGTGGTTATTGGATGTGTTGCTCTGAGGATGGCTTCCTCTACTCAGACCTTGATGTTGAAATGGATCCAGCTTACTTGAGTGTCTTGCCTTTTTTCTTCCACTTAGTCTTTTCTGTCATGGAAATCAAATGTAAACCTGTAAATCCCATACTTTATGGGAAAAGAAAGCATTTATTACTACTTTGTGAGGTTCAGATAAGTCATGAGTTGGCGCATCATAATGTTGTTTTGTAAGGAAAGGTAACTCTATAACTAGGCTGGGTTTGAGGATACAGAGTTACCCTTCTAAAGCTGTCATAGCTTACTATGTGTCTACAGCAGTCTGCTTAGATTCTGTCCTTTGGTTTATTTTGCTTTGCCTCTTCTGTAAAATTTGAAGTAAAAATAAATATTTTTTATTGTGTTGGTGCAGCAACAGTCCCTACCCTGACAGTATCTGGCATAACCTGGTATCAGTTCTGTCCTTCAGGCATTACTGTGATAAGTCATGTTGCCAATAAACTTCATGTTCATTGTGCTGCAAATTGGGGGCAGGCTGTTCTGTTTTGGCATCATCACAAAACAGCCTATAATGAACTAGATCAAGACAAGATGAGCTATGAAATTTAACTTTCTTGTTTGAACAGAAGTAGTCTCTTAAAATGAATGCATTTGTCTTCTCTGCTGGGATCACTTGTGTGCTCTGTGCGATTACTGTGGCACCCAGTAAATGTGAACTTGGTGAAACGTTTGGACACCATTTCAACTCGAGAACAGTGCACTGAAACAGATGAGTAAGAAGACTGTAGCCTTGCCACCACCAACAGTGACTACTCATCTTTAACTGAGACTTAGAGCCATGCCTGTTTTTAAGACATCAAGTATGCCTTCCTCTGGAAAACAGTGAGCAGCTGTAGGAGTGTGTAGGTCAGTGGGGAGTAAGTCAAAATATGGAGGGTTTAGAAAAAGAATAACTTCTGGGATATTGGAGTTGCCTCCAGGCAGATTTGCTCAGAAGCTTCATTTTCTTCCTTTATTTCATGTTCACAATGTATTTATTAAGTAAATAATAGCAAAGTCTAGTTGTGTGGTACATAAGCTTTAATAAAAATGTAACTGACAGTGAAATCTGACAGTTGTGCTATAGAGAAGAAGCTCTGCGCAGCTCTAGTGCAGACTCGGTGCTGCTCCAAAAGTCAGCGCTGACGGAAGCACACAACGTGCCCATGAGGAGAGGTGTGCCTATTGCCCCTGCTGCTGTAACTCTGGCTAATTTTTTTAAGCATTCCAGTGAGAGAAAGACAAGATTTGTCTTGATTTTTATGATCCAGCAGAATTGAGCCCAAATGTAGAGTTGTGCTTAATGCCGCTGAAGTGAGTAGAAGGAGCAACATGAAATTGGAGTAGAGGCGTACAGTGCTGGTTGATTGAGGGCTGAGGGGCCGGGTCTTAAAGCTCCTTGTTTCGCTCAGTGCCTGTGAGGGGGCCTTCTGACTTTGGCATGGCGGTCCCTGTTGATGGGGGCCAATGGAAGGCCTGTGGCTGGGCTGCTCGGGCAGCTCCTGCAAATTGGGCTTTTCAGCCTGCGGGAAAGTTCTTGTGGGACCGAGGCTGGTGTGCTGCGCTGACTTCCTTGCTTTCAGAGGAAGAGATGCTGGGAGTTAAAAAACCTGTTTCTTTCTATAGAAAGAAAGCCATTGTGACTCTATTTTGTTTGAGAGGTTCTGTTTGTTTTTCCTTTTGTCATCTTATTCAGGAGATGGCTGTGGGACCTCTGCCATGGCACCATTTGTTTTCCCATGTAAAAACAAACAACTTGCAATGCTAATTAAAGAGCTTTTTTAGATGAAGTAAGAGCTTTGCATTATTTAAATTCTTTTTTATGAGAGAATGTTCTGAGTTTGTTCATTAATGAACAGTTAGAAATAAAATAAAATTAGACCTCATGAATTCTTCATGAGGTATAATTTACCATCATTTTTCTTGGCATTTAGGTGCTGTGAACAGTTTATTATTCATAGATAACATTTTTGACTTCTGAGTCCTCAAAATGGAGCTGTCCACATGAATCCTTCAGAGTTCTTAGAATTTTATTCAGGCTCTTAAGGAAGAGATTGTGGTGTGTTTAAAACACTTCAGTGCCTGCGCATACGCTTATTTTTAAGATTCTTAATTGCTACTCTATTTTTTTTCCACATCTAAAATTAATTTCTCTTTATTGTGGAAAATGGGCAGCAGAGCTTATGTAACTTGGATAACAAGAATGAGTGTTAAATTATTTGCTGAGCACACACTCTTCGCAGTGTATGCCTGTGACAGTCTTTCAGTCCAACAGACAGACCTCTTTCAGTCTAACAAGAGCAAATCTTGTAAATATAAAATGTATATTTACATTTATGGAGCCATTGGCTATTGTTTATGCATGCAATAGGAAGATAAGCCTGTCTTAATTCAGTCTGTGGGTAGTTTTCTAAATGATTCATTAACTGTGCTTTGTAATGGTAGATGGATGTTACACAGTTACTGTAATAGCAACTGAAGATAAATGTCAGTCATTGTGGCTTGTTTAAGCTTTGTAATCGCTTTGTTGATACGTACAGGTATTCTTTGCGTTATTGTTGGTGCTAATAATTCAGCAGCACTAAATTAATTGAATTAATTGGAGAAAATGTATACGGAGATATGACAGAAGTAATTCTGAAGCATAGTTTAGAACATAGGGGTTGCTGTAATGTGCATTTGTTGCTGGTATTTTGTAGGAGGGGTTATACGAAGCCTTTTGGTAAGCAGTGTATTGCAGAATGCAGGCAAGGCTGGTGCTGAATTCCTGAGCAGCGAAGCTTTCCTTTGTGCAATCTGTCAAACTGAAATACCTGGTGCCTGGCTGATGCATTGCCATACTCAGAAAAGTAGTACACCAAGAAGTTCGTAAAAGCAGCAGTCTGAAAGGTACCTAGAATTTGAGGTACGAGTTGCCTTTAACTTAAAAAAAAAAAAAACAAAACCAAACATAATTGCGGTCATAGAATTTTGGTTTTGAATGTTACAAACGTGGAACATTCAAAGTATTGGTGCTTAAAGTACTAATGTATAAAAATAGTAACTGCAGTTTACTTTTTCAGTTATTGTTCATCTGTATGTGGGAAAAGTTGCAGTACTGAGAACATGGCAAAAAAAAAAATGAGGGGAGCAAAAAGCTGTGATTCTGTACCAGTAGCACAGATGCATTAACACACAGTGGCTGTATTAGTGAGATTCCAGCTAAGGTAGGTTGGAGAAGGGCTGCAGAACAACAAAGATGTTACTGGTTTTAAGTAGCATGTAAGGAGGTGTAACACTGATCTTCAAGGAGTTGCAGTATATTTCATATTCCAAAATATCTCTATTTGTATGCAGTCACTGATGGGTTTTCCACATTTATTTTGTTGATATCCAGGTGAGCCCTTCGTGGGCTAAAGATAAATTCGTAACCTCCTTTCATACGTTAGGGTTTTATAACAAGTACTAACATTAATTAATGTTATCAGCAGTAATTAAAACATACTGAGAATGAACTGTTTGCTGAGGGAACTGTAGCATCTACTTGAAAAATATTCATATTGCGATATAAGTATTGAGTTCAAAGTCTGTCTTCATGTTGTAGACAAAGTGAATGGTATGCTGGAATTTTACATGAGAGGAACTACATTTATTCAAAGAATAATGTGCTGACAACTTAATGTTAAGTCAACTACTGTCAATGTTCTCAGTGATTTATAGGGTTGAGGACAGTGTTGAAAAGGAGGACTGGGATTTTCATTTCTTGTTAGTGTTAATTTTCTAAGTTTTTACTAATGATGTGAATCAGTACATAAGTGTAAAATAGATGATGCTCCTTTGTGCCCATGAGAACTTTGGATGCTTCCTCTGGCACTTACCTCCTTCTGCGCAGAGCTGGCTCTGTACAGACTTGAAATTATGCAGTAGATAAAACACCTGTCTCTGCTTATCTCAATTTTATGTACAGGTCAATTTGTAGTGATCTGCAATTTTGTAGTTATGTGAAGGGCCAGCAGGAAAATGGACACTTCCCTACTGCTGACAAATCAGGAGGTCTGATCGGAGCAGGAGCTGCCAGGAGGAAACCCTGGTGCCTGGGGTGATGCTAGCTTATGCTGAGACATTTGGAGACACTATATGAGGAAGTGTATTTGTTCAAGAACAGACTTTACTGAGCAGCTTAGGTTACTCGTGATGTTCTGTAGTTGTTAAATACCTTAAACTGTATTTACTGCATGGAGTAGAAGGTAAGCATGCTGAAAATGCAGCTAGAAGGAGTTTGCGAAACATGGAAGTAGGACACAGCCAGCTTCAAATTTTGTTGAATAGATTTTTTTTTTTAAGAGATTGAGGTTTCTGTTTATCGTGGGGAACTATACATAGCTTTTGTTGCTGCTGCTAATAATAGGTGATGTAGCTCTGTCAGCACGCCGTGCCGAAGGCCTGCTTCTGCTGTAGCCGGAGCCATGAGCAGCGATCCTCTTGGCTTCGGAGGGCCAGGACAGGGCTGTAAAACTGCAGTTTGTCAGGTAGCCTTCGTGTTGGAAAGGATAGAGACAGATGACTTAGAGCTGCTGTTAGCTGTGTCTGTGTCTCTGCATCTTCTGACTGAACCTGGCTAACTGTCAGGTTTTGCTAAGTGGGGCAGGACCAGGCCTTGTTCTTCCTGAGATGGCCTGTGTTCTCCTCCTCAGCTCCTGGGGGGACAATGGGAGAATCCCAACTGGATTTTGCTTTAATGAGACTGTTACTGTGTGTGTGTGTGTGTGTGTGTGTGTGTGTATGAGCGTGCTTGGCTTGGTGTATTATCCTTAGGGTGAGAGGAGCCCGCACAGGCAGTGGGTTATTAGCAAAGCTTAGGATTGGAGCGATCACCCGCTGTAAGGCTAGAGATGCGGAGATCAAAAGATTATCTTCCAGCTGGACCTCTGAGCTAAACAGATTTAGTGGTGTCTGAAGCACTTAGTGTGTGTGAGTAAATACGTGTCGGAAATCGGATTGGGGAAGAGAGTATGGCTAATCCTGGGTAAGCAGGAGGTCAGCAGTGCTGAACATTTGGGTGGGTGTCAGTGGAGTCCGGGCACACATGGCTGCCCAAGTGGGCAGTGGGGCTCTGAGGCTGCTGGCTGCCCAGAGGTTACGGCTTCTATGGAATTTATGTTCAAAGACTGTTCTGCTTTGTGGCTGAAGGCCTTGCTCTTTAAGCATAATGTAGCAAGGTTTCCTTTTATTTGGTAACTGTCAAACCATGTAACGTGTTCTGGGGTCCAGTAATCAAAAGCTATATAATTTAAAACTTGTTTCCATTGATTAAACAGAAGGATTATTTAATAAATGTAGCTTTAATGAAAGGCTAAAATGTATCAATTTAAAAACAAAAAAACCTGACCGGAACTTAAGCTATTTAGAGACTTAACCACCCTGGTGCAGTTAATTTTAGCTCATACTCCTCTATTCTGGTGCACCCCTCCCAACCCAACTACAAGCCTAATTTGTCGCAATACATACCTCCCTGGCTTCAAAAAAGAAAGCTAATTAAGTCATGAGTGATTATAATAATTACAGAATGAGATGAGCAAGAGGCTCAGTGCTGGTAGCTCTCCTCCATGCCCTTCCTGCGATGCACCTTCCCATGGCTCCTGCTCACTCCGTGTCCAGTCCCTGGGCACAGCAGGTCCCTGCAGAGCCCTGAGGCACCCAGGTTCACATTCATCCATGTCTGTACAGCTCTGCTGCAGACTGAGTTTTCCCGTGTGTAGCCTGCAGGCAGCTGTGACCACACAATTGAGCACACTCATGACGACAGGGACACTGTCACCTGTCTGTGTGAGCAGAGTTGGTTCTAATGTGGCATTTTGGAGAAGTCTTGAGTCCATTTGGTGAAAAACTGGAGTTTCATGTTTCAAGTTAGAACCATTTGTTAAAATTCCATCCTGCGCTGAATAAGCTTTATCTGATTAAACCTTCCCAGTAACTTATCTGAAGACCTTTGTATCTCTGAAGATTGCAAATCCAGGGCTTTATTATTTAAAGAGGTGTCAGTTCGTTAGTGAAAAATATAACTGGAGAATATAGGTCATCCCTGGAACCAGTAAGTGGTATGCCTTGGGACACGGTGCCTTTATTAACTAAAGGCAGCCCGAATGATGACACTTTGCAGATTGGCTGTGCTTGGTTAATGTTGTTGTCGTTGCACTTTGTGATACAGTTATTAAATAGGTAAAATATTTTACCTTTTCATATAGAGCTGTACACTTATTTCATCTGATTTAATGGAACTATAATTTTAATTATGATTATTACCTTAAATTATAATTAAATTTATGTGGTTTAAATATACATTTGTGAAAATGGCTGTGTGATGAAAGCAGAAATCAGCTTTGCATTAACAAAAAAGGATTTTTTTAAACTGCATCTTAGTATATGCTCACAGCCAAAGACTAGCATGACCTACTTTGCAACAATAACAGAGGAATCAAGCCGGTTTCTTTTGTTGAATTATCTAAATTGGCCGTGAATGCTACCTACTCATTCGTTTGTAAGTATCTTTAAAAAACAGCAGTTACATCTATGAAACTTAAGGTTTTTTCTCTTTTTCTCTTTTTAATTTAGATAATTAGCACCATGGAGCCTCAGGTGTCAAATGGCCCTACTTCCAATACAACCAATGGACCCTCCAGCAACAGTAGAAACTGCCCTTCCCCCATGCAGACGGGGGCTGCCACAGATGACAGCAAAACCAACCTCATAGTCAACTATTTACCCCAGAACATGACCCAGGAGGAATTCAGGAGTCTCTTTGGGAGCATTGGTGAAATAGAATCCTGCAAGCTCGTGAGAGACAAAATCACAGGTAAGCTCTTGAGCGTTGCTTGCTTTCCTGCACATCAGGGTCAGCTTACACTTAAGGTCAGCAGAACCTCAGTGCTCATATTGCAAGTGCTTTGTACAAGAAATACTGCAGTTATCATGGCAAGCCTCTTCTGATGGTAAACCTTTAGTTTTCAGTCAAGTATTCAGGCTGTAGAGATCTACAGGTGAAGCCTCACGTTCTCCAGCCCACATACAGCTGTGAGAGGTGGAACAGACACTACTGGCGTGCATGCATGTAATGCTTCCTAGGCAGCTTCTTGCAGCAGAGCTCAGATGATGACATGGCTTTCCTTATTCTTTTATTTTTCCTAATTAACAATGACTCAGTTGTACAGATGTATCTGAATTGCTTGAGCCAACCAACAGTTCACAATTCTGGCCTTTTTCTTGTGGATTTCATAGTACCTTCATCAAACTTCTGCATGTTAACAAAATTTCAGAGTCACAGTGGTTCTGTGCTCATCACAGTCCTGTATCTCTGGCTTCCTGGAGCAGCAGTGGCAGTGGTGTGTAGTTAGGAGATGCTGCTCCAGATCTCATTTGAACATTTGTGGTTATTGGGTAATGAACTTAGCCTTGTTCGCTGAAAACACCATAGTTTGCAGTGACCTCTTCCTGCATGAGGTGGCACCCATTGATTGATGCCTTCAGAATGAGAGAAGCTTCCAATTACAGATCTTACTTCATAGAAGACAGAGGTGTCTTCACTTTTGCTAAAGAAGGTGTAGGTAGGTGCTGATGCGCCTCACTTACTCTGCATCCTTGCTGCCGCAGCCAGAAATTCACTGATGGACAGAACAGCAGGGTGAGCAGTGACTTCATGTAGTTTGCTTTATGGGTTAGTTTTATAGGCTGTGTCTACTCACACTGTAGGTAGTGAACAGCTGAAATTTCACTGCTGTTCAGCATGTCACCAGTGTTATGTTTAGCACAAAATGCAGCAGGCATGGGAAGGAAAGGGTTCTAGCACAGGAGCAGTCCCTTCCCAAGGATGTGCTCTTGGCAGCTTGAGCGTGCATCATCTGGAAAGAGGCGCTGTCAAAATGAGGAATTGAAAAGACAAGTCTTCATACCTACATCTGTAACAGCCTGGCAGCTGTTTTATTGGCAGCATTAGGATTATCTGCTTAGTGCTTCTAAACATGCGATGTTTCTTTTTTATTTACTTCCTGACATGCAGCAATGTTCTTGTTTAACGCAAGGCACATAATAAATGGCAGTAGCCCCAGGGCAGCTCAAGTCCTCAGAAGTGTAGTCCGGCAGAGCTTTCTGTTTGCACGTTGACCATGATGTATCTATTTCAATATATCTTCTGATTGGGACACAGCTTCAGGGTATGGAAAAAAACAGATTGAAAAATCAGCTTGACTTCTTTTATTTATTCTTCTTCTTTTTCAACTTAAAAGAAAAACAATTTGCTCATACTCTCCTTTCCAAAAATTTCCATGCCAAGAGCTCAAGTTCTCTGCTTTCACATGCCTGTCTGTCCCAGTACCCCAATATGACACACTCGATACCTACTACCGGACAAGTTTAGCCCCAGATGTTTTTTCTTTTCAGTCTGAAAATGATCTGGGAAAGAGAACTGCAAGTTACTTGAGTTACTTGAGACCCAATTGAATAACTAACTCTCATCTACAAGTGTGCCTCGCTTGAATCTTGATTTGTGGCAGGTCTTGTGTTTTAGTAACTTTTTTTTGCCTCCTGTATTCCTCATTGATGGGGATTTCCTTGAATCTCAGAATTCTAGATATTCTGTGTATTGTTTTTTGTAGAGAATTGGCACCCTTTGCAAGGAGAGCTGTTACTTCATCTGCTCCTTCCGTTTCATCTCCAGGCTTTTGTCTCTGTTTGAAGATGTGGGAAATTGGCGATGTGATCTCGCTGACATATTCTTGGGTAGTTTTTTGCCTATACTTTTTTCTTTAAAAAGCTTATTAATAGTTAAAGTCAGTAACTTCATAGCAAATACTCCTTTTTATTAAAAAAAACATATGTTTTTGGGACATGATCTCTGTGTGATGTAAGAGCCTCCATGTTTTAAAAAGTGATGCAAGTAGAAATTAGCTGAAAAAAACCCACCAGGATTGTCCTCCAAAGCCTGTGCTGTTAGTTTTTGAGAAGAGAATTTAATATGATCAAGTTTGAGACCTGTGATGATGAAGCATTGCTACATTTCAGGGTGCCTTTTTAACCCTTGTATTAATTCAGGCTTACTAAAGCAGTAGGCTGTTACAGGAGTAACTGACTTTTCGGGGGCTTCTGCTGCTTTTCCGTATTAAAAATGACTGTAGATTTATTTGACAGTGCAGCTGTATTGTAGAAGAAATATTAAGTTCTTAAACTATTTGCACTGAACTGGTGGAGGTCTGAGACAATTAGTTTGGGTTTGTCTGCTTTTGAATTCGTCGTTCTTTGCAAAAATTTTATCGTAATAAATCTCAGCTAAATGTATGCTGGTAAACAAATGCTCTAACATTTGTTTAGAGGCATGGAAAAGGTCACAGACCAAACCATGTGAAGTAGCTAGTCTGGAGAAACCGTATTAAAAAATGTTGAACATATTTTCTGAGGCTAGATGGAATTTCTTCATGTGAACCAATTAAATTCTGTGCTCCCTATCCTGTTAAAGCAGGTGCACAGATGCTGTGAAATAATGTTACTCTCAAAATGCTGTTTTTTCAGGGAGTTAAAAGCTAAACCAAGTCTGTTAAAGTATCCCTTTGAGAGAATTTGTGGTCTGAGCTGTTTTATTTTAAGTGGATTAAAGAGTACATGTCAGCAATAATCATCTGAGTCTTTTTGCAGGTCTTTTAGAGCAGCACTAGGATTTTTTAAGGAAATTGATTCGTGATGTTACACCTCGTTTTGGAAAGACACATGTTTAAACAACCATGTTGCCTTACTAAAAAATATATGCTAATTTGGTAGCACACCGTGCCGAGTTGAATAGGAATGACAGCTTCTAAGACAGCCTTTAATTTGGTATTCAAAACCAAAATTGTAAACTTAGGTTTTGTTTGGTAGCTTTGCAGAACAGGCAGGATATACAGTAGCATTTTTAAGAGATGCTAATGACTTGAAAGAGGAGATGGAAGCTGGGCATAAATTTTAATTATGGGGGAGGGGCTGCAATAGGAAAATGCTTTTTTCACTGCAGAGATTTTAAGAGAGTGAGACGAGGAAAAACAGACTGAAGATGGTTGCCTTCATTTGGCTGGGGTGTTTAATAAAAGCAGAACTTGTGGTTGTAAAGTGTGCTTATTAAATTCTTCATTTACACTACCTAATTAATTCTAGCGTTTTAAATTAACAGTGAAACTGGTCCCTGCTGTACCATTTCATAGCTACAGCATATTTCGTCCAACAACCCAGTTGTTCAGGTTTAATCAGCTGCTTTCCAAAAATGAGGAGAAGGAATTTGAGTTTTTAAAAAAAACAACGAAACACAAATGGCATAAACATTTTAGTACAGCTTCAGATGGTAGGAGATGACTTTATGGAGAAGCACTGTGGTTTTTGGATGGATATGAGGCTCTGTGCTTACAAGCAGTGTTAAATTGTGTATTTTTGCACGTGCACTCCATTTCTTCTTTTGTTCCAAGAAAGCTAGCAGTGGATCTCTGACTTAAGCTGGGGAAGGGAGTGGCTTGACTTCATCAGCATTTATTTTCTCAGAATTTCCTGACCTTCTGTCCCATGGTTGGAAGCAAAAGATTCAGTGTAGTGTCTGTCAGAAGCATCACGAGCACTGGTGGCCGACCGCGTCCTTGTTGTCTTGGTTTGTGGGTGGAAGAAAGATGCTTGTTAAGAATCTTAATTGATTTTGTGACCTGATCTGAGCTCTTCTGAATTAGATTTTTTTCTCTTTATCCTACACAGGAATTCATATCACCTGATCTTCAAATGAACAGTATCTAAAATCTGTGGATCTCAATCTTTTCGTACCTTACAATGACTCAGGCACACTGTAAAGCAGAATATTTATTGATACAGGATTTCTATGCATCACTTAACATATGACAAGAGTTTGCATATTCCTGCTACGTGGTGCAATTTGATGTTCTTTGCATGCGTAATCAAGGAACTTCATTGCTCCTATCCCCAAAAAGCATCTCTGTTTTAAATTGTTCCTTTTGAACTCCTTGATTATACAGTTTCATGTCTTTAATTTCAAGTAATTATGACAGGACTGATAGAGACCAGGATTAAGATTGCAGTTCAGAAATAATCATGGCATTGTAAATATAAATATTGGTGATTCCAAGGCAGAATGGAGAAATAGCTGACTCAAATTGTTATCATCTGTGTGTTAGAATGTGTTGGAAGAGAACAACTAGACTGTTGTCTAATAGTGGATTGTCCATCCAACAACCAAAAGCTACAAAATGGCAGAATCGAATGATACAGCGTTATGAGAACAGGCACAGTCTTCCATGTGAGCTGTGTTCACAATGTCTGCTTGCTTCTACAGACACCAGTAAATTGAGCCTGCAGTGGTGGATACTCTGGCAGTGCTCCCAGCACACCAGTATGAACCTGTTCTGATCCAGAACCCCATGAGGGGTGAAGCTGGTATCTTTCATTTCTGTACCAGATTTTTTTTTCTTTCAAGCTCTATGTATAAGAAACGGCTTACAAAAGGGTACCAAGAGGTGCTGCTGTAAAATGAAAGGCATGCTTTATTTAGCCAGGACTAGATGGTGAATGGTGTGCTGAACTGGTTGTTCTGTCTGGGATGCTTTGTGCTGAGTTTTCCTATCTGACACTTTGTGAAATTTGGGACTTAAATTAAGCTTTTTTTAAGCAGTTTTAATTCTCACATCCAGATCAGTGACTTTCTGAGAGCCTTGTGTGGAAAAGGTCTGTATCCTCAGGAGAAGGCATTAATTGGCATTGCAGACAGTGGTGTGGTGACCCTAGGAGGCAAGAGGGAAGAAAGCCAGGTATAATCATGTTGCCTAACAGTAAGACTCTCCAGGAGGGAAGCTTTTGAGTCTGACAAAATGTGCAGTAGCAAGAAAACAGTACTTAAATGTAGTAAGCCAGACTCTTCTGGTATTGGCCCAGCTTGTTGGTGCTAAGCTTTATTTCAGTGGGAGATCTTGCTCCCTGATAGAGTAGGTAAGAGGGAAGTCGCAGTACCCATCTTGGGATCAGGAGGGAACTCAGAAAGCTCCGGAAACAAAACCAAGATCATAATGAAAGATGTAAAGCAGAAGCAAGGCTACTAGTTGTAGTTGTATTTCTCTTTAGGAAAGAGACCTTTATGTAATACAGTTCATGATAGCAGATGACAATTGGATGGTGTAGTCTGAATTTGAAAGACACAGCTTGGAAGTTGCTGAGATATTAAAGTTTGTTAACATGGGGCAAAATTCCTGTTTCGTTTTAAAATAAACTGTTGAATTAATTATGTTTAGGAGCTGTAGGAACTTCATGTACAAAGACAGCCAGCGCTTTATATGTGTTTGCTCTAGCAATTTTGTAAAAGGGCATACCAAAAATGTTTCCTGCTGGGGAGAAGAAAATAGCTATATGGCCCATATGCAGATAAGAATAGCTCGCTGTGAAGCAGCCTGATCTGAGCATAAACTGCTTCTACATTAGATGTCCTGTTCGCTGATTGTGCTTGGGAAGTTCATTCTGTTCTGAAATATTACTTGTTCCAGCAGTTTTTGCCCATTCAAAATACATTAAATAGATAGGATTACGGAATGTAGGGATTAGTTAGATAAGATTTATAAAAGTGTTTAGGAAATATGTAAACTCATGCCTCATGGCATAAAGCCTACCTAGTAATAGGGTTTAGGAGAAAAATACCTTGTAGAGGTAGTTTATTCCCTCGTTGACTTGGAAGGATATTGTGGTAATTCTCTGTGAAGCAGTGATAACTAGTCACTGATCTCTGATTATTTGTTTGGTACAGATCTTGTCAGATTAGTTGGACAGCAGCTGCTTTGTTCCAGTGGTAGATGAGAATTTGCAGTCCTTCGGAATAGAAGAACACTATTGTGGCGTTCACCATTTACAAAGTGAATACAATTCTGGAATTTAACTTGCATTTAGAGGCAACGTTTAGTAGCATACACCCCACCCCAAGTGGGCTGGATGGCAAAGACGTGTAAACAGTAGTATTTAACTTCCCTCCATTTCACTACTTCAAAAGTCAAGGGCTTAATACTTCTGAAATGAAGGGGGGAGAATAGATGAATATGCAGCAGAGCTGGTACTCTACTGGAGTTCTTTTAACTGGAAAGTAATGCCAAATTCACTGAATTACCTTCAGTTGTTCAGGAAGTGACTCAGAGATTGGCCTCCCTGTGTTTCGGTAGATACAGAGGAGACGTGAGAGGTGAGTCCGTGGTCAAAATGCAGTGTGGAAAGAGTGGTCAGAATAGTGTAGCTGAAAGTCAGGTTGTCAGGAAAACAGAACTCTTGCAGTATGTTCTGGAGCTGAAAAAGGAACATTCTTTCTACAGATCAGATGGAATGCAGAGCATGCTTTATTTTTTGGCTGTAATTGGGTTTTTGGTAACTTCAGTTGCATGTGGAAGATAAAATACTGGAAGACATAAAAAGCAGACATGTCAGAGTCCTTCAAACCAAAAACCCAGAATAATTTTTTTAACTATATGGTTGTGAATGTCTTTAAAGGCTTGATAAGTTGATCTTAATTTGGTGACCTAGTTATTTTATTTTTGTAGCTTCTTATTTCCTGAAGTATGTTCTCCACTCAAGAGGAGATAAGTAACACTGAAATTAAGTTTTAGCCTATTCTGAGGGCTGCGGATTCAAGATGATTCCCAAATATTGATCAGCTAAATGAATATTTGCATTAAGTATGTGAACTAAATTCATTAGCGCTGTGTGGGAAGGAATGTAGAAGTAGTAATGAGCATCTTGGTGGATTTCTAAAATGTATTTGGTTTGAGTTGATGTCTCTTCTAAACACACAGAAATGATCAAATTTGCTTCTGTCGCTTTCTTTATCGCCTCTGCAGTCATCTGGTGCGTGTCCTGCACAGGTGAACAAAAGAATTTCCATGCCTTCATTATTTGGGGTGAAAGTAGTTGAAGTAAGCATGGAGGCAAATGGGCGGAGAGCAAGAAGGCTTGACCGTTGAGCTTAGCAAAACCTTTCTAATTAACTTAAGCAGTCTGAATACCGGCACTGTTCTGAAGCGTCAAATGCCTTCAATGCATGTTTAGTTGATTCTTCTGCTCTCTTTGTTTTGAGTAAATAAAACTTTTCCATCGAGTCTAATGAGTTACAAGTACTGTTTGCTCTAGGGCACTAGCACGCTTACTTCTGGAACTGTGACTTCTAGATAGAACATTATTGATGAGGCTTTTCCATGTATCTGCTGCCCTTCTAGTCTAAGGCTTCCTTTGCCCTTCATATGTATGAAGATGTTCCATCTACCATGAAACAGCCGGGAGAAATGGGTGGGTCAGTGAGATCCTTTTAGGTGACTATCTGTGCTTGGCTCCAATGTTCTGCTTTTCTTTTTTAAACTGTAGTGCCTTTTAATCTACAAGTACAAGGTCTGTGCTTCAGCGCTCGTCCAGCTTTCCAGTCTTTAATTTCTTTGTTTATTTCCTTTTAGCACAAGGAGGACAAGGATAAAAGGGAGAAAAGGAATAAACTCCAGGGAAGCACTGGGAGGTGGGCAGTCTGTTCATGCTGTGCTGTCTTCCAGCTGAGCTGGGGTCTATTACGGCAGCAATAGGCAGTGCACCAGGAGATACCTCACCTTCCAGGGCTCCAAGGTTGATTTTTTTCCAAGCACTCATCCATTGCCTGCTCAAGATCTCTTGCATTTCAGCCATGCCATGCTGCAGCAGTTAACCCCTGCGCATCTGTCCAGCTCTCTCCTTGGACAGTTTGTCCACGGACAGAAGTGACCTTTGCAAAACCACTCTAATAGTTCTGAAACTGCCCTAGCTCCTGCTTTCTTTTCATGAGACTCTGCTTTCTACTAAGTGTGGTAGGAGTTTCTTCTTGGCTAGAAGATGGTGTCTTACGAATTGTGACCAGGATGACTTGACCTGCCTGCAGTAGCTTTCTCAGATTCTGTGAGCTAGGAAGTTCTTGCCCCTACTCTGTTACGCGCCCGATCCATCATCACTTCTCTTCTAGAGTGCAGATGCTTCTCCCCACAGCCAGAAGAGTACGGCAAGATTTCCTTCAGTTCAGCTTCTGGAAGTAGTCACCTTGATGAGGCCTTTAAGTCCAGATTGGGGTCTGCTGCCCATGGGAGTGCTCAAGATGTTTACTCCCATCTTCTTCCTCTCTGTTGCTGCTGTCCTCATTGTGAAACAAACTGTCTCTTCAGACCCCCATCCACTCTAAATCCCATCCCCCAGATCTCTGCTTTTGGAGTCATTCTGATGTGTTTAACTTGAGTGAGGACCCATTCATATGATCAAGCCAACCTGTTTCCCATCTGCTTCTCAAGTGAGTGACCCTCTGCAGAGGGTAGCATTTCTTTGGGGATAGCTGTTAAATGAAGGCTTTGCTGGTCTTTAAATCCTTTCCTTCTGATTGTTTTCAGAAAATTTCAGAGGTTCAAACTCTGGTGTTTTAATACTTAAGATACCGGACTTAAGAGGGTCATTTTGTAATCAAATAGTCATTATATGCAAGAGTAGATGGGAGGAGGATTTACCACAGTTTTCTACACCTGCATATCGTTAATGTTGCTTACCTATTCTGTACTCCCTCTTAAAGAGTAGTTTTACTTGCTAGCTGTAATTGCATGTCCAATAACCTTAGTATGCTGCTCAACAGCAGTTACATGATTATAGTCAGTAATCCATTAGCTATTGGAAGTTGCTCTGATGCTCAGCCTCTGCCAGCAAATGGGCATGTACTTTTGAGCTTTGTTAGACTCGTGATTCATATCCTTTCCTGGAGCAGTCATCGATAAGAGTTGCAACCTCTGACTTCCTATACTATGGATTGTACTGCACAAGTCTTGTTTAGGCCCTTCTGTATCTCTGTTTAGACTCTGAGCTTTGTTTCAGGTTATATTCATACCATGTTTCCCATCTGTGATGCCCATCTTAGGGTCCCTCTCTTCCCTGTGAGATTTCTCCTCTCAAAATGTAGAGGAAGAAGAGAAAGAAACTTCATGTCAGTGAATTCTAGACAGGGCTCTGAGCAAGCTGACCTAGCTGTGGGTGTCCCTGTTCATTCCAGGAGACTTGGACTAGATGACCTATAAAGGTCCCTTCCAACTTGAGCAATTCCTTGATTTTAAGTCCAGGTCTATTTCTCTGACTGCTCACCAGCTTTGTTTTGGCTGACTCACTGCTTTGGTTTGTTGGATGTGTTCTCCTTGAGCAGGATCTGTCACTGACTTTGCAGGTGTTGCTGCTTGTTTCCCTGAGGAATTCAGTGCAAGTTACTGACTTGCAGGTGCTGCTGAAGACAGGATATTGGACTAGGCAGAGTGCTGCTCTGACCCAGTACTGCTGTTCTTATGGTTCTCATAGCATCTGTTTAATCAGTGGAATATGTCTGCTTGAGGAAAAAACTGAACTCATTATTTTTATTCACAAGAGCCTGGAATATTTTTCAATTAGATGGTTTTTAAAGGGTGTTGAAACAGCAGATGGATGAAAAACTGCACTGTATTCACCTGCAAGCAAATAAATGGCAGCATCCTCAGTATGATTAATTGTTGCTGCACTGGAGGGGATGCTGTTTGTGTGGTAGAAGGTGTAATGTCCTTGCTGCCCTATACAGATAGTCTATTCTCACAAATCTTTAAAGCACCTGAATTTACCATCCACGGGCTTCTTCTTGCTTACAGCATCCTAGGACCCAAAAATGAGGCCGTCTTCCTTAAGATGCTGTTGGTTAGATGGAGGGGGTGTTTTCAGTTTCCCTGGTAGGTAGGGCATGGTAAGATAGGACATGTAACAAGGAAAAAGTATTTTCCAGTAATTCCTTTTTTAGACTCCTCTGTTCTCCTACATACTGTATCTGTGTCATTTTTATTTACCCATGCATCTCTCCCCCGATTTTGTTCTGTTCTTACTTGTTCTGGAAGCTTCATTCTTAAACAGAACAACTCCAGATGCTAAGAACAGCGGTTTGGTAGCCAGGCTGGCTGGTAGGTCCTTTGCCCTGGTACTTTGTACTGTATGAGAATAGCTGCTTTGTTACCTTGATTTTCTTCAGTAGGGCTGTGGTACCTTCTTGCTCCAGGTGAGGTACTCTGCCAACTGGAAACAAAAGGAAGGAAAAAATACATGTAAATTGCCTGCTCCTTCCCTCCTGGCCCTTCCATCACTTACCCACCTACATGTTTAATATTTTGTAAAGTAGTGTCTCCTTACTGATCTCATTTATCATAAAATCTGTACCATGTTCTGTGGTGGCCACGCAGCCGGAACTGCTTGTGATTGTGACTTCTGCACATGGTGTATCTAGAGCCGTGTATGCTGCACTGGAGAACATACTGGTAGACTGTCACCCTTACAGGCTTGTTTTTCAATCTGGAGAAAAATCAAGTGAAGAGTATATTAGTTCTGATAGCCTTGAAAATAGCATGTGGAAACCTGTGCTTTAGACCAAGGGGCGGAGGGGAAGGAAGCAATTACTGAGAACTGGTTTCCTTTTCAGTGAAATCATCAATAAGTTTGATAGAACTGGTTAGTAATGCACACAACAGCTGTAATACTTCCTGATTTAAACAACCTTCATTAGTTCTGTAAGTATTTGAGAAATATTATAGACATTGCAAATACCCTTTTAAAAAATCCTCCTGTTCTGTGGTTCTTGAAAGTTCTACATTAAAGCTGAAGCAAATTTCAGTAGGCTGGATACAGTCTAAATACTTGCAGGTAGCAGGATTTTATAGGCAGTGCAATTTGGAATATGATTAAGTGACTTGACTTTTCTCAGCATCTTCCCAGATGCTATGTAAAGTAATCTGTGTAAATCTAATACTGGAGATTAACCTTTGGAGTTGGCAGGTTGCAGCTTTTGTTTTCACTGATCAGATCAAAAAAGCTGCAGACACAGGTTTTGTTGCTAATATTAAATTTTGTGTTCTGGCCTGTAATAAATGACCGTCCTCTGTGCATTGCAGAAACTGGTTAGTAGAGCTCGGAGTTTAATTAGTGGGCTGCTTGAGACAGAGTAGGCATTCTGAGTCATTGCTCAGAATTGCTGTGAGATTTCTTAGTCTTGTGGTGGCTTCTGCGTTTTTGTTGTTTGACAGCCTGTTTAGGTACAGAACCCTAAATGTTGCTAAATTAAATCATTTAATGACAAAATTAGCAAGGCTTTTTGAATTTGCGGCCAACCAGGTTTCATACAGCTGCGTCATTGCATGTCCAACATCATTTGCAAAGCATATTCCCTTTTCTCTGGTTTTATGTGCCTCTGCCATTTCCTTTCAAGTGTTACTGCTGCTGTTTTCATACGAAGTGCTTCCAGGCTTGAAGATTCACTGGATTTTTGTACTTCAGCCGTGCCGTGCCTTTCCTGATTCCTCTGGTTATGTAGTTCCTCTGTGGGAGAGTATTTTCCTAGTCTTGTAACAAAAACATCTCTCCAATAAACTCAGCTCTGCTGTATTTTGTTAAGGCAGCTTTCTTTGCTCTGTGCTGATGTTCTGATCCACTGGGGAAGCTGAAGCCCAGTGAGTGGCTGGGCTCTGTGTGGCTCTGCTTTTCTTCTCCTCATCCTTCCACTCTTGCCTTCTACAACAGCACGTTTCACAGACATCTCTGGATGTCTGCCATCTTACAGAAAGCTCAAGGTTTGGTGAATTTGCACCAAAACTGTGCAGAGTGTGATGGGATCACGATATTTAGAAGTCACTGTTGCTTTGCTTGAAGCCTGACCTATATCAAATTAGTCTGCCTTCCATTTCTGTTCCCTTGTTAAGTATGGTTTGAGTTGCTTTCTGCTCCATCTAAAATTTGGAGATAGCAGTTTCTAGAATAGGATGCAGGAGAGGAAGGTGCATCTGCTGTCATGATGTACCTTGTTGATGACCAGCTGGGTCTCACTGTTGGGGTACCTTTTCTCTTGGGTTTTGGACCATATAATTTAGCTTTGTTAATTTCACCTTTATGTAACACTGAGTAGCACACTTAGAATATATTTCTTCAGTCAGTCTTTACACGTTTTAAGTATCTTAGGCTTTTGGTTCTCCTTTTAGTCTCCATTGAGCCAAGGGGGTAGCATGTTCTAACCTTCTAACATTGTACGTTTCTAATCTTGTATCTTAAGTCATCTCAAGCCCTAAGTCATGCTTGATTTAAAACTGTGCTGATCATTGACATTTGTCTTCAGTTTGTTGCTCTCCTCCTTGCATCTTCAGTGCGTACATTTGTTGTTACAGTTGAAGGTAGCTGCTTATTTTTTTATACACTGCTCTTCCAGCAATGTTGTATTCCCTCCACATGATGTGACAGCAGCCTATTTTGGCTGTGGAAGGCTTCCTGCCACACATGACACGTTTCTGTCTAATTCAGTGACTCCTTTAATTGCTATTGCAAATTTCTTTCCACACGGCTGCTTCCCACTTTATGCATTGGTTTGTTTTTCACTTCTCTGTAGTTTGTTTTCACTGCTTCTTATTGAATATTGTTATACTTTAGCCTGTTATGTTTCTGTATTCTGTTTTCTTGTGTTCAATTTGTCCCTTCTTCAGCATTGAATGTACTGCTTAAGATAGATAAGTCATGGCTGCTTCTTTTCCATTCATGTCTGTCTCCCGAACAGTGGATTTTTGTAGTACAGTCCCTGTTCTGTTCAGGGACAAAGCGGGGAGGAGTGCAGCCTTGCTCTTCTCAGAACAGCTGTTAATTCAGGGGCTGTGTGGCTCCTTTAGGGAAGGGGGAAAAGATTGAAAAAGCAAAGCAGGAGATGTCAACCAGGGCAGGGGAGAAATCCAAATATTTGTTGAGAAATGGAGCCCTGGTTGTCCTGTGTATGATAGGAGCAGTGGCTTCTGAAGACAGTCTTGACCATGGCTTGCAGTAGTGTGTATGTACCCATGCTGAAAACGAATTTTTTCATTTAAAGAAAGCTGATAAAAGCAGGAAAACAAACAAAAAAACACAGGAGAAAGTAGGCAAGATATTCTGTAGCATGTGGAGTGTGTGTGTTGTTTACAAGATATCTCCAGCCCAGCACAACGCACAAAAGCGCTGTGGTCCAATAATAAGGTTACTGTCTTGCAAGGGGTGGGGGGAGGGGGAATACAGCTTTAGTTTCCTGCTCTGATAATGTTATGCCCTCCAGGTTTACCCTGGGAGTCGCAATGCCTTTCAGTTCTTCTTCTTCCAAAATAAGAATCAAAGTACTTTCTCAAAAGTGTGTTTGCATGGAAAGGTGCGTTGCAGAGATAAAGCACTTCCGTGCTATGGTAATGGGAACCACAGAGGGCTCCAGCCAAGTCAGCAGCATCTGTCTCAAGCTGACACTTAGGCTTTGCATGCAGATTAGTCCATGTCCTCGGATATACAGTAATTACACAGCTGACTTTGCTAGGGCTCTGTACAGCATGCAGGTAAGAGCAAAGTTGTCTTTTGCGTGAGATGTACAACATCTGAAATGCTAGAAGCCTTTAAAAAGACTCTAAAGCACTATATGCAAGAGTAAGCATGTTTTATATTACTGCTGTGGTTGAGTTTAAAGGGGAGTGATTGCACGGTTTTAAACATCTTCCTGAAATTCCTGAGACAGCCTGGTTTTTGGGAGGATCTAGTGGTGCCTGGATGGTAGTGGGCTCTGCCTGGCACCCTTGATTTTGTGGTGTTCTGTGGATGGGTGTGTAGGGCTACCGCAGAACGAGAAGCGTTTCAGTGTCTAATTTTGAGGGAAAGCAGCTGCTGTCATTTGGTATTTCACTTCCATAAGAACTGTTACTGCTTCAGCATCTCTAAAAACCAAGACATTAGATAACATTGTCTTGCATTAAGGGATTTGTCAAAATTGCCAAGAAGGACAAAACCGATCCTCTTTTACCTCTGGCATTGCCTGGTGAAATCAAGTTTTCACTTCAGACAAGGTTTTGGCTGGATGACCTTGTTTTCTGCTGCGGGCTTCTGGTTTTTGGGTCTCTTTTGCTTTTGAGGTGACTGTATTCTGGGCCCAGTGGCTTTCCACATGGCAACAGTGAGATCAGGGATCACAGATAACTCACTAGTAATGGTCTGATTGTTTTAGCTACGTTTATAGCATTGGCTTCACATTTTGGGCAATGTTTTTTTTTCCTTTCCCCTTTTATTCTTAGAGGCTTGTTGTCATGGTATCTGGCACTTCCCATTCAGATATTAAAATTGAGTGAGTGGTGTCTGTACGTCTGATTCGTTTTCCCTTTTATCCTCTCCCTGAGGGAGTGTTTTACGTGGGATGCAGCACGCTGTTGGCAAGGGCTTCCTTTTGGGGATTCTCAGTTATCCAGTGCTGTGCCTGTGGAGCGGGCCTGGGATGGAGAAGCCTGTTTCACTTGGGCTGGGGGGATTGAGTCCTCAGTGCACAGAGGTCATGTGGGAGTCCATCACGTAAGCCATTGCCCCCAGAAAAGCGTTGTCTCCTGTGCAAACAAGCTCTCATCTGGATCTCTATGACATTGCTACCACTGCCTCAATCCTGGTGTTTCTTCCCACCTACAGGGAGAGCTCAGCCTTTGCTGTTTAGGCATCAGGGCTGTGGTGTTTTAAGGGAAGAATTTGCTGAGGGATCTTCCTGAGCAGGGTTTGTGTCAGCATGTACACTTTCACTGGTGTCCTAGCTACATGTAGCCTTCTGCCTGTGGAGCAGAGGGATTTTTTTGCTGAGACTTGGGTTTAATTTTGATAATCTATTCACTACAAAAGCTCCAGACATAGTTTTTGGGGCATCTGCTACAAGGGTTTCCCTGTGTGAGGCTAAATCCTCTCTTTCTTCTCTGGTGGGACCTTAGCAGATGCATCTTCCACTGCTATTTGGGTCTTGCCAGTAACGGCTTTAAGTAAGAACTAGCAGTGCTCCTCAGTTGTAGGTGTACTGTAGCATCAAACCCATCTGAGGTTCTAGGCTGGGCTATATTTAAACACAGCTAACTTGTTGTTCTTGAGGAGCATCTTTTGAAAAGAGCTAATAAGGGTACCTATTATACATTAATTTGACAGAGTTCCCAAACAAAGCTTGTGTGCAGTAGTCTTCCTGCAGAAGTGGGGGAATAAAAAAAGTTATTCCTCATCTGTCTCTTTTTTTAAGGCTGCATATTTTTCCCATAATTTGTGCAAGAGTGGAAGTCCTGCTGCGATGAGAGGAAGATGCTTTCTCACTCCTGATGGGCAACATTTCTTGAGTATATCCTAGTCTGTACAAATACAAAGCATCTGTATTAGCAGTAAACAACTGTAGGCTAGGTTGATGCTGTGAGAGCTGTGCTGAGCACAGAGCATGCTAGCTACCTTTGTAGTTGCATTATAGCAAGTTGTGATGGCCTTGGTTGGTAAACCTAAAGTTGGTTTAATTGTTTGGGCTGAGGAGGACTCTGTGCTGGAGCTGCTTCCCTCCCATTTGGCTTCTGTGACCCCAGAGTGCACTGCTGGGGTGACGGCAGGTTTTGCTTCTTGATGGAGTAGTGTGGAATGAGTAAAACTAATGGTGCTGTTACAGAAGAGCTTCAGTCCTATGCTTGGATCTCATTTTCCTTTGCTCGGAGTTCTCTCAACATTTCATCTCCCTTTTCTAGGTAAACAGCATTTAGTTGATAAACGTTACGGAAACTTTATACAAAAATATAATGCAGGCAATTCACTTGACCTTCTTTGTACGTTTTGAATGCATCATCTCAGTGGCATTTATGTAACCTTCTCCAAAAGCCCCTACTTCATACAGCTTTTCGTACGAGTTCCAGGCATTCTTTGTCCTTCCAGGAACGCATTTAAAACACTCCAGAGATGGATTGGAGGCTTACAAGGTTGTGCTCTGAAAGAAGGCTACCAGGAGTAGAACCTTGAGCATCAAATCTCTTCTGAGGCTGTCATTTAGAAGATGAAGAAAATAGCAGTTCTTTCATCAAGCAAGCAAAAGAGACGAGCATGTTCTCTTGCTGATAGTATTTTTGGGACCATATCTAACGAATGGGGATCGTTGGTTAGGCCCAGAAGTGCACATGTGCCTGCATCAAAGTCACATGTGGACAGCGGTTGCTGAGTTCAGCTGTTCCAATGGACACATTCAGCCTGGCAACACTTTCTTCCCTAAATGTTGGCTGAGGTTTAAGTGGATGAAAACTGGAGCCAGGAGCCTTGGAGAATTTGCGTTGAGCATTGTTTTATCCTTTGGTCCTAAACCCAGAGTGACTGAAGGCTGTTACAGTCTGACGGCTTCTGCCTGGCTAATGTGAGATGGGCTGTCAGACTTGGCCTAGTTCTGGAGGAAGATATCATGTCATGGGGAGGCATCGGCGCTCGCTGCCGCGCGTGTTATGGCTGTCAGGCGGGCAGCTTTAATTAGGTTTTACATTTGGGCAAGAGACAAAAAAACCACAGCTTAAGGAACGTTGTTGCTGTCCTGTTCTCTGCTGTTTTCATGAGTAATTCTTCGTAGTGGGGACCATAGATTTTTAATAGTTCTCTGTAATCCAGAGAACGAACATTACTGGGGGGGTGGAAATCTGTACTTCAAATACTGATGTATGCTGTTAAGGTTCACCGTGATCTCTTTTGATCAGGCACAGATCGGTCTCTTGCCTCTGTAATTGAAAGAGCATTTCAGTCCTGGTCGTTCTCATGGCTGCTCTTTGCCATCTCCAAGGCACTGGTATTCATCATGAAACACTAAGCACCATGCCCAGGTCCAGTGAACAGCAGTTAAGAGCAGTTAAGCATGCAACAAATTGGGATTACAGCGACTATTTTTTTCCTTATTTAAGTGTGGGGGTTTTATACCACAAAGAATCATTGTAGCCCTGTTGGCAGCATTGCAGGTTTGACATGTGGTTGATTATCTCCATATTTGAGTCTTTCACTTCCCTTGCAAATTTGTGCTTGGAAAATACACTGAGGGTTGTGGTTTGCAGGGCTGTAACGTTGGGTGTGCGCTGTCCAAAGGTATGCGGCTACTTGGAACGCTTTGAGGAGCTTCAGTTGCTTTGTACCTGAGCTTTGTCCTCTTGGTTCATTTCCTCTCATCCTGTCCTTCTGCTGTTTGCAACCTTCTGGAGCCAGGAGTTTGTTTTTTTCCACTTCTCAACAAAATTGTTTTAACAGTTCAAGGCTAAGATCTGTTTACGGAGGGAGATGGACAGGAAAACATCTTTCTGTTGACTTCCTGTTCACAGCTCCTAGTTCGAGATGTCAGCTGATACTTTTTTAATTCATTTAATGTGTACCGTGTTAATTTTTAGTCAGTTAATAAGCAGTAACAAATCAAGTGCTTTATAGAAGACTGAGTCTATCAATGCTACTAAATTGACGTTCTTAAAATGTATAAGTCCAGCTTGTAATCTCATCAAGAAGGATGTCAGTTTAGCTTGACAGAATCTATTTTCTGTAGAGCTAATTTGATTGACACTGATTATATTACCCCTCACTAATTCTTTATTATTAGAGTCCAGTATCGAATGTTCTGTAACTTTGCCTTTCTCAGCACTAGGCTGATGGCCCTGTAATTACTTGGGTCATCCAGTCCAACCTCTTTCAATTTCAGTGCAGAATTCTTTCCTTCAAGCTCCTGGAATTTGCTTAGTGCTCTAAGAATTACTGAAAATAACGAGTCATTTGCCTCTTATTTTTGAGGGCTATTCTGTGCAAGTAGCCCAGTCATCTCATTTAAACATGAACAATACTAAGAGCAGCTGCTTAATGTCCACCTGAGTTGCTGGTTGCACTTCATACTGCTTCTTTAGGCATATATAACACATCTGCTCTCTGCCTCGTTACTATTAAGATCCACTAGTGAGTCAGTGCTAGTTTGAAGGTCTCTTTTCACCCTGTAGTTTGTTTGTTTTTTTCTGAAGAGGGTCATTCTGAACTTTCCTACCCAGGGGTTTCTTTGGGCTCTTCATTTACCTCAATTTCCGCTGGTATTTCTGTTGTAACTTAGGTTGCCATCTGTTTCCCCTTTATCTCTTCAAGTTCATATGTGGCACTGGCTCAAGCAGACTGTGTGGTAGAGGAAGGCAAGTACAGGCCTTGAAAGCCTTGGTATGGCTTTTTTTAATAGTTATAGGTTTGAGGGCATGTGGTTGAATGTCTGAACAGGATGTTTATTTTTCCACATTGCTCATCTGATTTCATTGATCTCAGTGGCTTCCGACTCTGAAATGAAGCTGTCTGAAATAGGGAATATTTACACTGCAGGCTTGGACTTGGCTTTGTGTTTGGGTTTATTTTAAGGCAGTGAAATCTGGATCACTTCTAGCACTAACTGGACCTATTTGTTACCTCATCGCAGGAGGTCTGCTACTTGTAGAAAATAAGTTTCACAAGTAATGAAGGAGTAATGGTAGTGGTGCTATGGAAAGGTGGTGTTTTAGGATCGTCTAGAAATATCTCTTGCATACCCTACTGAATCGCAGCATGCAGTGACCTATTAGATTTCAAATCACAGAAAATATTTACTATTTACGTTGCTGTTCCCGGGAAGCGTGGCATAGGAATGAACTTCAATGTCTGTGTGGCATCCCACTGAGAGGTCCAGCTGCTTGCTTTGTGGTGCCAGATTGCGTCCTAAGAAATGTTGCCCTTTTTGAGTACATGCAATAGGAATATGTGATGGAGAGGGATAAAAGCCTAAGTTCTTACTTCGTATTCCAGATTATGGAGAAGAAATAAAATCCTTTTCTTTCTCTCCCAGTAACAATTTTTAGTTATTCATTTCTGGGTCCCGTTTTGTCTGACATAAGGTGTGCTGCTCCTGAGAGTAATTTGAAAATAATATTTTTAGCTGGGTGTATCTTTCTTTGTTGCTTCTTAGCTGTAAATGTTTAGCACAGTAAAACTTTGTCTGCCAGCAGTCGTAAAGCTCTGCACAGAATGATTTTGGTTCTGGGTTTATTTTCTTTCCAATTTCTTACTTTCTGGGACAGGTGTGTCTGTCTTCATTAAACAGTGGCATTCAGGAGAGATGTGCTGTATACTGAATACCTGAAAACACAAAGTAGTCCAAGCAAAAGATCATTCTGAAGAGGCGTGCTCTTAATGGAAAGATTTTTTCTCCTTCAGCTTCACTGGTGCAGAGTGAAGCATGTGACCTCATGCAGCAATGGGGATTTGTTAATTGAAGCAATGGCACTGAGACTTCAGACTGCGAAGGGTGTGGGGTTTTTGGGCTTTTTATCTGAAGTTGTTGGGTTTTCTTTAATTACCAGGATTTCAGTGTTCAGAGTGCTGAGTAGACAGTCCTAACTTCTTTAGAGCAGCCATTAAAGCAGTTAGGATACTTCATATGAAGTCACAATAGGTAGCTTATGGATAACAAATGTTCAGCTGTCAGTAGTTACATGTTCCATGATGTTCAGGAGTATAAATAATATCTGTGTACCTACTACTCTAAGCAAAATTTTATGACAGTGATTGTTTTGTTTAAACCAAGTTCTACAGACATGCACGCAAACAGCTTTGTTCATGTTAGTATGCCTTTGCCTTGGACAGAATGCCTATTTATGTTGCCAGTGGTGGTGAGAACTGGGGATGCTGATACCAGAACTTGAGCAATGTTACCAGAGAAGTCCAAGGAGAGCAATGAATGGCCTGAAATTTGTACGTTACTGTTTTCCTGTATTAACAGTCCTTGCTTGTAGCGCAGAGGCTGGCCAGCCCCTGTGCCATGGGTTAGCAGTGGCAGGACACTGAAGCCCGTGTTTGGACTGACAAGTCCCAGCACCCTGTCCAGCCTTGTGTTAGCTGCACGTGTCTGAGGATCGGTGTGTGAGAGATGGAAGAACAGGCAGATGGACTTGGAGTACCCAGGCCCTGATCCCTGTGTTTCCCTTTCTCATCTTCTCTAGGAAGCTACCCTTGTATTGATAGGGTTCTCTTCTCCCTAGGACTGTTCTGAGCAAAATGAGTTGAGGTACATTTAGATGCGCAGGAGCTAGGGGCTGTATGGAGTATCTTGGGCAGGCAGTAGGAGGAAGGCATAGCAGGAGGAGCATCTTCTCAGTATTTCTGTTCAGGCAGCCTTCAGTTCATTCTTGGTTAATGCCATGTAAATCAGGTAAGAATATTTTCTGCTGGGATTAATTCAGTTCTCCAAGAGGACTGGGTTTGTTTTTATACTTTTGTCTGAAGTTAAATTGATTGGATGAAATTGCTCTCTGAATATATTGTCATTTAAAACAGCCATTTCTAACCCATACGCCTGCGTGTGGGCACTTTAGGAATGAGCTGCAGTGTTTCCATGGATTTTTAAGGTATTCCATAGCATGGTTAGCAGCTTTTAGTGCTTTGATCAGATTTTGTAAGACAGAAGCATTCCCTATTTGTGTTACGGCAAGCACTGTATTTTTGGTGGTGTCTGAGAAAAACACAGATGCTTTTTTTTGTAGTCCAGGAGACAAAGAAACAAAGCCTTGTGCCGAGGAGGCAGAGTCCGTGCCTGCGGGGTACATCGAGGCGCTCCGTGTGTGGTTGCTTTCTCAGCCACTGCTTTCTTCCAGTGAGAGGGAGCTGGGTTCATTGCTGTGTGGATAGAAACCTCCTGCCAAGCCAAGTCCACGGGCACTGTGTCCCCCTTGGGGGGGGGGTATTCACATCCCAGGGATACGGGCAGCAGCACGGCCAAGGTGCAGGAGGCACTGCTTCCTGCTTGGGCTCGTGTGGTTTATTATCTGTGCCTGTGGGGTCTTAAGTACGTGTGCCTTAAGGAATATCACATAGCAATTACTGCGTTTTCCAAATGTGCAAAATAACTTCAGGAGGAGGTGTGAGGAAGGAGGGGGAAGCTGTGCTCTCGTACTGTGCTCACAGATCCAATGCTGCAATATAATTCTTGGGAACTGGGAAGAGGTGTCTTTGGTACGGGCTTCCATAGCCCCCCGCAGGCGCACGGCTCTGTCCCTGCGCTGTGTGAATGAGGCTCTCGTAGTGCTTCTGCCGCTGCCTCGCTGGTGCTGGAGTTACTAACTGGGTCTCCTCTTCGTGCTGCAAACACGAGCAAGGTTTGGCTAGTCAGACAGCAAAAACAGAAGCTGTTAGAATGATTTTTGGCTGCTGAAATGGGCTCCTGCCATCCCATGCACAGCAGCAGTTGTACTGTTTTGCTTTTGCTGTCATCTCATATGCACTGAGGGAAGCTTTAATGCAGTCTTTTATCTGAGAGCTGTCCTTTCTCCTCCCATTTCCTGGCTGCTCGCTGAGCAATGAAAAGAGATCTAAAGGTGGCTGTCTGCTTCCCAGTCAGCTGCCTAAAGGTTGATATGAAAACATTGTTTCCTAACTTTTGCACTTTCAAGCACCTATAGATTTGTTTATAAACTGTAGCATTTGTGTGTTGATAATTTTGAAGTGGTGGCCTCCTTACTGTTCTGGCAAGTCAACCGGTTGGGTTTATTGGGAACTCATGTAACTCTGCTGATGTCAAACCTCGTACCTTTACAGTGACCTCTTGGAGAAGGGTGGGGCTTGCTTCCTTCTGTTTTGCAAGTAGGATCTTCAGAGCAGCAGCTTTAATGGCAGCAGCCGATATAAAAGTTTTGGGTGGTAACGAAGTAGTGAAGAATGGCATACAGACCACAGGGGATAGCAGTGGTGAAAGGAATAGTGTAAGAAAATGTTGATCGTGTTACTGTAAGCTGTGTGTGCTTCCAAAAAAAACCAAACACTGAGTCCTTTTTTCCTTGTTTCTTGTTTCAACAGGGCAGAGTTTAGGATATGGATTTGTTAACTACATTGATCCAAAGGATGCAGAGAAAGCCATTAACACTTTAAATGGACTCAGACTCCAGACCAAAACCATAAAGGTAAGACAATACAAAAAGCCTTTTGCTTCCTTCAGGAAGGAGATAAAGTAGTTGAAACAGTTTCTGGCAATTCCAGCACTACTTTAACCTGTCATTGCAAGGGGCACTCAGCTAACAAGCTCCTTCTTGGAACAGGGGAAATGTGCAGCAGATGAAATCTCTTCTCTAAAATTGCTGCTATTGTTAAGGAGCCTCCTGTTACTTCCTCTCCCTTAAAATGTTGCAGTGAGATTTAAATGTAGAATAGAACAGCCGCAGTGATGCTGTTACCATAAACGGATGTAAAATACAGGACCACGTATTTGTAATTAACTTGCATATTTTCCTTTGTCTTAATGGGGAGTACCTTCACATGGAATTAGTCTTCGGTGACGCTTGTGTCATTAGCAGGTACTGAAAGTACGTTCCTCAAGTCAGGCTATTTCATTCTCAAAAAAAATCTCCATTTCCCCATCCTTAGTCTGATTTACTCTTTTAAAAGCTGGAGGGATTAGAGATCCCGCTGAAGTCTCTCATCTCATTGTTGTAATAGACCATTAGTTATTCAATGACCTCTTTTAGTGGTCTCACAAGAAAAGCAAATTTCTACAGTTGTGTTGTTTGCTGCCTGGCTGATGAAGCTGTTTCAGAAGGGCTTACAGAAGATTTCTACATCCCGAGATCTGATAAGTAGTACAGCTTAGGACATACGGATCGGGAACCGGAAGGGGACAAAGCAGCAAATGTGGTTCAAACTGAAGTAGATTATTTGAGAATGCTGAACTTGGGTTTGTAACATCTTAACATTCTTCTGTGCTTCAATTGTGCTCAAAGCTAAAAATATTATAGAATATAAAAATAGATTAATTCAGTTTTGAAAGCATCCATGGAACATGAGCCAGTTTATCTTAGAGAAAGTAACATAAGGTCAGTACTCTTATCTCTCTAAAGGTTGGGGTTTAGGTAGTGTTGCTCTTTAAGGCAAAAGTATTTATTTCAGTTCCTTGGTATCGCTGAGGATTGTTTGAGCAAGCCTTCCCTGCTCTGACCACCCAGGAGCGGAGGTTCTGAGGGCTTTGAGCATAGCAGCTGCATGGACCTTACTCCTTCAAGGCCTTCCTTACACCAGACAGGTCCATCTCATAGATACGGATGTGGGCTGTGTATCTGAGTGCTCTCAGCCCGATTTTGTACAGTTAAATTGAGAGAAAAATTTACAGGGAAATATATGGCAGAGCAGCAGAATCTCCGGTCTTATCTACCACTGCAGGTGGAAATGTGCGCTCGGACTCAGCACTTTCTTCTGCTTACAGTCAGAAGCTGAGCAGTAAGTTGCTCTCCAGATTACTTTTACTTTCTCAGGAAAAGTAAAATATTTGGAGAACATTTACTGCATCATAGGTACTTCATTAAAAACACAGTACAGATTAATGCCAAGCTTGTTTTTAGATCTTTAAAGACAGATTTATATTTTGAGCACTATTCAGCTCTATCAGAGGTGCTGCGTTTCTTGTCCTAAGGTACCAGTTTTGTGTTGTATATTTCTTGTGAGCCAGAGCAGTGCTGTTCTATTTGGTACTCCACGGTTACAGAGCCACGTAAGCTTAAAAATAACCCTCAAACTCCTCAAGTGACTTTACATTCCTCATGCATGCACTTAATTAAATTGCAGAATTAAAAAGGGAAGGCTTAATAGTTTATCTTTAATAATGAAATCTTTGTGCTCCGCAGAAACCTGCCATGCCAGAACTTCTTTTTGCAGGATGTTTTTTCCTTTATTTTTGTACTCCCTTCAAATTTTATGAGTACGATAGTTTGTTAGATGGGGGTTTATTTCATGCTTATTAATAGCTGCAAGACTTCTTTGGAGCACGTGACATTTTGTTGGGCTCCTGAAAGCTGTTAAATCTAATAAGCAGAGATCAACCTAACCTACATGCATAGGAGCTGCATAGTTTTGTCAGGGGTTGGGAGGAACTGTGTAGATTTCTTATATTAACGCTATCACCAGCAACCAAACCAAAGGAGCCTTCTCTTGAAGTAGCCAACCTTTGTACAGAGGGACACCAAACCAGCTGCCTTCAACCCTGTTCTTAATTGCAGGACTGTGTGGCTGCCTCACCTTACCCATGGCTGTTTGTATTTCTAAGTTGTATCATTGCTCATTGAAAAAAAAATAGTAATAATAATCTTCCTAGATGAGGTTTGTCTCCCTGGCACTGCTGTAGAGAAGGAGACTTTCCCGTGTTGGTGCTAACCGAGCAGTGAACCACGTTTCCCTGTTCTGGCAGTGCCATGCCACCAGCCACGTCCCCTCTGCCTGGAGCAGCGGAGCTGTGCTCGGCACTGCTATGTTCTCCTGCTTGCCTGCTCCCTATGCAGCACTGCCCTGTGGCGCAGTGGGGTTCACTGCCAGGTTCTGGAGCATGCAATCTCCTGGAGCTCCTCTGTGTGATTACTGGAGCCCGTTACTTTAGCCTAGCTAAGATGCCCCTACAGTTATTAAAGGCTCAACTCCAGTGCATGAAAAAAGTTTCTCAGATGATATGTAGAGAGGGACTTGGTGGTATATAGTTCTGTAGGCTAAAAATAAGCTAGTTAAACACAAAAATAACACTGAATGGGAAAAGTAGTGAGCATGAATTTATGCTGTTCTCTTTGTGAGCATGGCTCAGCTTTTGTTCCGCAGAATGGATCTGTAATGCAGTGCTGATGGATCGGTTGAGCCCTCAGCTTCTGCCTGTCTGTTGATGCTGGATACCCACAGCCTGCACTAGCATTTCTTTAGCTGCATTTTATCCAGCAGCTGCCTGGATAGCAAGTTCACCTAAATAAGCTGTGCAAGGCCTTTTAGAGGAACGGATTGCTTCCGCACCCCAAGGTCACCTTGGCCCTGCTGGCTGTTCCCTCCTATCTCCTTGCTTCAGCAGTCCTGTGTCTGTGTGCTGGGCTGGGCGATAGCTGGCTCCAGGGGGTCACATTTGCATTTGGTTTTTGACCCCATAAGCCTTAATTCCTGTTGACGAGAAGAAAAATAATTTCAGTAGCTTCCAGTTCTGCACGTGTCCCCAGATCCTGTCCTTCTCACTTCTGTAACGTCTCGTGGCAGCCGAATGTTCTCTCTTCCTCCTGATGCGTTGCAAGGCGGCCGTGCTGGCTGCGGAGGATCTGGCTTCCAGCAGGATCAGCAGAACAGCCCGGCACAGCCTGCGCTCAGATGCGCGGACTAAAATAACCGAAAGAAACGCATTTTGTTATTTCATTGTTACAATAAATAATCCCTTTTCACTGAAGCAGCTAAAATATTTATGTGCATTTTATATAAGTCGGTGATGCCCTTTCAAGTCAAAGTCGAGAGGTGACTATTTGCAGAGATCTGTTTGGGGGAAGCAGGCATTGAGGGAAGCGTTATGCGTTCGGTGGTAATAGGTTGTGCATGCTCTGTTCCTCCTCAGCTGATTGCAGGGCATGTGTTATTTATGCTGTTTCATAGCACCCTCATTTTGTGAGGGGGGGGGAAAGGGCTTCACTTCATTTTTACAGCTAAAGATTGGCATAGTTCTACAAAAGCTAGAATGAGGGAAGATGCAGCATGTGTTGAAATAAATGTATATTCCAGAAATTGAATCTATTTTTAGAAATTAAATTTGCCCATCCATAAAGGCGTATGAAAGGTCAGTGCTGCTGCTGAAGATTGCCTCGCAATTCAGCTGCATCAAATATGAGAAAACAATGTGTGGTGAATGGGACGGAGGCTGCTTAAATCCTACATTGCCCTGAAAAAAGCAGGCAGCATCTGAAAGGACACGAAGGAGGTGTTCTGCTATTTACTGGTGATTCAGGTGACCTGGTTCACGTTGGGGGATGCTGGAACAAGGGCAGAACAGAATTCTGAAAGCAGGTCTGAAATAAAAAGATAGCAGCTGACCACCTGAAGTGCGGTCTTGTATCCCCTTCTTCCTTTTCTCTGTAGCCTGAGAAATAGGTTGGTTTTGTTCTTCTCCTGCAGGAGCAGGTAACATGCTGTGCCAACTGCTGGAGTGGGAAGAACCCTCTGTGAGGGGAGAAGGGAGCTGGGTTCTGTGAGCCCTGAATTCCTTCTGGTCCTACCTTTAAAGCTTTGGTGGACTTGATACCAAAGAAATAGCATCATTCCTCTCTGGTCAGAGGCTGCTTCTGCATCTCAGGTTATTCTAATTTTCAGTTAAGTGAAGAAATAACAAGGGATAGAACTGCTGCTATTTTTCTATTGTTCATGTTTACTTCTGCTTTACTCTAATCTGTTCTGATCGATAGGTCAGGGTGGTGGTAGTTGAAAATACAGCAAATAGGTCTGTGGGAGAAAATACTCCTACATTTTCTGGAAGTGAAGTAACAGTGTTACTACTCGGCTGTTTGGTTGCTCTGGTGTCTCTCTAAAGGCCAGGTATTTCTATGACATTCAGGCTCTGCCTGCCTGCGCAGCTCTTGTGGTTGTCCACCAGGCTGCAGCCTGTCCTGTTGCCATAGGACAACCAGAGATCAGCCACCTCCAGTCCCCTCTGCGGAAGGAACAGCTATTGGTGGTGGGTCTGAGCAGGGCTGTGGGGATGTCAGGAGCTGAGCATAGGGATGGTGGGGCTGGCTGCGTGTTGTGAAGGTCTGTGTGTGCAGCTCCACGGAGCTGCAGTGTGTGATGCACACCTTCCTTCTCTGGAAACTCACATTATGGGACATGCAGCTGCAGGTCTGGGACATGGCTGCTCTGTGCCTCCTTTGGTCATCAAGGTAATCACTTATCCCCAGCATCTGCCTGTTAGGATCCTCATAAGAGAGGTGTATGCCACAACTGCGGCACTCGGATAAAGCCTTGGATGGAAGGATTTTTCAGATCTGGAAAGCTGTGACGAAGTTGAGGTGTTTGCTCCTTAAAGGCTTCTGTCTGCATTCTTGCTTGGACTTCAGTGCTGGTTAACAAATCCCTTTGCCTGTAGTGATGATGTGACTCAAAGGACCTTTCAGGGGTGAATTTGAAGGTTCAAATTTGGCTCTGCTGCTTTCAGCAGGCACCAGAGAGTCTTTACCTGTAGTTTTGTGCATCTGCTCTTAATTGAAATGTCTTTCTTAACTGCTTCAGTTTTGCCAATGAGCTCCTTTTCATTCTACGGAGCTGGAGTAATTATTTCTTAGCCCAGCTCTTGATACAGCCGGAGTGCCTGTAGGTTGTCTCTGTGGGTGCTTCCCCTAAAGTGTTGGGATAGACTGTATCTTACCAGCAAGCATGAGTCCCAGCAAAACACCATTGAATTGCTGTGTGGTAAAGTGCATTGTCACTCTCCGAAAGTCCCCATCACTCCCCTGCCATCCACAGCCCAGGGCTAGGGACAGGAGAGAAAGTAGTGCCTCTGACATGAAGGTATTACAGATCTTAGTTTTTGGGTTTGTTCTGACAAAGTGAATTCTGACTGAGTTTTACACAGGGCTTGAGGTATGGGTTGTGAGGAAACAGTCTCTTCTGGCTGTAGTGAGTTGTCTGGCATTATGTAGATCATGGTCAGAAAGTGAGATTGTGCTTGTGTACGTGTGTGAAGCTCTGACCGCTTCTGTTCAAGTGCTTCCAGTGCGCACCATATCCATAGGAGGCGGTGGACACAGGACAGGTTTTGTCCCCATTTTGCATAGTTGGACCTTGCATGAAAACTGAGTGACTCACCCCAAAATCACGCCAGTGATCCTACATCTGAGAGCTTATCACGCAGACAAAACAAAGCCTTTCAGAAACGTTTTTAAGGTCACAGCAAAGCTCGGTACTTCTGAAGACATTACGCAGGAGTTTCTGAAGGCCGCCCAGGATGTCGCTTAACAGCGCTGTCCTCTCTGGAGCGGGCGGCAGCCAGGAGGTCGCTCTGGTTCGTCACATGAACATTTTGACAAGTCCAGGATTAGCATTTGAGCTGAAGGAGTCTTTGAAGAGAAACAGCAGCAAAACAGTTAGGAGCGTCATTCTTGAAATGGTGGCTGATAACATCCAGAGCCGTGCCTTGGAAGACAAATGGGATGCGTTCATGCCTCTAGGTGCCTTTGTGGGCTCTCTGACTTGGAAAGACCAGACCGCATTAATTTGCGTGCTGGGAAGTCTGGAGGTTAGACATTTTTTCAGAAAGTTCTCTGCACTGGGAAATGGTATGGAATCAATAGGGAACGTAATTGCTTTGACTTGAGATTCTTATTTGCTCATGAGCAAAGAGAATGGTTCATTACTGTGAAAGGTATGAAATACTGGACCCTGTGTCTCCCCAGTTTGGAGAGAGCAGCGCAGCCTCGACTCTTTTGAAGGCAGCTCATCCTGGAGAGAAGCCCTTACAGGCTGATGCTCACAGATGAGAGAGATCCTAGCTAGGATATTGTTTTCCACAGTTATTCTCTATGTATTTTAGAAATTAAGGTCAGTAAGCCACAAAATGAATCAGATGGTATTTTAACTTTCTTGCAGAGGAACAAAGAATAATCTTACATAGTGAAATGCAATATTGTGTCCGTACAGACAAACACTTGAGTGCTGAGAGATGCCCAGTTCAGGCAGCAGTTTGGTGTGCTTCAGCTCATGCTGGTTTTTTCTTGTGGCTGAGATTTCCATATTCTGTTTTCAACAGGCTGTTTCATTATAGCACATTAACACTGCTGTGAGCAATGTGATGTAAATATAAAGAATTAATGCAGCCTTCTTCCTGAGCGCTTTATAGCTCAGTGATAAAATGAGAGCTGATATCGGCACCCATTTTAACTTCCGTAGTACGCATTGTTTTTGGTCAGATGGAGGGAGGGTTGGGATGGATGTTTTCTTTTTGAGGTAGTTAATACATGGGAAGACATTCCATCCTCAGCACTAACTGAATAATAGCTTGAAAGCAGGATGGTGTGGTGTGACCAATCGATTTGTCATTGGCTGACCTGAGAGGGAAGATGAAAAAGATTCAAAAGGAGATAAATAATTGACACTACTGCCTCATGTCCATTCAGCTTGCAACCTTTTCTCCTTGATATTAAAGAGAGCTGAGTTGCTTTTGGCAGCTCCTTTCTTTGGCCCAGGCTCCCCTGCAACCTGAGTGTTTGATTGCAGGAAGAACTAAGAATTAGATCTGAGTGATGATGCGTCTTACATGTGCTGAGAGAAGATGAATTTCTGAGCGTGCAGCCTCTTAGTTCTGCATTTCTGCATAGCCCACAAGAAAAGAGCTGAGCCTTTTTTTTCCTACGTAGAGGTGTGTGTATGTATTTATATATAAAATGTCAGGCACTCAGTGCTCTGGGAAGTGGTGTTTTTGCATATCCCAGTACTTTTCATCTTCCTGTAATGTGGCATTTGGTTAATGAATGTGCCAGAGTGAGAAAACCCAAAGGAAACCCCTGGCTGTTTTCCTAGAAACTTTATTAATTTTGCAGCGCTCAGTTTTGAGGAATAGGAAAGGTCCCTACCCCTGCTCCGGAGAGGCTCTGAAGTGTTTTTTGAATTGTTATCCTGAAGCAGGTTAAGCTGTAGGTGTCTGAACCTTGGCAGTGCCCTCTTAAGGTAAGGTGCTTGTGGGGTGCGGAGAGGCTCTGCTCAGCCTGATGTTGTGGTGTGGGCCTGGCTGCGGGCAGCCGGCGCCTCTCCGACCTCAGGAGGTGGGTTCAGCCCTATGCTCTGCGCCCGGTGTGGGGCTGGTCCTCCAGCCTGCTCTGTGGCTGTGCTCTGAATGCCGACCCTGGTCCCATCCCTCATGCCTGGCAGCAGGTCTCTCAGTTCTGGGAGGCTTTGCAGCTGGGCCTGCCGGTCTTCCAGAGCCCATGCCAGATCGCACCGTGGCCATGCAGCAGTACTTGCCTGAGGGGTGAGTGTGAAGCCACCAAACCACACGCAGCAGAACTGATTTCAAGCACTGTGTAGTGTTTCCCAGCTTGTTAGGCCTGTGTGCTTCCCCTGAGCTTGTCTCAGTTGATGCAAATGTTTTAACCTCTTTTTTCCTTCTCTTTCCCTGAATTTTTCTACCTCCTCTTTTTAGCCTTCTCTCAAAATGTTAGTTTGAAAAGGTTATGTGTAAATGTTCGAGTTATAAAGAAGTTGCCAAAAATATTAAAACGAAAAATCTTGAGTTTGTCTGCTATTATGTGCAGAAGATAGTGGAAGCAAATATTAGTCATTCACATCATTTTCTGTGTTGAGTCAACATCTATTTTTAGGTGTGGAGCGCATAAAGACAACTCTTTGACACATAAAACACATAAAGACATCCATTTGACATAATTTGTGTTGGGGCTGAGGAAGAGGGGAAGACGATCACTGAAAGTGTTATGTTTGTGACAGGACCCCTCATTTCTTCCAGAAGGCATTTTAAGGCATGATACAGGAATGTACTGATCTGTTTATATTTAAATCAAGATGAAGCGCAAAATATTCAGGTTTGGATCTGACTGTTTCAGATGTGCTGCAAAGCAATTCTTCGTGATCCGTGCTGAATGCTTGCAATTAGGCCTTATCCGGGAAGTGTTCTTGTTCAATTTGTTATGCTAAATGCGTGTATCTTAATAGTGCAGAGGGCTTTTCATGCACACACTACAATTTATAGATCTGATTACAATTTACAGATCAGATTTTTCTTTTAGTTCTGGATTTGTTTTTGTAGGCAGAAGAGCAGTTGAAGGATTTGATTTAATAATTTTTTGATGGCATACATGCAGTGCCTCAGCTTGCTTTTCTTGTTTATTTGGTCATAATATTTTATGGTCTGGTTTGGGCTTACAGCGCGAGGGAACTTCTTGTGATAAACTGCAGATACGACAATGAGTGTCAGTATGCGGTTCCCTGAGCAGATGTTCATTTAGTTGAATTTCACCAGTGCTTTGCTGTTCATCAGGAGCAGGTTTCGCCAGCTCAGGATGAGAATACAAAGAGCACAAAAGATGGCTCTGAAAATAACCTGATCTGTTTCAGACACTTGAAGAAAAGCACCCTAGAACTTCAGGATGCTGTGCGTGTTCTAAGGTTATTGCACATTGGATGCAGTACATCATCCATACACCCACAACTCATGGGGGTAAATTTACAAAGCAGCGCGTAGGAGGTCACACATTAATCTACCTCTGAACAATAGCTATTTTGTGCCTGTGCTTAAAGAACCCTTGCGTTTGTTGTCAAAGTCTCCAGCCGCCTTTGTTCTTGTAACCTTTCCTGGTTTGGTTGGTTTGGGTTTTTTTTTGACAGGTAGCACCTCTGCTCCAGGGCTATTCAGCCTACTGCATGTAGGCTTTATGCTTGTGGGAAGGAAAATCTGTGCCTTTAAAATGCAAAGGGCAGCTCTGCTTACTAACAGCTATTTCTTTTTCTTAACTCCCCAGGTGTCGTATGCCCGTCCAAGTTCAGCATCAATCAGAGATGCGAACTTGTATGTCAGCGGCCTTCCGAAGACAATGACCCAGAAGGAATTAGAGCAGTTATTCTCACAATATGGGCGCATCATCACCTCACGGATTCTGGTTGATCAAGTCACAGGTTAAACAAAAAAGTTTCCTTGATGCGTGCATGTTTTTCCAGATGGTAAAACTGCAGATGCTTGCTGGTGGTTGGGTTTAAGATGATGTGATTTTTTTCCTAGTGTAAAATACTTATCCAGTACTCTGTAATTGTTACTGCTTAGAGTCGTACTTCATTATTTTTTGTAATGAGGAGATGGAAAACATAATGTTGTTTTCTTGAAATGATTATATTAAATATTGTAGGGTCTGGTTGCAAGGAACACAACTGGGGAATGGTATTTTTCTTTATTATGAGACTTATCTTAATTTGCAAGCAGTGTTAAATCAAAATGAACGTTCTGTTTCATCGTGACATAGATGAGGCTGTTCCTGCATGTATTCATCTGTTTGCGTGCTTCTACTTCCCAGGGGTTTCTCGAGGTGTGGGATTTATCCGTTTTGATAAGAGAATAGAGGCGGAAGAAGCCATAAAGGGACTAAATGGCCAGAAGCCTAGCGGTGCTACGGAACCAATTACTGTGAAGTTTGCCAATAACCCCAGCCAGAAAACAAGCCAGGCACTCCTTTCACAGCTGTATCAATCTCCCAACAGACGCTACCCTGGACCGCTTCACCACCAGGCTCAGAGATTCAGGTAATTACCTGGAAAAGAACTGAAGTTCTACCAGTGGCGATGATGTGGGGCAGGTGCTGTGCAGGAGAGATGTGCTTTAGTTGCGTAGGCTGACCTGATTTTCTTTGTAAAATTAAATATTCTTTCCTGGAGAATGAGGAGGAAAAACTGCTGACAGCAGTAGTCATGTTGTATTTACTAAAACAGCTGAAGTACTGTACTATCGGCTCTCATGAAGCCTCCCAGAAAAAGGGAGGAAGAACAAAGTTGCACTGATAATCAAGTGAGCAGTGACTGCCCTGTTCTTAGCAATTTTTTTGGTAATGCTTTTATTTCCTGCTGTATTATTACAGTTTTGATGCAGCCTAGACTTTGATGTTAATGACAATGGATTGGTAGCAGGAAAAAAGCTGAGTCTGTTCCAGTCGGCAGCAGTATCATTAAATTTAGCCTAAGATGCTCTTACTGTGGAGAGACCTTGTATTAGTGCTTGATGTGTTTCCACAGATATCTTTGGAGATACTTTATTGTATACGTTCTGAAGATATTGATTCCATCTGATACATAAGGCAGTGTTTGCAATACGTGACGTCCTCGTCATTCTTGTAACAACTTTCAGGCAACTCACCATTCAAATTAAAGTCTCTTTTTGGGGAAAGAGGTGAATGTTTCCACAACTGAGTAGCTTTACCAATTACTCAAAAGTTATTCTAGTTTTTCAGTGGCTGAGTGCTAACGAATGAAGATCATAAAGTAATTTGACTGATTCAAAAGCAAACACATTTAGTGTATCTTAGAATGCAGCTGTGTCCCTTGAAGTTATAGCTTAATGTTCTGTCAGTAAAGGGCTTACAGAAAGGAGATGATTGTATGCATTCTGCAAAACTTGGTGGTCGTTTAGACTGATGTATTGTGCAAGATTGTTACTAAGCGTATCCTAGCGGAGAGACTACCTTAAAGTAGCTAAAATCAAGATTTTCTTCAGTTCCATTCATTTTTGTACTGTAATTCTTTCCGAGTTACCATGGAAGGTAAGCAGTTGAATTATTTGCAAGGATTTCATAATACTGTCTAAATTGACAAACCAAAAGTGAATCTTGTTGAAACCAAATCAAACGAGGAGAAGCAAGGTTTTTAAGGCTGTAGACGAATTAAAGTTACTTTAAATGCAGCGGTGGAAACTTAAGCACTCTCTCGAACTTAACAAAGCAGGCCACGAGTTGTTAGGCTCTTTAGATGTGTGGGAAACTTGTTGAACATTTCTTCTTTGAAAATGGAACGCTATTAATAATAGTTCCATTGAGCGATCTTGCCATCTGTGAGACATTAACCCAAAGACCCTCCTTCTCTTTTCAGGCTGGACAATTTGCTTAATATGGCCTATGGCGTAAAGAGGTAATTAGAATTCCACAGATTGCCAGATGTCCGTGTTGGCACAGATTGGTGCTACAATTTATTTTTTTTAATTCACTAACTTTATTTTTTTAATTCCTTCTTTTCTTCCACCAGCATGTCAAATTCTTTTAAGTTTGGACTTCAGTTGGTTTTGTTCCTTTTCAAGGCCACACAAATTCTGTGGGTTTTTCAACTTATTTTATTTACAGGCGGGCTTCTCAAATGGTTCAGGTGCAACAGCTACAAGCATTCAAACTCAAGTTGTCCTGTCCGCTTGGTTCAGAATCAGAACTATTAACTTGAGTTTTTAAATAATCTGATTTGATTATGTGGAACGTAACAGCTGAAAGTGGAATTAGGCTACTTTGTCCAAATCTCCAAATCTCCAAATTAAGCCCTTCATCGTCCTACATCAGGCTTCCCAAGTTTGACTTCAGGCTGTAGCTGTGTGCACCTTAATCTGCCCTACGTTTCTTTTGTTACAGGTTTAATAATTTGAGATGTTAGTGATGCTTGATTTATTTTTTGTTTCGAGTAGCGATGTGTTTGTGTGTATGTGCTCTTGTGTGTGAAAGTCCAGCTGATGTGCAAACATTTATGCCGTTTCATCAGTGTGTTCAGTGTCTGATAGCTGAAATGAGTTGACATTGTCAGTGTTTCTCCTAATGGCACACATCAATGCAAGCGAACTTTACAGCAAAATAAAGGCGTAGTCTTACTCCTGATGTAAGACGTCCAGCTATTCCCACAGTTAAGATGAGAAAATACTACTTAATCTTCTGCAATGGTCTGCTCACCACACATGAAAATGGCTTGATCTTTTTTACAAAGCTCATGCAGTAAATGGTACGGTAAGTAAATCTGTAGCTGGCAGAGGACAGGAGCATACTTCTAACTGCTGCCACAGCAGCTGCTGTACAGAGAGATTGCAAGACCGCTTATGGAAGTGAAGAAGTGCTCAAAACAGGCTGCATGCTTCCCCTGCACGCTCCTCATGTTCATCAGTGCACTGTTTTCAGTACTGTGTACTTAGTGGTGGTGGTCTCAGAACTACCACCAGAATCTATCACGCTCTGCTCCTCCTGCGTTCTTCCCTCTCCTTTATGAATTGCCAGAAACTGCAGAACTCTGAGCCTCGAGTATCTCAGATGCAAGTAACTCTCAGAAGATGGTGGTATTTAGGGAGTTTTCTTTAGGTTTTTTACTTCTCCAGAATTGCAGTGCTTGGTTCTGACTTCACAGTTCTGATTTCTCATTACCTTCGGAGAGAACGAAAATGAGTTTCCTGCTTGTTCGTCATACATCTGCATAAACTTTAAATAGCAGCGGCTTGTTTGTTTTAAGTAGATGTTCTTCAGGCATTTTGGATTGGCTTTTTTCCTCCCTTCAGATCTTGAAAAATTTTACTAGCAAACTCTGTAATTATAGGTGTAGGGTCACTAGAAAAATACTGTATCGATTTCTGGAACTGACTCAACTGTGTCGTGTTCCTGGGTTTGGGGGCTCAGTTTGTTCTCCTGCATCCTGTATTTAGGGGAATATAGACAGCAGGTGAGCTGTGCTGGGGTGGACCATAGGTTTTATTGACACTGACTTCAGGTCATGCGTGTAACTCGCAGCTCTGCTCCTAGCAGTAGGTAATGCTGTATTTGTGTCACTAAACTTGTACTGGTTTCATGGATGTTTCCTTGGAGTTGTGTTAACTCCTGTGCTCATGGCACATTGGTAGTTGAAAGCTGCGTAGCTCCTAAATGTTTCCAGGGGAAAAACTGCTCTTCAATGAGCTGTATGAATCCTTACCCCTTTGTATCCATGCAGAATTTTATGGAAGAGCATGGTGGGCATGGCTCTGTGCATTGTACAGGTTTTACAGTAATGTCATGTACAGGGTTGTGTACATATTAGTGCTGTCTTCATGTTAAATTTAAACATAGCAGAAAATAGAAAACTGTTTTCCTGGCTTACATATGTTGCTAGCACAGTTGGCACGTATCAGCAGTGGGCTTTAAGTTCCATCTTCCTGACTTTAAAGGAATGTGAAGCTGTTGGCTTGTACAAGCTGTCCTTGCTGCCCTCTGTACAGTTCCACCAAGTCAGGTGGCAGAAAGATCGCATAATCTGGCTTTGTCCTGCCATCTCCATTTCCTGAGCTCTAGAAGCAAGTTAGCAGAGCCTTGCTGAATGAACCATTGTGATATTGTTGCTAGATCCAGTATGTGGGAGAGAAACTAAAGGATGTTCACTTGCAAAAGTGAAGTTCAGTAGGAAGACTGTCATTTATTCTTAATAAGCTGTTTTTACAAAAGTCTGTGTATGTCTGAGGATCCAAGGCTGTGAGCATTTGCAAACTGCTCATTTAAAGTGTAGCAATACCCCAGTGATGTTCCTCAGCTCCAAATGCGTATTCCAAGCATCTACTTTCCTCAAATATATGTATAAAGTACTACCAGGAGTCAAAAGAAGCAGCCATCAAGTATGCAGTTTCTTTTATAGTTACGAAGTATACACTGCATAATATGTGCGGCTAGCAAAACGGGTGTGGAAACATTGGGATTATAAAAGGAGAAGTCTTGGAGTGTGAGCGAGCATCTTAGTGATGCTGTGAGTGCCCCCCTCCATTCCCTCAGTCATCGCTCAGAATCCTGGGGAATAATTATTCAATTCTGGTATTAAAACTCATCGTTGAATTGGTGTGTGAAACTGGGTTTTTATTAAGACTTTTTCTCTGTGCAGTTGTTATTTTAAAACATATCCCAAAGTGTAGCTTCAGAAATCATGTCATATTTTTTTCAGAATGATGAAAGGAAAATTATGTTGATCCTGAAGGCTGATACTGCTTAACATCCTCATTAATAACCTGAGTCACAGGCTGCAGCACATCTCCCTGTAACAGGGTGGCACTGGTGTGGTGCAGGAGTAGGGGCAGTCCTTACGCTGTTGGCTGTGGCTGCTTCTGGGGTGACCTTGCCAAGCTGAAGGAACCTGGTGAATTCAGGAAAGGCAGATGCAGAAAGCAGTCAGGCTGAAGTCTTTAGATACCTACAAGGGCATTAAAAAAAAGATCAAACCGAGCTCTTCCTAGAGGTCAGTTGCAGAAGGACAATAGTCAAGAGAAACAGGCTGCAGCAAGGGAAATTTAACTGGATTTAAGGGAAGAACTGTGAACAGTGAGGATGGTCAGACCCAGAGCAGAGGCTTTGCAAGTGAAGTTCCCACCCTTGGAGATTTCAAAAACCTTCTGTGGGTGAGGCCCAGTCTCACTCCACTTAGTCTGGCTTCAAGCAGAAGGCTGATCAGATGTCCTTCATAAATTCTGCCCAGCCTATGCTCATCTGTGCTGGTTCTTTGTCCATGAACACACCACCTGGCTTCAGCTTTCTAGTTCACATGTTCAGATAAACACAACTGGCTCCTAAAAGGCTGTGCAGGGAGCTTAGAGTTCTGTGTTAGATCTCCAGGAGCTTGTCTCTCTCTCCATTAACTATCTGAAGAGCCTAAGATCCTGCTACTGACATGGAGTCTCACAGTATGAAGGTATTAGTTGACATATGCCCACTAATTACACTGATGTACTGTTCTACTTTGATTGCTGTGTAAATCTTTGTATATTTGGCTGACTGGCTTCAGGCCTTTTTTAACTGGTTTTTTTTCCCAGTTTATGTCAGCTAAGGGCTGTGAGGGGAGAATTAAAATCTACCACTTCCAGAGCTCTCTTGATAGTACGCTCAGCCAAAAGAGGTTACTGGTACAGCTGAATCCTGATGATGGCGTTTCATGTTAATCTTTCTGTTTAACTTTGAAGGCTCTGATTTTTGCACAGCAAACTTCTAAAAGTAAAGCATTTAGTTTTCCATCAGTCTGAAACAACATTAAGTTGGAAATACGAGGCAAACTCGTACAGACCTTTTAAAACAGAATGTGAAGACCGTATTTGACTTGAAAGAAGTACTAAGGACAAACTACTAGATGTTTATAACATTTGAGTGGGCTTTGTCCTTGAAGGGACAAGCCTTTATGCCCAGATTCAGTCTTTTTTTTATCTAGTAGAGGTCCCTTCTGCACACACAGGAGTTAGAGACTCAGGTTGCTACATGGTAATCTTCCAGGGGTAGGATTGAGAATCCAAGTTAACACTCCATTATGTACTTGGAAGTCTTGGTTCCATGTAGCTTGTACCAAGAGATCTATTTAGAATAGACCCCTCTTTTTACTTGGTAGGTTCTCCCCGATCACAATTGATGGTATGACGAGCCTTGTCGGAATGAATATCCCTGGTCACACTGGAACTGGATGGTGCATCTTCGTCTACAACTTGTCTCCCGACTCAGATGAGAGTGTGCTGTGGCAGCTGTTCGGTCCCTTCGGAGCGGTCAATAATGTCAAGGTGATCCGCGATTTCAACACCAACAAGTGCAAGGGATTTGGCTTTGTCACCATGACCAACTACGACGAAGCTGCCATGGCGATTGCCAGCCTTAATGGATACCGTTTAGGAGACAGAGTATTGCAAGTTTCCTTTAAAACCAATAAAACCCACAAATCCTGAATTTCATATCCTTACTTACTAAAATATATATATATAAATATATATACGAACAAAACAAAACAAAAAAACTCTTCAAGGCTTATATTCAACCATGGACTTTATAAGCCAGTGTTGCCTAAGTATTAAAACATTGGATATCCTGTGAGGAACAGGAAAGGATTTTATAATGCTTAGAAAAAAAAAAAAAACCTTTGATGCATTGAATGTTCTTTCATAGCTGTCGTTGTTGAATATAATATACATAGATAACAATGTGCAGGGATTTTTACCCGGCCAGCTAGTTTTACTACCTTCCTTGAAGGTGGGTCTTTTTAAGATGACCATTCACTCATTTGAAAAAAATAAGAAAACAAAAACAATTTTTACAAACTAATGGGATTAAAAGCAAGAAAAAAACGTTTCTTTTCTTTTCTTCTTTAGAAAACATTGATCTAATCAGATTGGTAAACCCCCCTGGTAAATTAAAGAGGAACAATAAAAATTGCAAAAAGAAGAACATAATTTTGCAACTTTTTTTATTTTTCCTTTTTTCTTTTATATCATGTGAACTAAACAGTCTTCTGTTAGGGAATGGGGTAGAGGGGGATACCTGATGACATAACAATTTAAATAACATTAACAATGTTGCCAAAGAGGTGGTCTCTTTGCTGAAAATGGGTTTCAAGAAAAATCTATTTTTATAAAATATAAAGAATTTTTACAAGAGAATCTGGATTTGAGAAAAAATATTTTGACTGGCTAATTTAGGGGAAATTGACAACTTTGTCATGTTCATACTGCACTGGTAACTTTTTAGAGATCAAGATGTGTGTTTTAAACTGGATTAGTAGATTGTTTTTTGAAGGATGGGCTACAAACAGATGATCTTCGTATCTTTTCATAGCATGTAATAAAAATATTAAATACAGTACGGGAGAGTGTTCTTCCCAGGCACGCAGTTACCCACAGTCAAAACCCAAAAGCAAGGAGATGAGTTGCAAGATGGTTTTTCTTTAAGTCATCAGTATGGGATATCAGCAGAACAAAAGTTTAAAAAAAAAAAAAGAAAAAAAAAGAAAAAAAACTTAATTTTGATCAAAAACTTCCTTGGTTTGAGCAGTAGGTGCTACGAAATTATTTACATATCTTAGTATCATAGTTAAATGTAATGTGTTTAGAAAGAATACATTTGCTTTAAATTTGTTAAGAATTTTCAAATTCACTTTATAGCCCATGCTAATATAATTGGGCTGTGTTGGCACATTTGGAACACTGTTTATGTTGCTTGAAACACTTATTTATTTAATTGCCGATGTGATGCATATGGCCAAAATCAAATATAGCTAGTTTGGCTAGTCTACTTATTTGTTTACTTAAACTATGGGAAGAAGCATATTATTGTGTCATTTTGTTGTGTGTGTATGTGTATATATAATATAAATATATATATATATAAAGTTATTTTTTCTTTTGGTTAATTTATTATAAGTTGTAACACTTTGCTAGTTTTGTTTGTATATGTCTTAAAATGTTTTCTTATGATACTTAAGTGACAGAGGTATCAAGGTAACTTGTGTAGAAATATTGTTTGATATATTGTCATGTTTGTTGTGAATATTTTTTCTTACTGCACAGTAGAAAAGAAAACAACTGGGTCTTTATTTTAATGTAATTCAGATTGGGGAAAACAGAGCTAAGGGAACAAAATGACTGAGGGGGTGCTCTCCCATGTCCAGTGCACTGATCATTTTAGTATGTTTGTGCTTTGTACGGTTATATATTTAAAACAAAAAAGGGTCATGCTCTTCCCTGAGTACTAGAAACAGTTACTCGCTATGCATAATCTAGTTGATAGTTAAATTTGCTATTGCTTTTCTTGTCTTGTTATATAAAATCTTTTCAATACAAGTTTAGTCTTAATGGTAATAAAACGTTATGGTTATTTATAACTTGTGCTTATTTTGTGCATTTTTTCCATGCTATACCCACTAACTGCATGTAGACTAAGTATTGTTTTTTCACACTGAAGAGGCAAACTTTTGTAGTAGACAAATAACTAAAGCAAAGGCTGCATCATAATTTTATCAGTTTTTTACTTTAACAATGTTAGATTTTAGTTTAAAGGAACACTCATTCAATGTTCAGGGAAACCTTTATACATCATCTGCTATGAATGAGCGCAGTTTGCTGGGAAAGTTTTGATGCATTTGCTAAGCATTAGTGGGGAAGGCATGTCAGAATCTTTTCTCTACAATGTGTTTTACTATCTGAATAATAATAATTTAAAAAAATCTTTCTTAGGACCAGGCAGTTGTATACTTTAGTTATAATGAATGACTTCATGTTAACCTTGCTAGTTTAGATCATTTCTGAGGGAAAGTATTGTAAATGTTTTTTTCATAACCTTGTTGTGTTTGAATTATTTGTACTTTAATTGTCCAGACAATAAATGAAAGTGTGTAGAATGGCTATGGACTTTCCACATTTTTAACCGTGTTCAGATGTTGTAGTGATCCCAGCCACACCTTCAATGAGGGAGATGTTAGTCTGATCTCAGAAGCAAGGTCTCGGAGACGAATGTCTTGGTTGAACCAGACTAAGAATATTCATTATTTGTTTTTCTCCTTCTGAAGGCAAGAAGGAACCTGCCATTTAAGATGTTTGACACCAAAGACCAAATTGTAACTGTGATTCAATACCTTTATTTGAATGTGGGAGATGCTGAAGGGTTTCTACCATATACAATGTTTTTACACAATGAAAATATTAACTCAGTCAATATCAACTTTAAACAAAAGTAATGAGAATTTCAGCGTTAATATTTTCTAAGTCATTTAGTTTGACTTTTCTATGACCATGCTGTGAATGTCACGCGATATGGAACAGTGTACATACCTGCTGTACAACAGTGTGTGACCACATTCCCAATTTAATTCTTTTCACCATGTTATAACAGTTGATATTTCAGTTGACTTGTTTGAATCCCATTAATGCAAATATTCACTTCATGTTTATGTTCTGTAACATCCACTAATTGAGAATGTGTACCTTGTAAAACTGCAGCATTGAATCTCGTAACAGATTAGGAGAAATATCAGTGGGCTGGATGGACTGTGCAATTTTTCAGCTCCTTCACCTATTAATAAACTCGTGTTTTTGTGAGATTAAGTTACCCTGTTGATTATAATAATTAATTTCAGGCCCCAGCATGAGTTGGTTCTTAAATTTACGGCTTGCTTTATTCATCCTTAAATCAGTCTGCCCCTTCTGTGGTGTAAAATACAGGAAGCAATGGCTCTGTTTAAAGGCTTGGCCCTGCAGCATGCCTTCCATCGATCTACCCATCTCTAGATGTACGCAGACACACTTTAGGGCTTTAACATGCACCAGTCCGGTTCTTTTTTATCTGAACTTACTTTGTTTAAAAAAAAAAAAACAAAACCAAAAACTACCCAGGCAGTAGTGCTTGTAATAGAATGCCACCAGGTACACCACACCATCTGTTCCCTTCACCTGATCTTTTTTTTTTTTTCCTCCTTTCTGCTGTGTACCTCACGTGGCCAGGCCAGCAGTGAGCAGGCAGCATGGGGTGGGCTGGTTAAGGCAGGAGCCTGTCTGTGCTCTGGGGTTTTGCTATTGACTATGAAAGAGCCTAATTTCCTTAAGTAAGTCCACTTCAGGCTCAGCTGCTGTTCTTCAGCATCTTGTTGATTTAAGGTACCCATGTCCCTGTTACGTACTGCACTCATAAACATGCTTACATGAGCTGTACAAAGGCTCACACACCTGTTTAACAAAAGCAAAAAGCCTCTGTTGGTGTTGTGGCTGTGGTATGTAAAGTCCTGACCTGCTTTAAGAGAGCAGTACATCTGTGTGCTGGATAAAAGGGGGTACGGGTGGTGCCTTTACCTGCACCCATCCTGCCTGAGCAGATCCAGAAATTGCTGCTGAAACATAGGCTCTGCTCAGAACCGATGCTCCCTACCACTCACTCAAAGTAATCAAGTTTTATATTCCTTGCATGAAAGGGTAATCACTGTGCAATTAGCAAGCCTGCCACATAAATGGAAAATCACCTGGGGGGTTGGAGTGTGCTCCCTCAGTGCTGTGCTTGGGCTGAATGGGATGGGGTGAGGGTGGGCAGGGGCTGGTGGTGGGAGGGCCTGGAGCTGCTCCTGAGTTTCTGCCATGGGAGCCTGGCTTCTAGTACTATGGCAGCAGGTCTGTCACATGCAGACCTGTTCCTGTTACCGTTAATGGCTTCCATTGGCACTGCATGGGGGCTGGATGCACCCTGCCTCACCCAGGTGTTACTGAGCACTTGGCTCAGCTGTGGGGGCGAGAGAGACAGAAAGGCCCCAGGGACTGTCCCTTTTGCCATCACCTGGAGCAGGCAGGGCTGTCACCTTGCATGTCCCCTTCAGTGGCCGCGATGAGGTGAGGTACAGCCGGGTCAGCGAGCGAGGACTGGGCAGATTAGTTCCCTGCCCTGAGGAGCTCAAAGCCCAGGCTCACTGCACAGCAGTAATTCATTGTTCATTGGGAGCAGAATGAAAGATCAAATCCAGAACATTACAAAAGCTTTGCCGTCTCAGGCTAATCCAGTATTTCTAGTCTAAAAATAACTGACTTCTGAAACCCAGAAGTGATGGAGACAATGCAGCTGAGCTTCAGTAGGCTCTGAAGTGGGCAAAACAAGAGCTGCTGGAAGGAACCAAAAAGCAAAATCCACACACACCTCACAGGGTGCGCAGCCCCTGGCCAATGCTGAGCAGTCGCTGTGATCCCAGGCGTGGTGAGGGGTCACTGCCACCACATGAGGATCACGAGTGCTGGTGTGACAGGCACAGCTGAGGCTGTTGGCAGAAACACTGTGTGCAGGGAACACAGGGACTGACCCCACTCAGGTGTCTCCGAGCTTCTGGAGCTCCTGTTCCCATATCCCGTGCTTCAGAAAGCCTGTTCCCTGTAAATGCACCGGGAAGGGCTGTAGGAAGGAAGGCAACCAGAGGGACAGACACAAAGTCCAATTAACTTAAGCCAACCACATCTGATGTCAGACAGGTTCATCTGTGATCATATTAGCAATTTTCTGAAATACCCTTTCAGCAGAAATAACTGGGAAGAGGATGTGAACATGCACACGTAAGCAGCTGCTTTTCACACAAAGCTTGACATTTTGCCATCTACAAGCTTGTATCACATTTGTAAACAGAGCCAGCACATTTTAAAGAGCTTAAACTATTTTGTATGAAATTTCACTCCAATTTTAAATGTTAAGAGGCTACAAATTATTTCCCATTGAAGCAGCAAAAGATCAAAATCCCGAGTCTGCTACCTGAGCCACTCCCCAGCCAAGTGCCCTCCTTACAGCAGTGGGATCACCAGCCTTGCCCCAGCTCCTGCTGCTTGCTCCCAGGTATATACAGCACAGGGCCGCTTCCTTCTCTGTCCCTCAGACCTAACCCACGCCGTGTGCTGGGTGCAGGATTCCACCCCAGAAGCCATCAGCATTGCACCAAGGGCCACGAGGAGCCAGGATTCCTCCCAGCAGCAGCTGCACAGACCACGCTGCCCTTTCAGACCCCACAAGACTATCAAATAAGGACATTTATTTCAGTAACATAAACACGGAGATCTCGAGCTCTTAGACTGCAAGCAGGACTGGCAGTGCTGCCATGTGCTATAGAGGAGCACTGAGCCTTCTCTTACACTGTGCTTGAGTTGCATGGGTCCCAGCAAAACGATATGCAAGAATTAGCTTTTTACAAACAATGCAATTCTGATTTTAAATCAGCACATGAGACACTTAATTAATTTTGTAGGATAAGGAATCTGTTGCAAATATACAGCAGTACACCCACACATCACCATCTGCTGTGGAGAATTAAATGTACAACTCACAAATGAAATCCTGCAAAGTTGGTGCAAAAAGGTCCTTGCTTGAATTTAAACAAGGCTGTAGAAACCTGCAAACACATTGCGAAAGATCATGAAAACAATAACAAATTTGTCCATCTGTGAGTAGGTTCTAGCAGGGTCGGGTTTCTGTTTTGTTTGTGATGTCTGTTCATTTGCAATAATTGTTGCAACTGACAATGCGAGGCCAATGGGTGAGTTTGAACTCCCGGTGGCTGCAGTCACTGTGGAGGTGCTGCACTTCGCACCTGGTGCTGCAGGTTTAGGGAGAGTAAAAGAAAAAAAAAAAAAGAAGAAAAAAGATGGAAATCCTTTTTTTCCTCTTCAGTTCAGCCGCAATTTTGAAAATTTGGCAAATCTCGCAATTGTTGTGGATGTTTTATTATTAGAATTATTAACAAACACAGTTCTACTGAAGAGAAGAAAAATAAACATCAACAAATACTGCTGCCATAAAAAAAATTCCAACAAACACAAATATATCTGTTGTATCCCTTTGACTCCATTGAAGCCCGGTGTTCCCATTCTAGTATTCCCTCCTCATTTTTTAACACACTAATTTAAGGTGTGCTCTTAATTTTACACCTGGCAGAGCCACACAGTATCGAGTCTCGTGTCCTGCGCTCCCACCTGTCCCATACTGAGGCAAGGGGCAGAGTTTGGGATATGGCACTGAGCTGAATTGCTATTCATAGCCAAGAAGGGCGATGGCTTCTGTGGGCCGAGGCTGCCAGCAAAATGTGCCTCGTTGCTCGGTACAAGAGCTGCCTCAAGGCACACGCATACGATGCTACCAAACCCATCAGCATCTAGAAATCTACACCACATCCCCAGCAACCCGTGAGGTCATGCAGGAAACACAGGGCACAGCTTCCCTGTGCCCCAGCCACCATGCGGTGTTCCTAAGGGACAGAATTTTTCAGGAAGTGAGAAGACTCCCTAAACTCGTTCTGAGGTGTGCGTGCTTTGTAATGTGTTTATCCCCTCACACCTGGGAAGGGCTCTCAGCACACACACAAGTATAATTTATGCTAAGGGGCCCGTTACATGTTTTGCTCAGATAAAGTGTATCGGTAATTAAGAAATGCAGCATCAGAGGTGCAACGTGCATGTAAATGTGCAGAAGGGATTCTATCAACTGAACGAACGCCACTGAAGAGTATTCAAAATCTCAACCTAATCAGAAACCTACGCATATCTATATGTATTTATATCAATATCACAAACCCTGTGACATCCGCAGCACTGCTAACATTCTGACGAGAAAGCGACTGAACACAGCTGCCTTGGGCAAACTTGCATGCATAAAAAATGAAGTGACTTGATTAATCAGTGAAAGTTGCTGAATCATGGGCTCGCAGCCATGCCTGCATAGCCTTGGCTATTGGTGGGGAACAGTCAGCGTGGGATTTAGATGAATTTCCATCAGCTGGTCCATGAGTCTATATGTGGCCCTTATCTTTGCCAGCATTTTGATGAGAAATATAACCTCTGTCCTGAAAAATGAGCCTTGTCAAAGGGGTAGAAGTGTGTAAAGGGAGGAAATCCAAACAGAACTGTTATGAGAAAACATATATTTGAAGAAGAGAAAGGAAAGCTGTGAGCAAGAAAACCCTGACTCTACTTGGAAGCCACCTCGAGCGAAGGTGGTGGAAACTGAAGGTAAATCCCTACTTGAGCAAACCACATCAAATTCAGCAGTGTCACCAAATGAGCAGGAATAAAGGTGCGCTATGGCACTATGGGAGGGAAGCAGAGGCAGCCAGGCAGTGCAGCCAACAGAAAGGTGCCTTGTCAGAGTCACTTGGACAGCAGTACAGCCACAACAGAAATATGGGAGCACTTCTGGGTCTCCAGGGCACAAACTACTTTGCCGTGACTTTCCAAAAGCCAGAAAGGCCAAGGAAAAACATCAGGAGCAATTTTTTCCAGAAGAAGAAAAAAAGACAAGATAAATTTCTAGAGAAAATATTAGTGTGACAGTCACCACAGAGGCTCACTGCACAGCACATCCTGCTCTGTGTCTTGCAATCGTCTTCCCCTCTCAGGAGGATGGAGGCTCTGGGAGAAGGGCCTTCCTTCTGTGCCAGCCTGTGTTTGGAGAAAACAAAAAACTCAGAACCGTGCTTCACAGGGACCTGCAGGGCCGCACCTCAGTTCCCTCTGCCTTCTTGCCCCACAGAGCACAGCACAGAAGCCCATGATGGCACATCTGCCAAACCATCCCTGCCAGGCAGCCGGTCAGAGGTTTGGCTTTGCTTTTTCAGAGCATGCAGGGATTGTCCTTGAATCAGCATCTAGAGCAAAGGGAAAAGAAGGGCAAGCAGGCTTTGTGCCAAACCCTGTCCCTTTCCTTTACACTGACTGTGCTGCACTTGTGAATGTTCACATTAACGTATATTATATATACAATGAGTTCATGTGCCAGTAATAGAAGAGATTGTCAAGCTGCAGTATCTTATCTGTGAAAATATTTTGTCAGCTAAAATGAAAAGAAGAGACAATGCTGAACAGGTTGTTCCCTGAGCTAGAGACCAGTACCTCTTCGGATACTCACATATATACTTCAGTATGAACTGCATGTGTATTTTCAATATTAAAAGATAAAATATAGTTCTATGCCATGTTACAAACAAAGTTTGTGCAACAGAAACTGATTTTTACAGCTAAGTTGAAACCTCTTGAGAATAGGAGGTTTATAATGGAAATGCTGACAGACTCTTAACTGTAGCAGTGGGATCTTCCCTGCTATTATGACCAGATAAACCAACAAGGTAATTCAATGCAGTGTTCCAGCTCTGAGACACTAACATACTCCTCCTGGTCCCAGGTGCTGGGGGAAAGTTAAATATAAAACTTAATGAAAGCACGGTGACTGACTGCGGCGCTGGGAGTTGTCCCTGTGCCAGGAACTGGAATTGCATCCCGCAGAGGTGCACACAGTTGCTGGGGCCTGTTGCAGCCTTCCTAGCTCAAGTCACAGTGCCCTGTAATGAAGCTGGCAGAGAGCTCACAGATACAAACCCACCCACTGCACTTGTAGCAGGCCAAGACATGAAGAGGAGTGCAGGGCACTTCCAACGCCTACAGCACGAGGGGCTGCTGGCAGAGACCTGCACTGCTCCCTGTGAGACTGCTCCCAAAGCCTTCAGTTTAGCAACCAGGAGGTGGGGACACCAGCTCCTCCAGCAAGCAGCAGCTGTGGGGAGCTGGGGCGTGTCTGGCTGCGCAGCTCTGGCTCTGTCCCCTTTCGCTGTCTGGGAGGCAGCAGCGGGGTTGTGCCGAGCTGGCAGCGGTCTCCAGCTCGGGGCCGAATAGAGGACAAAGCTGGCGGCAGCGCTCGCCATGCTTTAACACCCAGGAAAGCAACGTCTGCTGCCCCTTTTTGCAGCACGTATAAAATTACCAGGGCTTCAAGGAGGCGCACACGGTGCTCCACCTACGCACGAATCCTGAGCTGCCTTCTTGAGGTCGGTGGGCTGGTAGCACTGCCTACTGTCAAGACCGTCTGACATTCCCAATTACAAGACCCTACTTTCAGCTGCTTATAACTGTCATATTTTGACCAGTAACTTGTCATTTTCCATTCTGGGCATCTGCCTCAGGCTGAATTTTTTTGGAAAGCTTCAGCCAAAACAATATAGCTATTCCCAAGGGCAAGGCCAGGGAACAATGCACTGTTTTGTAATGGTAAAAGAGAAAAAGAACTGACATCCTCTTCTTTAAGATGCACCACGTCTCCTCATGCTTTGGATAGGGGAGCAGAAATTTAGCCGACTTGTGACCTTTGTATTAAGGATGTTCCTTTCGTTGCTGCTGTAAAAATCCATGTAAGTGCGGCCAAGTGAGAGCACTTGAAAAAAATCCAACCCGACTTCCTCAGTAAAGACTTTCTGCAGTGGGAAATCCAAAAAACATTGCAGATCCTGTCCTGCAGCGCTTGCCTGCCCTGCAGCTCACCCCAAACAGGACAGTCCCTTCCAGCCCCCACAGAGCTGCTCACACAGCACTACCCTCAGCACAGCCTCACACACCATAGGTTACCGGGTATTATCACCTGGCTAGAGCATCAGAGCGAGATGTTCCCCATGGCTCCATCACTGTGCTGTGGACATGGAGATCACTTGTATTCCAGCATCCAGACCACGAGGGGAATTAATTCAGCATTGCTCACATAGGAGAGACTCAGGCCAGGTTCCGGGAGGAACTGCAGCCACAAGGAGTGGTAGGGACAGTTTGGTGGGCTGGGTGAAGACAGTGGGGCCAGGCAGTGGGGCAGGGGTGGGAAGCCCAGTGCTGAAGAGTGAGAAGGGGACTGAGTCTTGGGAAATAACAGTGGGGGTTGAGACCATCACAGCAAAGAGAGAGACCTGGAGAAAGGATGAGACACGAGGAAGTAGGCAGAGTGATTGGCACCAACCGGCACTGCTGGCTGTCCAGGACCAGCAATGGGCTGCAGGACCCCAAGGCTCACTATCAGGGGCTGCCAGACGATCCATGTGATCCTGCCATGCCCGGTGGGAAGCGGCAGCTTTGCATCCCCAGCACCGCATGGCTTTTCTGGGTTCACATCCCAGCAGCAGGAGCTCCGTGCTCTGGCAAGCAGATGCCAAAATGAGCAGCATACATTTAGCAGCCCCATGCAAAACGTCAGGGTTAAACGACTGTCGCAGGCTGACGGAGCAAGAGCTGGCAGCAGCCACGTCTGTGGGACACCATTCAGCCGCCTCATCCAGGACTCTTCCCCGTGCCCACTGCATTCATCACAGCCCTCTCAGCTTCCACAGCGCACAGATAAGCAACCTGCAGATAGAAAGTGTGACACTCAGGGATTTCCTACATGTATGGGAAATTCCAGTCTTTCAATATGTCCCCTGAACAGTGAAATCTGGATGAGAGAAAATGGAGGGTATTCTCCTCCTCAGAACTGTAGTTAAACGGTGCACCGCCTTTACTAAAAGCTGATGTTTACTACTGCAATACATTTATCTTTAAGCTCAGGTCATCTGCTGTAAAAAATTACTCAGACCATTAATTTTGGAAGCCAATGCTGAGAGATCATGAATGTTAAGAATTCTAATTATATTGGGTCTAGGAAATTTAATGAATAAAAGAGACTTTTCATAAGCATCTCAAGCCATAATATTTTAATGCTATTGGCATTAATTAAAATATCTGGAATTTTTAAAAGAACTCCCTCCCTTTTCCTTTAAATTTTTTACTTCTATCGCTGGAACAGCTAAAGCCATGAAAAACAATGTTCTTTGTGGTTGATCATCTCATTTATAATCATGTCATGGCAGGAACAACCTTTTGCTGAAATTCTGTTTATGCTTCAAAAATTTCCCCCTAATAACTCTGTCCCCATCCCCCTCCCCATCACCAGCATGCCCAGATTTGTCTGCGCAGGGCTGTGAAGATAAAAGTCCAGATGATTTGGCACTGTACAAGGGACTGAACTCCCTTCAGTGTCTGATTAATGGTACTATCCATCTCAGAAAATAGTGATTCCCTCCTTTACAGCTTAGGGGAAAAAATAGACTAACCTTTGAATTCATACTCCATCATCTTCCTCTGACATTTGTGGCTTTCTGCAGGACACAGGGCTGCAGCAGAGCAGCAGTAGTGCAGTTCCCATGCTGAGCATTACCGGGAGTGATGAGGACACCCAGTCTTCTGCTTCAAGGGGCCAGGGGATGGGTTCGGTGCCCTTTGCAGAAGTACTGGCTTTGCAGGAGATGCAGATGCAGTGCAGGGCAGGCAGGTCATGCAGCCTTGCTTCCTGCTATGTACACTGCAACCAGTTGCAGCTATGCTGAATGCAAGGAGAGAGCACTGCCATGACTCTGAGCTCTATGAAGGGGGCTTACATCCTAACTCGAGAGTTCACATGAGCCCAGAAACATCAAAGGCTCTTTTTGTCTCTTCTTAAGCTCGCAGGTTTTTATTTGGATCTTTTTTGTAAGTATCTAAATATACACTCACTTGCTGGTTATTAATAGTGGGACCTCACCTTATTTGATGCTATTCTCACTTTTCTGAGTGTCTTATGAAAGGAGGGACGCAGGAACTGCCATGTGCTGCTTAGCCACTTGGCTTGATGGAGAATGGAGTTTTCCAGCAGCTGGAGGCATGGGAGCTGCTCCTTGTGCAACCATCATCTGGGCAGTGGCACATCAGGCGCAGTGCAGAAAGCTGCCTCCCTTCTGGGGCACTTAACCAGGTATTTTCACTTGAAAAGGCCAAAACTATGGTTGCCTGAAAAGTGAAAACAGTATTTTCTGATGGATCAGGGGAAGCATGGTTTTCACTAGAGCAGCAAATAACAAAAATAGGAGGTTGCTTTTTATTTCCACCAAATTGGGCACAGTCTCCTCTGTCTCTGAGGCACTTGGCACAAAACAATGCTGCTCCTGTTGGGATGCTGCACACCAGTGCATTGCAGAGAGGAGGCAGGTCACAGTTCCCTGGCAGCATTTCCCAATCCACACAGATATGCCGATTCAGCAGACTTCCCAGCTCGCTGTGCTGATGCCTGCGCTGGGCACAGCCAGGTGTCACACAGGTGAGGCTGCACACGAACATGCAGGAGGCCCAGAGGGCTTTATCTGTTTTCTCCATGCGGCTGAGAGAGCACTCGAAGGCGCCCGCTGGCTTTGTATGTTCGGCGCCGTGGAGAAGAAAATTGATGTGGGAACTGCAGATGGCTTCAGTGTTTCAGGGCAATCCAGGCTGCCTTCTGGTGCAAACAGAACTGATATACTCTTAAGAGCTTAACTTTACTGACCATTATATTTTATTTCATTATTCAAATGCAAACACTGAGCGAGCATTTTCTCAACATGCCCAGTCCTTTCAGGTGGAAAGAGGTGAGAACCGTTTGTGCATCCTTTCAGTTGTTTTAGGACTTCACGTGATTTCAGCAAGCTTTTCTTCCTGATGTTTTCCCATGCCCTGGGATCCAGCACCATCTTCTCGTTTACTCTGCACTCCAGTGCTATCAGCCATCCTCAAGTGTTTGTCTCATCACCTCTGAGACTGCTCCCCTACCCGGGAAAACAATGAGGGACAAACTTTCTGCACTCTTCAGGTTTTTCTCCCAAATAAGCCAGAAAATAATGTTTGGCTCCTATTCTTAGCTAGCTGTGGACTCCCTGCTGAGACCCCCTGCCCTGTCAAATGCTGACTAATCGTGCCTGCAGCAGAAGTAATCCAAACCAGGGAGCTGTTCAACAGCAGCAGAAGGATCCATTAAAACAGATTATGCTCTCTGCTGCCTTTCAGCCCTCAGATGAGAGGCTCAGCGCTGAAGCGCTGCCCTGAGGCACACGTACCCAGCAAAGCCACCCTGCAGAGTCCCCTTGGCAGCTCTGTGAGGCTCTTGCCTTCAGCAAGTGGCACAATTCAGGCCAGTGAGGTCTGTGTGTGCCGAAGGACCAGGGCTCCGAGGTGATGCTCACGGGCATAGTCCTGGAAACTGCTGGGATATTATTGTTTAGCTTCCTTATCCTTGGCACACAGGCAGCAAAGCACCTCTGTATTTGATTTGATCTCTCCTCTGAATCTTCAAGGGGTGCAAACCCCTATAGGATTCAGTCCCTAGAGAAAAAAAAATGCACAGTAATTATATCCTGGAGGTAACTTAGTCTCAAAACTGAGGCTGCCAGGCAACAGGAAAGGCCCAGGCCTTGATGAGGAGCAGGATTCCTGCCAGATGCTGGGACAAGCTGCTGGTGTTCACAGCCCTGACCTGGGGGCAGCTCAGCCCCAAGCTCTCTGGCTGCCCTAGGCACAAGGCCAGCCCTGTGGGTTTGGGTATCCCTTTCAAGACTCTGTCTCAGGCTCAGCTTTTTCTTCCAATACCGATTTCTGGAAAAATCTGTGCCTCTGTCTCTCCACCAGCCAAGTATGGGCTCTGTGGCAAGATATGCTTCTCTAGCCACTGCTGCTCAGATCCTGAGTCCTCTTTCCTCTCCGGAGGTGCCCATCTCTCAAAATGAACCTCAGGGCTCTTCCATTCAGTGCCTCAGCCCAAGTGTCACTCCAGGCATTATTACTCTCGGGCTAATGACACCAGCCTGGCTGCTAGATTCATATCCTTCCTTCCAGCCAGTAGAACAAAGTATGCAGTCCCTGTCACATCTCTGAGCTTAATGCAGCCATCTCTAGCTGGGTTGTGGCCACTGCTATTAACACACTGCTGCTCTGCAGTGTGTCAGAAAGGTGACACAAGCTAGAGGATGAAGGACATTGATAACACAGAGTTTCCTTGGTTGGACAGTGAATAGCCACTCCTTCTGCTCTGAAAAGCACCACCCGCACACGTGGCTGGAGCTTGCAAGGCTTCCTCTGCCCACCTTATTTAATTGTGTGACATGAAAGCCACAGCCTGAGACAGTAGGACAGGCATTTGCAGAGCGTATCTATTTACCTTGCAGGTTTTTAAACCTACAGAATTCAAATAGGCTATGTAAAGCAGCAAAATCTACACAATTTAAATTGGCCTGACTTCTGAAGGCTGCAGGTTCCAGGACCTGAAAGAAAGCCTGCAGCTAGACTGAGTAACCGAGGGAGGTCCTTTCAGCATACAAAGACCAACTGAAATTCAAACGTACCTTTACGCCTAGTTTTTATCTAATTTCAGTTTCCCACAAAATAATGTTGCCCTAGAAATAAAATTCCCCCATATGTCTGCCACAGCTCTACAATGGCCATTTAGCGGAGCAGTAAAGCAAAGCACCAGGTACTTGACAGCTCTCTTTGTGTCACTCCCAACGTGCCTTCTAATTCTAGAGGGCTACTGCCATGTACTTCAACAGGGTTTCTTTGCTTTCCTGAAGCAGTTACATGACTTAAGTTTGGTCATCTTTTCTGCTAATAGGAACTGTATATAGGAACAGGACACATGTAGAAAGCCCTGCACATTAAAATCCAGCTAGCTCAGGACACCAGTAATAGGATCTACGCAGCTCTGTAAAATGAATTTTTATGATTTTCCCAGCTTAACATGGTAGCATTAATATTTCATTACTAGATTTCACTATGATTTTGGTTCTGTTACTGTCTCAACCAATTTATTGCTTGAGAAGGTTATTTTTAATCTTCAGCAATAACCAAGAATATACCCTCAGAAAACCTTTCCCAATGTGGAATTTCTTTGCTATTTCATCGTAATTGAGGTGATGATGTATCCAACAGCTCTTTACAAGAAAAAAAGATATACAGCATTCTTAAGGGGGCGGGAGGGAGGCTTCTCTCTTAGTTTCTAGATCAAAAGTTTGTATTATCCACTTGTCTTAATTTTTAATTATGGTATTTCTGACACTAAGAATGGAGAGAAAGAGTTAAGAAGATGTGGTCTCATACAGTGAGGTTAGGTTCAGCTCTGAGTTCCCCATCCAGCTGGCCTCTAAGGTGCTGTAGCACTATCGCTCCAGTGATTTGCCTTAGTAAAATGAAGGTGTTTGTTCGGACTCTACCTCCATGAAGGTTGAGAGTATAAAGGCACAGGCCAGATTTGTTATTCTCTAGGCATGTAATGTAGGACCCTGTCCCTCAGAGCCAGCCCTGGGAGCCAGAGAATGAGAAAAGGCCAGTGGCTGCCCCAGAAAGGTATGGGGATATACAAAATGGGAGAGGGGTGCAGGGAATTCTCTACGTGAAGAAAAACTACCTCTTCACTGCCCTGGAAATCCAGGCTGTTCCCAGGCAAACAAAGAGAGGCACAGGACTGCCAGCCCAGTCCCATGGCAGAGGGTTTGCCTGATCTGAAACATTCACTCTGTGCCAACAGGTCACCACAGGGACTCCTGCCTGATCTGCTCAGGTTCTTCTCTGAATTCACCATGGAGAAGTATAGTTGCGCACAGTTCTTCCTTCATATGTACCAAAACGACATACCAAAGCCCATACTGGTACTCCACCTTTGAAATGCATCCTCATCACAGCAAAAGCACAGTGCTGATGCAGTGGCTGTAGGTATACAACTTGGCAGAGCATTAATATCTGTAGACAATATTTCAAGACACTGATTCAACAAGTTTCGATACGAAAGCCTCATAGCGGTCTCTCTGAACACCACCTCATCCTCCTCCTCTCTCAACCTCTGCAAGAGCCCGGAGGATGGCCCTGTTCCTCCTTCTCCATCAGCTTATCCAGAAAATATCTGTTCTTCCCCTTTGTCATATCAGCACAGCTGCAGTCACAGCAGCACCTAGCCCAGCAACAGCCTGAAAGGATCACTGTGGTACACATCACCAAATAAGCCCGAAGTTTCAGTGCAGTGCATATAACAATAGCGACACACATCAACAGCACTCTGTCAGATCTCAGTACATTTAAGGTACCTGCATTTTGAGGTGTTCTACTGTTCAAACATTTCTCCTAAAATTCCTTCTGTGGTAATCATAGCTCTTCTAATTTAGAGACTTAAAACTGGTTCAAAGCAGAACTGAAGGACACAAGTATTGCATTCTGACATTTCACAGTTCTCTAAAATCTACCAGCTCACTGCTGAGCGATCCCAGACAGAATAGATATAAATGAGTGCATCAGTGTTCGTAAAAGGATGTTTTGAGGAGAAACCAGGAGGTGGGCTCACCATTATCCCTTTAACAAAGTCCAGAAATGGCAACAATCCAAATCAAATGGCGAAACTTTGACACTTACAGCACCAAACAACTTGTAAAAGCTTTCCTCAATTCTAAATACTCTGTATATTCTTTATGGGAAAGATGAGCAACAGAGCAGACTTCCCAGCGAAATCATTTTCTCCCATAATCTTTCCTGATCTGAGAATTGCAACGAGTGCAAGGAAATTACAAGCTGCTGTAAAAATTACAGAGACTAAAACTACCATTTTATCCTGCATCAGAACAATTTTAACATTGTTAGAGGAATACATCTTAGCAATTTTAAAATTATTTGAATCATGACAGAAAGACTCACAACTGCAATATTTATCTTTCAGATTCATCTTAGGGTGTTCCTGAAGATGTGTGAGATGTCACATTATGTAGCATTTTTGGGGGACTGGAGAAAGTCACTTTGACAAGTAGCACATGTAAATTGCAGCCATTGATTACGGAGGATTTAATTTTATCTATTCTGTATTCATGGTACAATAAATAAAAAAGACTTCAGTGGTCACTGTAGGACTGCAACAACTTCCACAGAAATGCAATTTATAGTTGCACATTTTTTAACAGCGAGCTTTGGCATACATTTGATTAAATTCTGCTTTCCAGAGCACTTAATGAGAATTCTAATTCTCTGGAGATTTCTGTAGGCATGACAGGTAAAGAGGAGTCTATCAAGTCATGGCTGTGATTGTTAGTGCAAGGAGCTGGCTCCTTTGAAGAAAAATAAAATTCATAAGTATGCATACATATCTTTGAATATTGCCAAGATACGTATTGGCAGAGCAATAAATAGTACAAGGATTTATTACCTCTCTATTTATCGATGCATACAACTCCACGACACTTGTGAGGTACAGCGACACTCAGGAACGTGTTTGAACTTAGTGGCTCCAGCAAATCATATTCGCTTTGGGTTCTGTCAAAGAATCTGAGATCGATTCAATCTCTTAGTATTCAACAAGTCATCTCATTGCTTTCCCTGCATGCCTGATGGGGAATGCCTAGGAACCAAAGTCGTCTCCTGGCTGTAGGCCACCTACTGCTGTAAATAAACAGGCTAAAACAGCAGAATACCTTTTTCTTACCTACTTCTTTTGGTATCATTTCACTTCTGCTCTCAGATCATGTCCATTTTTATAAGGACTGTCTCATTCTCACGATCTTCTCCTTGAAGCAGCTCGGCATAAAGTTTCATCCTTCTTGGTAGGAATTCCGTGGATCTCCAGACAGTATGGTTCATTCCTATATAAATCTGTAGCCACAACCCTAGGTGGAGCAAATGGAGAGCTGTTAAATTCAACAGAGAATTTATTTTCAGAAGAGTTTTGTCCTTGCCCACAGAGCTAGGAGAAAGACAAAACCTCCCGCCACATAAGCTGTTAGGAGAAACTCCTCGGAGCTGCAGAAGTTCAGCTCTAATACTGTGGAGGGTATCTGCACGATGTAGCTGAATGTACAGTGCACAGCTCACGTGGGTGGTCCTGAGCTGCTGTGCTCTCACACTGAACACAACAGTTTGCCTTATGGCAGCCTTCCTTCCCCTTGGCCTGCTGATGAAAAGTGTGAGCAAAATCCTGAATATCTCAGTTACTGGGGTGTTAAGTTGTGACGGGAAAGTAGCCTAGTCATAGAACACAATCTGCAGATTTCAAGTTAACTGAAGAGCTCAGTATTTTATGTCCACTTCTCAGATGGGGAACCATGGCAATACAGGCGAGAGTTCTGCCACTCAAAACAATTGGGCCAGCAGTAAAAGTGGGAGAAGCTGTACCCCAACGCTCAGTCATCAGGTCCCAGTATCAGTCTTGCAGTGGGTATACTTTCCCTGCTGTCAGTACCATTAGTCCTGGAATTAAACTCCAATCAGAATCCTAAAGAATATGAATGTACATAATAAACCTTAGTACTTATTATTTCAGTTCTCACTATTTGAACTCAGCTATTTTTAATACTGACCAATGCTCGGTAACTAATTCTTAAACTGGAATTAAAAATAAAATAAAACACAGAAACAAAAAGAAAAACAAAGCACCTGCAAAGAACAGATTAAATATAGCTTGTGCTTACGCTGATTTCCAGAAATAGGTTAATAAACACTGCTTAGATGAAAGGAGCCTGAAGCGTTAAGGAAAGAAATCGGGTCTCACTTAAGTGATCTTTTAGCAGGAATCAAATTAACAAATATAACACGGATTGCTGACAAGGTACTTGATCATTCTCTGCAGTAAGGATTTTTTTATGTATATATTATATTTATATATAGATTTATATGCATGAGTTTGTGTACGAGCTGATTCCATTAACACTTCATTTGAAAATGATAAATGGCATTTTTATTTAAAAAGAAAATATTAAAAAGTCCTGATTTGCTACAGTAAGTTAGAATATATGACATTACCACGACATGCTGTATTTTTTCTCCCTTAAAAAACACAAGCCTTCAGTGTAGGACTATGCTAGTAGGAAAGTATACAAACATTTTATTTAGTCCATAGGCAATTTTCCTCTAATTCGATCTGAAATGACACAAAGTATTTTTCTGTAGGAAGGTGGAGGACAAAATAAAAAGGGAGACATAAAAGAGACTTAATGAGATCGTGGAACTCTTTCTTAAGCAGTACAGCATCTTAATTTCTGGTAAATTCAAGCAACCTCCATCTGGGGGTTGATTCTGTCAGTCTGTATCTACGTCTGTCTGCCTTTATCCATCTCTCTAGGCATTCATCACCGTGGTTTGGGAGCACCACTGAAGGAAAGAGGAGCGCTGCATGCAGCATAGCTGCAGAATCCAGCCCTTATTTGACAATGATCAAGTCTGACATTGACAAGCACTTATACCCCATTCTCTGTCTCTATTTTTTTTTGCCTCGGATACACGTGTTGTCTGGCAAAATTTAAAAATAAAACATTAAATGCTACGCTGTGGTCAGTTCTCGTGTGCCTCTGCAGTGCGGGGGGGAGGGAGGGGAGGGTGGAGGCAGACACAGCTCAGCCTTCTGCACCACTCCAGCAAGGTCAGCCAGAACTGCTGCGAGAGCAGAGTTGCTGCCACCCAGAGCACGTGGCTCCCTGTAAAAGATGTTTCCCTCTCAGAAGTAAATCACCTGAAAGGTCCAAGAGAGGCTGAGGCATTACTCCCACTGATTCAGGCAGCAGATCTAGCTGGCCACACCCCAATGTAACTAGCTCCTGAGCCTCAGGGCTCTCTGAAAATTTTCCATCAAAACTTTCCTGGGAAGTATCTGATTTCTTTGAAAATGTCAGCATGTTTTTATTTCATTCTTGCTAGACAAATTGAATAATGGAAATGGAAGAGATATGAGCAGAAACGCGGAAAAAAGTAATGGCTAGGGGAAGGAAAATTGTTCAGTTTGTCAATGAGAAGCCAATATTTTCAGCTAAGTATTCTGGATTAAAATTGTACTAACAGAATATTTGGGGAAACACACCACTTATTTATGAGCAGCCCCATTTCAACTCTTTATGGACTACAGTTGATTGCTTCTCTCTTCTCAGTACCAAGGAGATGGGTACAGGCAAAACACTCCCCCAGTCTCCAAATTTGCTGAGCCTTTAGAAGTGTAACCATCCTGCTCTGGATCAGCAGTGCTTGGGTTTCATCTAAGGGGACTTCAGAGTTAAAGGCTGAAATGGTTTTGTGGGAACATGGAAACAGAATGAATGAGAACAAGATGACTGAACAGAGATAACTGACCTACAGAGCCCAGTCTGCTGTTACAGCATGAAGATGTGTTGCTGAATCCCTCAGATGTACCCATTTCCACAACTAAGAGTGCTTTTCCCCACAGCTCCAGTTAAATGCTTTTCCAGAAACCCATATCTTACATTAGAAACTCTTTGCTAAAATACAAGGTAAAATTACTGATGAGTGGTTTACTGTTAGTTAAGTATCAATATTATCAAAGCTTAAAATGTTCCTCTTCACTCCCATCATGTTTATGGCTGTTTCCTTAAAGCCCTCAGTATGCTATGGTGCATTGTCTATTCCCCCATCAAATTATTCACCTTTTCTCTGCTCCTGCTCTAGGCTGAATTTCTTTCAAACTCTAGTGGCCAAAGTTGTTCTCCACATTCCTGGGGAAGTCTTATCAAAGTCTTCTGCAGTCCTATTTTGACTGGAAAGGCTTCTTCTGAAATAGTGCCAAAATATATGCCCAATTCTCCTGTATCAGTCCAACTAACAAGCCTTACCTTATATTAGAAATTGTCATTGGTCCCCAGCTACATGACCTTGCTACTTGACCTGTTGAATGTAATCCCATTTATATTTCCCCAGTCCTTGAGGATATTTTATTTGTACGGTCTGAGACTCCTTGCTATTGACAATTCCCTCCCAACTTAAGCCATCAGCACATTTCTCTAGCAGGTTCTTATTCTTTTTGTGCCTAGCTGATTAATGAAAATATTAAGGGATATAGGTCCCCAGAAAGTGACTTCAGAAACTCCATTTTTATCTCCCTCTAACCTGGTATTTCTTCTTTCAACATCATCTGTTATCTCCTTTAGCCAGTTCCTACCCATTTTACAATTCTGGGTATAATCTTCATTTTTTCCAGTCAAATGATTCTCCATGTAGCTCTGTGTCAGATGCTTCTCTCACAGTGGATATACATCACATCTATTGCTATGTTATTTGTCTAAAAAGATCAGGATAATCTAAAGAAAGATTATCAAGATAATCCAGTAAATCTGCTTTCGGTAAACCGATGCTGTGTTTATCCCACTTCTTCCATTTGCTGTGTTTTCTATTACTCCTCTTTCCAAAAGCCTTGCATATTACTGATGTCACGCTAATATACCTACACCTAACTAGATTACAGATTTTCCTGTCTTAAACATAGGAATTGTGTCTGAAATTTCTCATACCACTCCTACTTGAACATATTCCAAAATATCCTTTAAGTACAAATACAGTTTCAAATGTCAGTTCCTTCAAACTCCTGTGACACAAATCCCAAGAAACAGCTCCTTGATTTTTGCGTCATTTCCATTCTTCCGTGAAGCCAATTTTTTCCCATTCAAGTTCAGAGTCATTGTCCAAATTGAACACTGAAGCACACAAAATCATCAAATTTTTGGAAATCATCCGTGCTATCGTTAAACTCATCCCCTCTTAGCCATCCACACTGTTTCTTTCCTCACTATCATCCAGTCTTGATTGTTAAAATACCCTACCATATATTTTAACTTCTTTTTCCAGTTCTACATTGACATTAAATCTTACCTTTGCAATTTTGGACCTTAGGTTTCCTGTTGATCAGTGTATTTCCATTTCTGGAGGACTGCCATTTTTGAAGTTACAGAATTTTCTTTCAGTAGAAATATCTGTAACAGAGCAATATCAGAAGAACATTTATTCTAAAGCATTGCCAAAATTTGTTATTCCCTATTATACGGCATAACGCAATTTCTTTATACTTACTTACTTCAATAGTGCCTTATATTTGAAAAGTGTTGCTTCACAGGTTCAGTACAGTAGATTTACTGAAGCCTAACGTTCATGTCTGATTGGAAAGCAAACTTCTTACCCTGCAAGCAGTTGATACTGCGGATTCTGCATGGCCCACCCGCTATGCATATTGATTGGGCTAAAATGTAACCATGCAAAGTGTAGCTGCAGCTGGAAATGTCTCTCAATCAAAACAAGACTCCTGGATCCAGATTTAATCTTTCTCTGACTCTGTATCAACTTTGCAAGTCAAAAGAGGGTTTCACTAATAGTCACCTTTGAAAGCTGGCTTTCAGATCTGCAGTCAAACTCAGCCTTTATTTTCTTCTCCCTAATCACCAGCACCACAGACTGCATAATTAGCAAGTGAATGACAATTCAGGGCCTGCTGAAAAGCCCGAAGAGTGAGTTCATTTGATGATCAGGCCTTTTAATCGAAATTGCAAAGAGGATATAGCAATCTACCCCTTCTCCATAGCAATTTTGACTTTGTAAGGCTCTGAGCATAGAAGTATATTGTGGGGTCTGATGGAGTTTTTGTTGACTAAAGGAAAAACAACTCTCTAAAATAAACACTTGTCAAACCTTCAAGGTAAACCATGAGGCTGCACATTTGCAAAACCCTTTCTCTGAATACAGACATCCTTGGAAAGGCTCAAAGTTCTGGAAGTTTCCAAGTTTACAGGTTTTTGGAGCGCACTGCAATCCCACAAATTCCCAGCTTATTTGTATCCTGACAAAGGTTAGACTCAAATGCAGTATGGATCTTGTTTCACTGGAAAACTGATGCATTACCAAAACATCTATTCGTAATTCCTAATATTGGGTATAATTAGAAATGCTCTATGGTGATTAATCATTTGCCAATCATTCTTCTGGGCTATATATGAAAAAAAATATCCTATTGCATCTGTACTAAAGGGCAAAGCATTTGTCTTAAGACTCGGTTTAAATATAAATCCATTACTGAATTCTATCTCATATTAAAACCAAGGATTAAATGCTGTGACAAATTAGGGTCTGAACTCCAAAGCACCATGTGAAGAGTAAGACCATACCTGCACAGCCAAACTGGTGTGGCTGTTGTGGTGTGTAGTATTATAGATTATTTTGTACAGCTATTCACAATTATCTATCCCACTAGATTATTTACGAGTACTGGTGTCAGAATAAAGTCACGTTTGCATATAACTAAATTATTTTGGTGTAACTTTTTCATATATATACAGTATACCAGAACACCTGTGCAATTCATACACATGATGCTTGATTATAACTGCTAGGATCCCATGGAAAATAAGTATCATCTCTAGGTTTCATACACAGGCATTGAAGCTTACAGGATAAAAGGTTTATTTGATACCACGACTGGGATATTGCTGCCAATATGAAGTTCACCATTCCAGCCCCACATAAGTGGACAGTTCACTTCAGTATGACATATTTCTCTAACTCATTTAAAATCCTAAATCCTGGCCCCCCCCCCAGAAATTCAGATTATAGTTTCTCTGTGCAGTTGGAATTAATTATCATTAAACATAGCTCCAATCATAATTTTAAGTACCTTATAATAGTATGCAGCAATACCCCTGCTTTTATACCACTGAAAAGGCTATTCCTATCTTAACACTTAGAGAAGATTATGGATGTCCTATATCCTTGGTACTGATTTACCACCTCAGTTAACAGGAATATGTTACTAAGTTAAGTGGTTTATATCTATTTTACTTTATTGAAGTATTCTCTAGGTGAAGAAGTGTGTTTCTCCTGTACGAATTACTACCCAGTTTCCATTAACAAGATGGCAAAAAAACACATTATCTAGTGCTTCAGCATTTCAGGTAAATCTGTTTGTTTTGTTCATTGGCTCAGAAAGTGGAACCTTTATTCAGATAACCAGAAGGACAAATATAACAAACTGAAAAAAAATTAACTGCAAAATACACTGCTTGGATAATGCAACTTTTAGCAAAATCTGTCATAGATTTTGCTTTGATTCTTGTCTTCTGTTTCATTTAGAATTCCCAGCCTTTCATTATTAAATTATAACCTACAAACTATTAGAATTTACCAATTAGAACTGACAGATACTTTCTCAAAGTGAAGTGTTGATTTATTACAAAAAAAGGAATTCACATCCCTACCCTTCACACGTAGCCAGCATCTGCCCAGCTTACTCAGAGTAGCTGCCAAATTTACCAGCCCATGCTCTCCCATGACCATGTACAGTGTGAGGTGTCGGTGTAACACACTTGTTGAGGAGATAAACGCAGCTTCAGGATGTATCCAGGAAGGTATTTCCAAAAGCAAAGGGTGAACACGATGGCACAAGGAACTCATATACTTATATTCATAACATGAATAATTCTGCACCTCAGGTTTAAGAAGAAAAGCTTCAACGGGTGCAAAGAATGATAACTGAGACAGGAGGGATGAGGGACAACAGCAAGAAAGAGAGGGGAAATGGCTGCAGTCCGTGAACAGTTTAACCTGGAGAGCACCAGGAAAATATTCTGCGCTACAGGTTAATGTTGCTACTAAAGCAAAATGTACAAATGGGATAAATTTAGGCTAGAAATTAGAAAGTTTCTAATCAGAAGAGCAGAGATGTTCTGAAACAGCCTTTCAATAAGACTGAGGGAATAAAATCCAACCACTCGTATAATGGAGCTTAATATAAATGTACATGACTATACGATTTGAGCATCAGTAACTACAGGGGATTGCACTTCCTGCTTGTTTCCATTGTGAATTAACAATGCAACAATCAGACTTTTACTTGAACTGTTATCAATAACAATGTGTAATTTTACATGGTTTATGTATTGCTAGAGCTGAGAGCCTTTTCCAAACTCCCCAAAATAAATGCAACAAGCACAAAAGCACCTAACAAGCTTGTGTGTTTTGAAACGTGGTTAAAGTGGAATGTGTTAAGAGGAATGAGGTGGAAAGCAACTGAACCACAGCTGAGCCCAGGGCCAAGCTACAGCAGGTCCCTGCTTGGGAGGGAAAGCAAGAAAAATCAACTACAGCAAAGCAAAATGCTCTCATGGAAGGGAAGCACTGACTCCTATTTTTAAGAGAGCAAAGAAAACTATCCTCACTCATAATCAGGCAGGAAGGCAGAGAAGAACTTTTTTTCAGAAGAACTACCTCAGAACTGAGCTGGGAAAGAAGAAAGTCCTTGGTCAAGGAACACCTGCCTGCAGGTGGAGCCTGCCAGTGACATCAGGTACCTGGAGTGAGAAAGGGAGATAAGATTTGTGAAAGAGGGTTTGCTTCTAGTCCTTACAAGTTGAGCGTAGGTTAGCAGTCTTGAGGAGGATGGAAGCAAGAGGTTTAATCTACTGATCGTTACTTGTAGTGTGGTGGCTATGTAACAAATATCACCTTTTTAGAATAAGAATGCAGTAACTCTGAAAAGGAGCTAGCCCCTGTATTTAGCTTCTAAATTCACAGCTGGTGACCCAGAAATTCCTCCCAGTTCTAATCTTATTTCTACCACAAGGTTCTCATAAACAGATATGGAAAGGACACTGCTTCTCTCATTGTATCACTATAGAAAAAAAGGAGGACTTTGTGACTTAAGTCATGTTGCATTTCAGTCACTGAAGTTGCAGAAGCAAGATGATTAGGAGAGTTATATCAGTGCAACAACCTTATGGTAGTGAGCAGCATCAGCTCCCACTCTGAATCAAGCCAAAATGTCAGAAGAACACTAGAAAGGAAGGTGCTTCTGGCTCCTTGTTCCTATGCACAAGTTTCTTCTCCATCCTGAATCAAATTAAAGGAGCCACTCGGTGTTCAAGTCTTTTCACACAGCAGTAGCATTTTGATTTTTCTAATAAACCATTTCTGTCATCAACTTCTGTGTTTAGTGCAAATGAAAAAAAAAAGAAACAAAACCTGTTCTAGAGGAAAGTCACTTCTGAAGCCATTTCTGTGTGTTAGATGGAAGCTTTCTTTGATTTCAGTGGTATAACAGTACAGCCAGAACACTCTTCTCAGAGCCAAATCTGGGCAAAACTGTCATCTCTAAGAGTGTTCTTAATGAACTATTTTGAGAAGCCACTAGCACAAAAGAAAATCCATATATAAAAACTACTTCTTATGCCAGGTACGAATTTTCTAACTAAAGGTGACAATCTTCATACTCTGCAAAATGCGCACGGAAGTAATAAATCCAGTATTAAATAATAAGTTCGCTGTGCCTGTGGCTATACTGCAGTTTCAGCTGGCTTTTCCGCATTATAACCAGTCACTGATACGTGTTCTTTAGATCCACAGCGATGGCAGAGTGTTAAATTTAGGAAATATAGGAAGTTCTTTGTGATCCTCTTTTTGACCAGAAGCACACCACACAGGAACTTATCTTGTATTTCATTGTGACAGTGTTTTCCTATCATTTCACTCAAATTATCATTCATGTACAGTATTTATTTTTAATTTAAAATTAAAACACTGAATAATTAAGTACCATAGAGAATACTAATGTGTGGAACAAAGTGGGACAAATAGACTCTGTCTACAAGATTTCTATGATCCGCTCCCCATTAACATAAGCATGAGTTCTACTGGGTATTTGCATATTAGATTTGGCAAGCAATAATACAATGAGAAGTAATTTCTGCATTAATATTTTCTCTTTCAAATAAGACAAGATCCTGAACTTGTCAAACATAAATGCAAAATTATGAAAAACAATCTTAAGCAAAAACTCTTGGTATTAAAATGCATGGCAACTAATTATTGATCTGATGCTATTCTGCATAAAGACGACATGCTTGACTGAACAGAAATATTTTAAAATCATTAATATACATGTGTTTATTTTACTGAATCTAAATTGGAAGTGGTAGATTATTCTTATTGTGTAATGAATTAGGAAGTGTGACAATACACTGTACGGTGCTGATGTATGATATCCTTCTCCTTATACTTTCTGCCAAATTAAAACTAAAACACTACTGGAAACCTTGAACAGCCATAATATGAAAATCAAATGTGAATTGATATTAGAAAAGCCATAGTACCTTAGATTGCTCCAGGCAAACACACAGAGATACAATACTAAACACTGTCTTTGTATAAGAAAGGATAGGAAAAAATCTCTTATGGGACGTGCTGCCAGTTGAAGCTGAAGCCCTGTCAAAACTGCAGTTTCTTCTATGGGAACATGGTGAAATCGAAAATCTTTGTGCAGCTGGGGTTTCTCTTCCCTTCAGTTTCCCACTTAAAACAAAAACCTAAGTGAAATTCAGTTCACTGCAGATCTGCCAATGCATCATTTCACTCTAAGGACAGATTAATAATTTCTGAACTTATTTCAACTGAATTTCATGGCCAAGATATCCTGTAATTTTACATCTTCCCACAGTGACCTTTATACTGTACTTATTTTACAAAATATCACTGGCAACATTTTTTCTATTCCAACCAGCTTCAGGATACATATATCTTGATATTACTCTGAAATTACTGCAGTGTGGAGCGCTCTGTAAATAATCAATGACATGTAGCTCGCTCACTGTAAAATTCTGAAGAGCATAATACCGAAGATTGCTCATCTTTAATGCACTTTGTACAAGTCAAAGTTAACATTTATGGAAGGTACAAGCTCATTTTGATGAATCCCTAAATCAGCCACACCAATATAACTCTGGATAATCACAAACATACATCGTAACAATAGCTAAGCACCTGTTGCACAATGTGACTTCCCCACAGAAAGTGCTGTGACAGAACAATTCACCTCTAAACCCTTAGCAACCCAAAATCTCTTCAATATCTTCTCTACAAGCAGGCTTGTACCATCCTTAGCACATTTCCGTTCAGTGATTCATGGAGGCAAAGTAACAAAGGCTGCTCTCACAGCTGAAATTGTTTTTATAAGTTTCTATCCCACTGCCAGAACACACAAGGCACCCAAATGGTATGTGATGCACCCAGAGGCATCAAGTGATTGAACAAATTCCCCCAAGTGTTCTCTTCCAGGGAGTATTAACACATTAGTACACTGCTTGCATATAGATATCCTATCTGAAAGTGAGTTATTATATCTCTGAAAAAGTTTTCAAGATTAAGACTCTTGTGTATTGCTAATGTCAGAGAGAACTAGATAGGAGGTAGGAATTTTCTTGTAGTGTTGGAGACAACTAGGGAAGTTAGGACAGTTTGTTCTTATAGAAGGTAAAATATATTCTTAGTTATACTGGTGACCCAGGGGTCAGCTAGGTGAAGTAACATCTCTCTCTATAGATACCTGGCCTTCACTGCCTCCCTTCTGCCAGCGTGCAGTGCTGCTCCAGTGAACACATGAAATGATTATTCTAAATAAAATATACAGTGTATGGGATTCATTAACAGTTGTTATAACACCACACCATAAGAAAGAAATAAAACTATTAGAGCGCCCACAGGAGAGCAGCAGAGACGGTGAAGGATCTGGAGGGCAAGATGTATGAGGAACAGCTGAGGTATCTCGGTATGTTCAGCCCAGAGCAGAGGGGACTGAGGGGAAGCCTCATGGCAGCCTGCAGCTCCTGATAGGGAGCAGAAGGGCAGCGCTGAGCTCTGCTCTCTGGTGACAGTGACAGGGCCCGAGGGAACGGAATGCAGCTGTGTCAGGGAGGGTCTAGTCGGGGTTAGGGAAAGGTTCTGCACCAGAGGGCAGTCAGATACTGGAACAGGTTCCTCAAGGTCACAACACCAAATTGCTGCAGTTTAAGGAGCATTTGGATTGTGATCTTGGACATATAGTTTGAATTTTTGGTGATCGTGAGTTGCAATGATCCTTGTTGGTCATTTCCAACTTGGGATATTCTGTGGTTCTTTCTATAATTCTCTGGACATTTGTGCTCTGTCAGTATTGAGTGTGCAATATTGTGCCACTGTGATTCACTGCTCCTCACAAGGACATCTATTGCTGTAGGCTCTCCTAGCAGTGGCAAACCACTCTTGAATTGCACTAGTTATTCTTCTGCTGATGTATTTAATTGCTTTTGTAGATATTGATCTGCTTTTGGAGTTGTTGGACCCAAACATCACTTTCCATGAAAATGTTTGGGAAAGGGATTTCTGTAGGACTGAAAATCTCCAAAATTCTTCTCTTAAAAACTTCCCTTAAGGCATTTTTTTCAGAAGCAAAGGAATGATTCATATGGAACACGGTACCAATAAAAACTGAAACAAGCAATAGTTCTTCACCATAAAACCCTATGAAAAAGGATATTCACAGGTCTAAACCAAAGTCTTTACGGCCCTGAGCCTTTAGGCTATCTCTGGGACCAGTATCTCCCATCTGCTGTTAGTAAAGCTCTGATAGAATCTAAGAATAGCTTATTTTGGAAGGGACCTTAAAGATATGTGGTTCCAACTCCATAGACATGGTTGCCACCCACTAGATCAGGCTGCCTAAGGTCACAACCAACCTGGCTTTGAATGCCTCCAGAGATGGGACATTCACACCTTCTCTGGGCAACCTGTGAAGTGCCTCACCACTCTGAGTAAAGAATTTCTTCCTAACACCTAATCTAAATTTTCCCACTCCCCACTATCAGACTATGAGTATGGGTGTGGCAAGCAGGACTGTGATTTTGTTTGGTTGAAATCACTTTGCCATGTCGAACATAAAATTCCCTGAAAACTTCTCACTAGATCTGAGCACAATTTTCTAACTTTCATTAAAAATGAACAAGACAGCTAAAGAATAAAGCTGTAGGTAACACTAACCACCTTGAAAGGAATTGCTTCATTTCACTTACCCAGCAAGACCACATAAAGATTTCACATTAGAGTATGCTTTTGGTTTCAGGTACAGTTCATTCAAACTGCATCCCAAACAACCTTACATATAGAAATAATACTCATACAAAGTAATCAACAAAAGCAGGGTAGTGCAAAATTGTCATTTCAGACTCCAGGAATTTGAGAGAACAATTGTCCAAATTTCCTCCTATTTCTCTTCCTCTTCTCCCCTTTACAGTTATTTTTTCGCCTGTATTCCCTGCTATTGCAAGGCAGAAAAGAATTTTGTTTGTGTTGTTGTGGTACATAAGAACTCATCTCATAAACAAACACCACTGTGTTATGTGTTTTATGAACTTTGGAGAATTACAACATTCTTTCTACCAATGAACACAGTTAAAATTGTAGCATTTGTTCTCACATTGATCAACTCCTTCCTTTCAGCCTTTCCCATCACTGAAGACTGTCTAGGACATAAACATGAAGAAGTAGAAATAAAGATTTTTAATAGATCAGATCTCTATGAATTAGAGCAGCTTGGATGGGGTCAACAGATCCATAGTGATTTCTATATGCCATATCCCATGGCATATTGAAGAAAAAAAATTCAGCAACGCTTTTACAATGTTTTACATGAATCTTCAGTAGAAGCTCAACAAATATTTTGAACCTTCACCCTAAGAACATATTGAATTGTGAAAATTGTGCTGTTCTTTTGATGTAGCAAGTTGAGAGCTCTTAGTGAATCAACTTTATAATGAATTCTTTCAGATACTGATGAAAATGGTTCACTTACTAAGGAACTTAGCTTGATTTTGAAATTAATGTGGTAATTTAAAACTACTTTGATAAAAAAGGTTTAATGACATCTGAAACCTGAAAAGGATAAAAGATGGAGGCTCAGAGAATAAAGCATTTACTGTTTCTGCTCTCCATTTTTAGCTGATGACTAACAACAGTACTGTTTTCCAGGACCATTATTTGTCAACACATAACCAATAGTTCAAGTCCAGTTCTTCGTGTCTGGTGGACAGACATGACATGAAATCTCCCAGGTAAATTCTGGCTGCGTTGAAACTAGTAGTGTAACTCCATTATTTCTACGGTCTCAGCTTGCTTTTAACCTTCACAAAATAATTTAATGAAAGACATTGAGAAACAGAAGATGCTATAAGCTGTGGATCACCAGTTCACTATCACATTATATCCTACAGTCTCAAAAAACTGCAGTATTCACCCTTGATGCCTAAAATTATCATCTCTAAGGACATGTTCTTGATACGATGTAAAAGATGAGGACAAGCAAAGGATTATTTTCAGAGGCTTGGATTTGGTCATCAATAAAAAGCTGTTCATATGACCAGGAACAGCCTAATCTTATTTTCTCAATGCATTAGGAAATGATTCATTATCTAATCTTATTTACATCATGGGCATCCAAGTCATTCTCTTACTCTTTTTTTAATCCTTAAATCCCAGCTAAATAGATTATACCAGTACAATTTCTGTTTGAAAATCCTACTTCTGATTGCCTTCTGGTAAAAAAAATAAATACTATCGTATGTATTCAGTCTAAGCATTGGAGTCTAGTCATCATCTGGGGTAAATGGGGATTTCTTCTTCAGAGATGTAATCATCTGCATCCATTTTCTGAGTTTACATCTACTGAAATATTGGCTAATATTTTAGGCAGAGAGAATTTCGGGAATCATCAAGTATTTTCTAAAGTGAATGTGGTTAACCATCATATTGCATCAGTTGCTCCATACATTAAATATCATGCATTAAAAACAGCTCTCAGTGACACAGTGTTGGTACCTGTGTCAAAATAACAGTGGAATGTGCAGTTTGAACATCATGAACTTTAGACGAACAATATAGAACTTCATATGTTCTGTGGAACTTCATATGTTATACGGATATATGTATGTATATATATCCAAAAAACCTGTGACATTTCAAAATGAAAGGCATTTTTTTTCCAAAAGTCTTAGCAGTAGTTTTGTCCTCAGTGCACGGGATATTTTTTTCAGATAATCTGGCCCACATTTTTAGCCCTTGTAAATCTTCTTATGTTCTGGCCAGAAGTACTTCTGAGGCTTCCCGAGAAATCTGGATGGCCCATTTTCCTTTCTGCAGAAGGCAAACTAGTGCACTAATGTGTGGCTGCTTCATACTTCTGTCCTTCCCCCCACACATTAAAGCCTACTGGAACCCCTCCAAGCCTAATGACCAAATCCTCCATATTCCCCATAAGTCTAGTTACTGCATAAATGCATAGCCTTTGTTTCTGGTAAAACAGAATTACAATAGGCTTGTCATTTGAAATCTTAATTTTGCTACATGGTCTCTGTGATCACAATATCCAGTGCTTTCAGCATTTACAGGAATTCTCTCATCAGAGAAACTGAGGCAAAGACAAATGACATGACTTGCCTTGATACTGAACTCAACTGAAATCAAACTGAACTCAAAGTTCCTCAGCCTGAACCTGATACTTTAACTACTGGACCCATCTCTCACTAATTTAGTAAGAAATTTAAAAGAAAACTGTATGTTGTACCCATTTGTCTCTACATGATTCTAGCGTTAGATTTTAATCCATTGGTCTGCTCTGTTACTAAAAACATATGAGACACTGATCCAAAGCAGATTTCAGTTGATTAATGATAAGGCTCATAACTGTAAATCTGTACAAATACCAGGTTGCATGAAATCCTAGGAAGACTGATTATATAACAAAATATTTGAGAAAAAAATATTAACATTGTCCAGAAAACAGGAGCATCCATATTTTTCCTGAATAGAATATAACTACAGATTTCTCACTGAATGGTGGGAATTTTTTTGTTTGGTTGGGATTTGGAGGGAGTTGATTGCTCGGGTTGGTTTTGGTTTGGTTGCTTTTGGGGTGGTTTTTTTTTGGATGGTTGAGGTTTTTGTTTATGTTTTGAGAGTATTTTATAGGGTTCTTTTAAGAAGAAAAAAGATGAGCCTGTGTCTCTGATGAAGTCAGTGGCAACTTAGACAGGATTTTCAACATTCACTATATTGTCTTATCCTCAGACTAACCCTTTTAGGATTATTCTCTATATTTACAGAGAATACACATGACACTAAAGCAGAGCTGATCACCGAAACACTGAAGGAGATAGCCGATTATAGAACAGTTTTGCTAGCACCAGTAGAAAAGCGAAGGACATAAAGGAAATATAAAATAAAAAGCAGAAGAGAGAGACAAACCCCAATAAAAATCACCCTTGAAAATCATTCTTGAAATTTTTTAAAGAAATAATTTTCTGATTTGTGCCAGTATCCACACTGCATATCATTATCTCCTCTTCTCTGCTGTTCACACAAATACTGGTATCCACATAGCAAATAATGCTGATATTAACAGAGATGCATGAAGACTGAAAATAGATGATTTGGTAATGAGGTAGTTAACATGAAAGAGTAAGAAGCCCTGGGTGTATTTGACTGATCCATCTAATCCATTCTCAGTTCAACAGGCAGCAGCACTAAACAGGGTTTGTAATATTCTAGTACACATTAAGAAAGAGGTATATCTGTAACAGAGCCAATAAAATTACATTTTTTCTTTATAAGACCCCGTGGTGATAGACCAAATTTGGAATCTAATGTCCAATTTTGGTCATGAGAGTGGAAGACAGATGTACATAAAAAGGAGAAAGCACAGCAGAAGGCAACCAAATGATTAATGTACTAGAGAAGCTAACGTAGTAGCTGATAGAATGATGAAATGGGAATTTTTTAGCCTCAAGGAAAGGTGATTAGGAGGTGAACAGACTGAAATATTTAAACTACCTGTGGGTTATTATAAAATTAAGCTTGAAGATCAATTGGAAGTTTACTGACAGATCAGAAATAAAGGATGCAGGATTCCATACAGCATTCTATCAGGTCACTGCGGTATACAAGTTAGATGCATGAGATGCCTGCATTTGGAAACTGCAGTACAATCTTTGTGTACCAAAATGTAGGTACAGCCCTTGAATAGCCTGGCATAACTGGTGGGAGCTGAGGTCTTGACCATCTACAGTATCAGCAGCGAAATCCATCATGAGAAAAATTTTCTGGGCGAGTAGAAACTGCTTTGTCCAGAGCATCTCCACTCAGAGATGGGGCTGCTTGCATCTTGTTATACATACACAGTGACTAAATGTCTGGTTCCCAAATGGAGCACCTCGTTCCCTGCCAGCGGTAGCGACTTAGGAGGTAACATGTTCAGTATAACCCTTGGGTGATACGTTCGTTCTTCACTTAGCTTTAGTCATCTCAGGTAAGTCAGGGCACTGAATTTAAGCTAGTTACTTCAGCTCATACTGCAGACACCAGTGAGAGGAAAAGATCCTGCCTAGGCAGTGGTTCGTACCCATCTTATGGCATGTGCCTGAGATAGGTAAAATTAATTGCTCTCTGGAGGTGCCTTTCTCTTTCCATTATCTCTACTGGCAGCCTCACGACTAACTAGGCTTGAGTCCCAGTGCTAGGTACCTTTTTGGCAGACATTACCACGATGCCTCTCAATTATGAGGTGCATGCTGGAGTTCATGATCATACAGAAAGAAAACAAACTAAAGAGAAGTCAGGGCCATACCTTAGACGAGGTAGATGACACTGAAGACAAGATTTAAGTCTCCAAAGTAAAGTGAGAGAGATGATGAGGAAAGGTAAAGAGTTCAAGCTCACTTATAGTCATTCAGGAATCCAGGAGTTAAGCAAAATTTTTTGATGAACAAACAGTTCTGTTTGTCACTGATGGATGAAGGCTGTGAATCTGCATTGAGACAGTACTGACACTGTGCTTAAACAATGCAGACTAAGAAAAATAAACTGTACCCAAATAAAGAAAGGAATAGGATACAGTGGCTATTAAGGGTGAAATACGATGTTTTTAATTAGCAAATGCTAATTGTAGAACTGAATATACAATGGAATGGAAGCATCAAATCTCAGGTGAAAGTAGGCGATAGCAAAATGCTATTAATCTGAAAAGGTATAATGAGGAAAACAAAGTAAGAGAAAACAGAAAGGCTGATTGTTCCTTCCAGCAAAAAAATGTTGTTATCAATAAAAAATAAAGAGGAGACTATTTTTCTCCATACTGATACAAATTTTATACAGCATAACTCTTCTTGAATTATATTTTTCAAATTAAGAAACCTAAACACGAATGATATTTATTTTCCAAAATGAGGTGAACTTGAATAAATCATTGAAATTCAGTTATATACTGAAAGAACATAAAAGGAGAAAAGTGATCAATTCCACACCAGTTATATAAATAGGATTGAAAAGGGGAAGGAGAGAGCATTAGGTGTATAATTAGACGCCCAGGAAATAAGGTAAATATGTAAATATGTATCCAGACAATAGATAAATGAATCAAACAAAATGGCCAACTTCTCTACTTTTAACGTCAATTTAGTATTAACTGGTAAAAAATTAATAGTGAAAACGTACTTTCTGATGAACTCAGTCTCCTTCGGAATCTAATGGTTTTCTGTGCTACCTGTGTGAGTCAATCAACAGGGTCACAGTTCTCCAGGACTTCGTTTCAAAAAAAATGAACCAGGCTAATTAATAAAACACGATTTGCTCACAATTGGAATTCAGTGATGATATTATCACATCTGAAATATTTGTAGGGAAAGACCATTGCATCACGTATTGCTCTTATTAGTGTCAGACTTTTTAAAACTGTAGAACAAATTGTAAAAATATGCAGAATACAGTATTAGACAGGAAAGAGATTATGGTGTGCTGGTAAGTATTTAAGATCAGATAAAGATGATAAAATCAAAATTAATTCCATCAGAGCCCTACAGACTTCGGCTGAAGAGTCCGGAAGCTACACACAGTTTTGCTGAAGCATAAAATCATTGATATGCACAGTCACCACAAATACCAGAAAAAAATGTTAACATTAGTCGCTATGCCACTCCAAATCCATTCATTTTTTTCTAACATAAAATGGTTTGATTTTACAAGGTGGTATGATAAAATGAATGCGAAAGGAAATTGCAGATATTGGGACTATTTATATTAAAATATATTAAAAAATGGTTATGAAAAATAAAAGTTTAAAACATTGCTTAACAGCCCTACTCAATTATCTGTGAATATGCATGTTCTTCGACAAACACAAAGGCACAATGAGGCTAACCTGATAGTTTTGCTTATTTTGGTACTGCTACCTAACCAAGACTCTGAAAACGTGCTGCAGTAGACCAACAGTATATGCAGGGTGACAGCAGTAAATATATTAAAAAATAAAAATAAGGGTTTTGAAGCACCTCACTTCAGAGTCTGCACCAAACTTCACCTATCAGGAAGGTGTGACTGTCACCACTATCCCACAGTTCCAGGAGAACTGCACCTCCTCCCGCAGGGACTGGCGCTGACTTTTGTTAGAGGCAAGGCTGGACAGCATTAATCCATTGATCAGTCAAACTGGACGGTTCCTGTCCTTCTTCTTTGTGTTTTTTAGAAGAAAATAAAGGATGGTATAAAAAGGAACAAAAGAATCTATCCATACTGTAAGTACTAAACTGTACTAAACTAGTACATGTTTGTTTGTAGGATGTACATACATTTTAGAAACAATTGTTTTCCATCATGAAAATATAATTATGACCTTCAACACATCCAGACAGAAAGACAAGATTCCTATCGTTACTTCAGTCTTCCTGCGAGGGAAGGAAGATGATCTGTCTCCTATAAATAGCTCCAGAAAAATGGCAGCATGTTTCTGCTCACACTCTGACAGGGAAGGACTTGACTGTTTGAAAAATAGGAGCTGCCAAACGTGCTCTGAGTAAAGCTAGGGCTGGTCTTACACAGCTGGCAGTGCAAGTGTAAGATAGAAAACGAGCCCATGGCAATATCACGTAAGGAGAGGCTGAAAATTATTCTATGTGTTTTATCAGAAACTCTGCCTGAAAATGTCAGATAATCTGCAAACAGTGAAGGCTAATGATGGGGCTCTTCAAACACAAAGGCTCCTGGCTGGGTGGCCCCTGGGAAAGTCTCTCTCTTTCATCAAGACCAAGCCTGAATAATGCGTTGCTTTAATAACAGTTTTCTATTCCCCAGCTAAATGGCTCCATGCCTTCTGGAGAAGCATGCAAGGGGAGGGTCAGGAACCAGAGACATCCCATGAAATGCTGCTGTGGCTCACAAGGCCGTGCACGCTCCCTCACAAAGACTCTGACAAAGGAAGGGAAGAAGGGCCCTCCGGTCCACAGACTAAGTGTGCTTTATTTGGTGTGCCAGGCTTCAGGCACATGCTAACTCCTTGTTATTCATCTCTATGACACAATGCCAGCTACTGGACTTTGAGGTCCTCCATTGGGTCCAACTGAACATGAGGTGGGTCATTAAAGTACAAAACAGGACATTAGGTTTTGACACTTTTCTCCCTCCCATGCCACAAGCATAAAGCATGATGGTAACTGTCAGCTAAACACTCTGTGCCTGTTTCCCACTTATAAACAGGGATAGTAAAGCTTTTTTTTTTTTTTTATAGAGCAAAATAACCCTTCTCATTACAGCCTAAAGTATGCTTTCACATCTCAAGTTGATAAATACAGCGGAACTGTACATTATTATCAATCTCACACATGGCAAGGAAGGGCTTTGGATGTTACGAGGCCCTACTTGTTCTCCTCCTGCCTTCTCAGCCCCTCAGAATGCCCCAAACATGAGCCGAGGAGATCATGCTGTGCTTGTAGCTGAGGGAAGGCTAGTGGGTATTGAAGTGTGGCTTTGTCAGTTTAATAAGTTGCTGCTCTTGCAAAAATGGCTGCAGTCTCTAAACTTAACCCCTGAGAGCTTCAATTATTTTATCTACCAATCTTTTGGATTACTGACACCCTCTAAGGGAAAATCTGCTGTCTTAGATTAGCCAAAGTAGCTACAATGCTGTCTTCCTTAGAGACGGAGGATGACTTAGCTGTCTTATCCTTGGGAAATCTATATAATCCGGAGATTAATCCAGAAGACCCTGATATTTTGCAGCAAAAGGCCGCTCCTAACAAACTGATTTCTCTCTAGCAAAGCTAGCTTTTCACTTTCTCTTTCAGCCTGGAGTAAAAAGAGCTGTAATTGTCCTAATAAAAGCATTTTAGCATCACGGATAGCAACTGTCATAACATAATTTCTTACCTAGATAAAATTTATCCAGAGTGCAAAATGGTTCCTGTATTCCTCACTGTGAAAGGAGAGCTAATTGCTATCGGTTAAACGAAAGCACCAAGGAGACTAGATGAACAGCCTTCTCTTGGCTCTCCTACAGGTATGTTAGGCTTCAAAATACTTGGTACCATATGTGTGTTGACTTTGAAATCATTGTGGGATACAAAATAATGCACACTGCCTCTCTGAGCTGCTTCATTAGCCTGATTTACCTCCAAGGTCCCTGTTTCAGGCAAGTCTGATGGTCTTGCATACAAAAGGATCAGCCACAGCGCTCTGCAGCAGGAGCCGAGCCTTTTGTCCTCCCGGTAAGAGGGAATACAGAAGAGTACAAAACAAAAACAAACCTTCCCTGCAAAAGTAGTCCATCAAATTAGCAGGGCACTTCAGATACAAAGATCTTGAAATTCTCACTTTTGCTCTACTTTGGAGACAAAAGAGAAACCTCTTTTAGCAACAAAACAAAGTCCTTGACATATAGCTTCTAAAATAACTGATCGATCAATCTCTCTCTCTCTCTGTCCATCTATTAAGAGAAGATTGCATGTTGTTTGAAAAGAAATGTCCAAGAAAGCTGGACTGCGTGACAAAGCAGAAGCCAGAGCTAAGGCAGCCAGTAAAAGCTGGCTGCTGCTGAGGATGAGGCAGCAAGGCAGGCAGAGCCCAGCACCGCTGGAGCAGGGTTCAGGAAATGCTCAGGTCACTCCGATGCCCTCTGTAAATGAAGTCCCGTATGCTATCTCAGCCACTCTTACCAGTGACTGTAGGACATTTTAGAGTGTGACCTTTTCAAATGTACATAAAATACTGTAGATTGTCTCTGCTCCTGAGGGCATCTGTAGCATGAAACTAAAGGCGGCCTCACAGTTGGCAGAAACTGTGTGGGGTTTTCTGTTTACATTTATTTGTATACAGACGCTGGCTTGTTTGCTGCTCTTTCTAAATGACTGTCCTCTGCATTTCCTTGGTTTTACATGCTCTGCAGTTAAGCCATTTTTTCCGATAAATATGGAAACTTGATGACTTGAAAAAAAAAAATCCTTCCATGTCAATTCTGCAGTTCATATTCATGCTGAGATTGTATCTAATTTTGAAAATCTTCACACTTGTGCCCTGCCATCATGTGTAATCTTTTATGCATGGCTACCTCCACTGCTGCTGAAGCAGTTGCTATGCGACAGATGAACCTGCTCCGTGGGGCCCTGACATTAGTAAAAGCAAATTGACCACAGGAGCACTAATCTAGCATGAAAAGCAGTTGGTGCCATGCATTTCCTAGAGAAGGATTACCTAATCAACAAGCAAAACCTCCTTTTAAACGTGAGCTGAATTACCTGGGTCTGGATTTCCCTGTTTCACACCTTTTTGCTACACCAGATCATCCTGAAGAGTGAAGTCTGTGAAGGTGCATTACCCAGCAGAAGCAGGGACTCACCTCCCATCAGATCCTCCCGCTTGCACCCTGGCCTGCCTGCAAATTTGTCAATTGGGCTGATGGTTGCTGTGACTTGTTTCTCCAAGGTTACCAAAAACTGGTAATGAAGACAAATGAAGACAAAAGATGGGCAGAGAACAGTGCATGTCACCCTCTTATCACAGCACTGATATGAACTTTAAGTGCCAAAAAAGGGTTAGATGTGAAAGTGATCAGCTAATCCACATGGAAACCAGAGTATTATGCCTTCCTCATAAAAAGCACCACTGCTGCCTTTCTTGGAGAAAATGATCTCAGGGGAATTATACTTTGCCAGCCGGATCACTACTAACATCGTTATTAGTGATTTAACCCTGCAAGTACTGGGCAATTTTCTTTGAATCCATCACCAAACATATGATTTTATTAGAGAAAATGAGTCCTGACTCACATAAGGATTCAGCTGACCCGTGTCCTGGGTATTTATGAGAAGGATAAGGCTGATAACCTACTGCTTTGTCCTAGAGTTAGAAAGGCTTTTTAACCCTTATCTTGTCACAGATTAACAGACTTGAAGGAAAAAATTATTTCCAAAGCCGCTTTTGAAGTGGTGAGATTTTAGCGACGGAAAGTATTTTCAGGTTACAGATGGTCTGGTGTGGAGGATTCAGATTTGCTCAGGTGAAGCTCTCTGTAGCTTCACTGCATGCTGGTGACATACAGATCACTGTATAGAGGGCAGGTTCCCCTTGCCCTCCTTTTTCTGTTTGTTTTGGGGTTTTTTTTTTGCTATGTTCTAACAGAAAGAAACCTAACAGCACAGAGTGCAATGTTACTGATGTCAGAATACTTCACATCCAGATATTACAGAAACAGCATCCCATGTCCAGAACCTCAGAGTACTAGATCTGAGTTTAAAGTCATATCTGGCAACCCTTTCACTACAGCTCAGCTTGTGCCAAGTGCTCAACACACACAGTTCTCAGTGTAGATAAGGTGGCTCAAATTTCTCAGGAGGTATTTGGAACAGAACAGGATGAGAACTTGATGACATCTTCTTTATGGGGGTAATACTGAAAACTGATGCATCATAAGGCTTATAAAAGGATCTCAGACAGGAAAACAAAAGTTACTTCTTACAGAAACCTAATCTGTTCCCTAACTCTTCATACGTCCTGGCTTTTGAACAGAAAGGCAACTACAACAGAACTTGCTGTCCTTAAAATAATCAATACATTCGGCCCATCAAATGAGTTTTATTTCTGGTGCTGATCCTATTTATGATAAAACTCTTGTCAAAGCATATAATACAAGGGTTACTGACTATTCACTGAGTGACGTGAAGGGACTTAGTGGTAAAACTTCCATTAACCTTAAAAGAATCCACATGGCTAAATCTCCACCCCGAATATTTAACCTCTCCTGTCTCTGTCTCTTCTAGTCTGTAAAAATTGCCTTGAAGAGTGAAATAAACATATGCTTATAGCCTGCCTTCGACAGAGTGCTTAAGCATATACAGCATAAATTCAGCATACCTTCACACTGATCTCAGACAGGTCCTGCCCCCAAGGACTGATTGTTGCCCCGTGCACATCAGCAGCTCACCTTAGAAACCTTGCCCTACGCATAAGTACAAAGATCTTTGTATCAATTGAGCTTCAGCTCTTTGCAATACTACACTAACAGCCTTCTGTGCAGAATTATCTGGATTATGTCCTTCCACAGACAAGGAGCTACCAACATTCCATACACGTAGCATCCTCACTCAGACCCATCACAGATGAATCAAGATCAGCCATAGGACCAGTGAGAACATGGGAGAGAAGAGTTCAGTTCATACTGAGAGGAGTTACTTTGTTCAGTAACTGTGCTCTAGCACAGATCTCAGGGCATCAGCCAGCAGCAACATCAAGCATTTGGATACATTCATCAAAGTTTTTGGAATATGAAAATGTGTTGGGTTTTTTGTTTTTGTTTTTTTGCCAGAAACACCAAAGCAAACTTTGTATCAAATAACCAATATCTGGTGGTTCTGATTTGGTCTACAAAACATCCTGTACTTCTAACGAAATCTATGCTTCCATTGCCTAGGCTTTGCTGAGGGTCACCACGTATAAATTAGTTTCCACCTCACAGATATCACCCAGAAGCAGCTGCACATCTGTACTGGGTCAAGTTATCTTCTACACGTGCCCTTATTCATCCTCTCAAGTTGGCGTAAATCAGCCACTGGTTTGACTTGGCCCCTAGTAACTGAAACACGGGAAACTTGGATTCTTTCTGTCCCCAGCCTACTGTGCAGCAACAGCTGTGTCATTTCACTTCTCCATGCCTGCTGGTGACAGTATTTCCCTTTTCTACGAGATTCTGAGATTCTTCCTAGGCTGCAGTGAGTTCTACTCATATAATCTAAAGATTTTTAACATTTTATTTGTGTTTAGATTGTGCTTAGATACAGCTAGACCCCACTATCAAGCCCAGAAAACCCTGTGAATTCTTGGCCTCAGGGAATTTACTGAGCATTCTGGCACTTATTGGAGATTTGCCCAGAAAATGTGACATCTTTTGTACGACTCTCACTTCCAAGCGGGACATTTTATCCAGCACAGGACTGCTTACAGGGTACAGAACTAGAGGGCCGAGTCCATGCAGATCCAGTTGTCAGCCAAAGTATACTTTAACAAACATCAGCTAAGAAGTGGGTTCAGTACTCTTAATGTAAAGCCATTACAAAACTACTTCTCTGCCAGTTAGAGCTCTTTCTGTTTTCATAACCACTTTAGGTACATTTATCCTTGCCCCAGATTAAATAGCTCCTTTCTCTCTTCTTCCTCCACCCTTCCCACAGCATGCATGCACACAGTCCACAGTTCAGTATGTGCTTCTCTCCTCGGAAAGAGAGAAATTATATCCATTCAGTCTTGACTCAAATAGGTTCAGCAAACTCTTTTAGGATGTGTAACAGCCCCAGAAGAGCTGTGCAACCTGGCTTCCACAGGAGTCAGCACCAGCTCTAGACAGCTATAGAGGTGCTTCAGCACAGCTTTTCACCTGAGCAAATAAGCGCTGCTGCATTGCAGTGTACTTCAACTGAGGTTCAGGGCTACACTAATGCTGCCGTTTCTACATTTGAGTGCACCATCTGGATACAGTTGCTTGGGCAGGTGCTAGCTCAAGGCTTTCTTTGCTGTCCTTCTACACACAGAATAGCTGTGTCCCCACTTGTCAGGCGGGCTCTCCAGTCAGCTGCCCCTGTCACCCTGCTGTCCTTTCCAGCACCTGTTTCAGCTTGACTTCATTTTCCTTGAAGGTAAGTGATGACAATTATACAGATGAGATCGTTCGAAACTCATCAGTGTTTGTACACTGGTATTAATGCTTCCCTCTTTCTCCTGGAAATACTCCACTTAATGGATCTTACGATCCCATATGGGGCTTCTTCCCATTCATGTTAATTTAATCTCTCCTACTGTTCATCAGAGCTTTTTTCCTGCCCTAACAGCCACTTCCTTTTTGGAGCAGTGACACAAATTATCATTAAGCAGGGCAATGCTGAAACCCTCAAGGGCTACAATTAGGTTTCGGGGTTCCGTGTGGGAGGACAGCAGCAGACTACTATAATCCTTTCTTTATTCTTTAATGATCATTACATTCTCAGTGTATTAATAAAACTCATTTCCTATCCTTCTGGATGTGCAAGACAAAAGTAATTAAAACAAAAATTAAGAAGCTCTTGTATGTAACAATGAGAGAGGCCCAAATTCAGCCTTCAGCAAAGCCTCAACGTCTTGATTCCATGCCCAAAAAAGTCACTGGAAAATATCTCACTGACTCTAGCAGGGCGAGGTCAGACTCACCATGAAGTACTTGAGAGTTTCATGTTTATATCAATAGGCAAAAACTTTCCCTTCAGCACTCACTGTGAGAAGAGCCACTCTGCCCTACTTCAGAAATTAGCACCATTCGTGCCTCATTTCACCTGGACTCTGAATGCTTCTCTGAGTTTCCATGTTTCTGATCTCACAGTGAGATGGGAATGGAAATATTCAGAAAGCACCCCAAGGCTTATGCAATTTCCTTCTCTTTTTCATAATGAAAAAAAAAAAGACAAGATATGTTACACCTTATGCATTTCACAGTAAAATACTTCCCGTGCCAGCATTTGTGGCCTTCTCTCTCATATTTTGGTGTCTCTGAGGGGCAGGTTTATACCCCTTACCACATGGCCCATCAAAGACTGCGAGCACATCTGGGAGCAGAAATGCATGAACTCCAAACTCAGACTTGGGAGAAGAAGAGGACAGGAAAAAAAAAATTAAAAACAACCTGGAGCCCGAACTTATATACGTTTCATGTGATGAAAACTAATTATAAAATCAGAATGCATTACCATAATTGTTTATATCTGTGTTTTAAGGAATTTGCTGTCTTCTGAATCTAATAAACGAAGGAACTGAAGCTTGACTGCTACAACAGTTTTTAATCTGTTTGGAAATTAGTCCAAACAATGAAGAAATTCTTTTCAGTATCACAAGAAAATGTTACAGTAAGGAAAGAAAAAGGAAGGGAAAGAGAAACCTTTAAAAACAAAGGAACAAACAAATCTACTTAATTATGAATTGGAGATAATTAGAGGTAGAATGTGCCTGGTTCACCCGGAGTGCGGGATGGGAAGCAAGGGTGTACAAAGCATTGCCCTGGGCTCTCCAGCCCCACAAACCCCAGCAGATGCTGCATGCATCTCCCCTAGGCAGTGGGGGGGAGGGCCCCAGTACTCTGGCTAGGAAGGGCTGGCAGGCTGCAGACAGGGGCTGTGCTCTAACCTGGACAAAACTGGGGTCCTAGCAACCAGAGAGCTCCATTTTCTCCCTGAGGTTTAGTAGCAAATGAATTTGGTACATCCTTGCCCAGTTAACTGTGAAATATCTGTCAAATATCACCAAATCTTTGCTTCTATCCCTCTCAGCAAGGTATGCTCCAAGCTTCTGCTCATATCTCTGCAGCTGAGGCAGGTTCATTTACCAGATAAAACACAAGATAGAGAGGAAATGAGTAAGAGTAGCCAAAAGCAGATAGAGGTTTAGTATAACTGTACATTATTAGCATAGATTCTTAATCCTGTTCTTGACTAAATAAATAAATAAATCTTATTCCTTTACATCTCACTTCTACAGCAGTTCATCTCATCATATTGTGCATAACGTTGTCAGAGATGCCCAAGATTAAACAAATTTTGGCCAAGATTGCAAGGTATATATTTTTCTGTCAGGTGGGAAGCACTATATAGGAGGTAAGTATTATCAGGCACACCCAAAGAGAGCAGTAATGTCACAAAGCCAATTCAACAGCCCCCTCAATTCAACAGCACTTGTAGTTCACCCCCACCAAATTTTTCATAGAAATGGCCAGGAGGATTTCACTTGCTTTCTGATGAGAACATGTTTGTGCCACCTGAGCTCAGCTAATTTTGCTAGCTCGGATTCAACAAAGTCTCCAATACCTAAATGAGCAAAGAGAGTAAATAAACAGCGCTTTTATGCTGTTCATGCATTTCAAGTGCACGCAAGGATGCAGTAGCGGGGAGGAGTAGACCAGCTGCTAAGGTTGTTACCAGTATTATACCTGTACCATCCATCAAAAGGCAACTTTGGTTTAGGACTGGGGCCCTGGGCAGCCTAATCTAGTGGGTGGCAACCCTGAACATGGCAGGGGGGTTGGAACTGGATGGTGTTTAAAGTTCCTTCCAACCCAAGCCATTCCATTATTCTGCGATTCCAGTCTTGCAAAGCACCAAACCACGCATGGCTTTCAGCATGAGTAAGCCTGCTAATTTCATGGTACATCTCATCTATCTAAAGCTGAGCATCAATGAACCCATGTATGGATGCTCTGCTCTCAGTCCAATATTTAGCACCCACTCAATTTTGCACAGAACAGTAAACTCAGCACATTGCATTGGAATATTGCGGCAACTGAAAAGTGCTCCAGAACTGCTCCCTAAACACAAGTTAAATCTCTGACTCAGAAACAAATCCTCTGACATTTTGCCTGTAGAAGCCAGTTAAAAATATCCTTTTAATCATGATTTGGCCAAAATAATCTTTTGCAAGGGTGAAACAGTGAGCATCCAAGCTTTGCTGTAGGCTGAATAAAGCCCACTAATTTTGCCTAGCTGAAGAAACAGGTCTTTCTGAAAGCAGAGATCAGCTACTTATCCACAAGGCAAGGCGCAGTGGTGTGAATTTCTCACACTCCTCAGTGGATGTAAAGTTCTCCCCATTTTTGTTTTTGAGCACAAGAGTCACATTTGTGGCTTGCTGGAAAAAAAGAAACAACAACAACAAACCTCACTAGAGGACATTGTTTCTAATCCAGATTGCACACATTTCCCACGTGCTCCTGAAATTTCTGTAGCAATAGGTAGCAGCTGTATTGCTGCATGGAATCTCAATGAGTTTATTTTAATAGTATCTCATCAGATGTCTCATTATTCTTAAAAACAAAGTTGTGTTAGAGGTGTCTGCTTCCTCTACTCTTTGTCCCAGGGCTTGAAGAAGGCAGCCTGGTAGCAATTGCTTTTGTTTTTTAAAATAGTCATTCCTAAATAATACAGCATCATGTGCCTCTCAGATGGAGATCATGCTTTATCTGTATGCTTAACCAAGCTGCTTTCCTTGGGAAAATATCACAGCTGGGATGTGACCTGCTTCTAGGCTCTGATTTCATTTCTGAAAGAGCGCAGCCCGCCATAGCTTGTTAGCCCCGTAGGCAGGAATTACGTGCTACTGACTCAGGCCAAGCACACTGTTAGCCCTCAATAATAATAATGAGTTGTGAAAGGAGTTCATAACTGGATGTGAGAGGTAAAGAATGTTTGAAGAGCAAAAGTTCACAATATTCTTGGGGATAATGGCATTATTTCAGGGGAATCTCTCTAAGCAGCACATATGAGAGAGGAATTTGTCTCCTATGGACCACGCCGCCAGCTTGCTTGCTGACAGCACGTATTTTAGTTTCCCAGCAGTTATCCAAACAGGCATTTCTTCTTCCAACCCTTTGGAACCATTGACTTTCTGAAAACACAGCCTCCCAGGAGGAGGTCAGCGCATCAAATGAAGCAATTAAACATAACAATATAAAGTATAAGGGTAACAAAGCAATTGATTTGTAATACTTCGTGCAAACCTTGGTATTAAAAAACTGTTACAGATTTTTGATACGTTCAGCCTGGAGAAGACAAGGCAGTGAGGAGACCTCATTGCAGCCTTCCAATATATAAAAAGGAGATTATAAAAAGGAGGGGAATCAACTTTTTACTTGGATAGATAGCAATAGGACAAGGGGGAGAGGGGTTTTAAGTTCAAGGAGGGAAGGTTTAGATTGGATGTCAGGGGGAAGTTCTTTACAGAGAGAGTAGTGAGGTGCTGGAACAGGCTGCCCAGAGAGGTTGTGGATGCTCTGTCCCTGGAGGTGCCCAAGACCAGGTTGGACAGGGCCCTGGGCAACCCGGTCTAGTACCAGATCTGGAGGTTGGTGGCCCTGCCTGTGGCAGGGGGTTGGAGCTTGATGGTCCTTGGGGTCCCTTCCAACCCAAGCCACTCTGCGTTTCTATGATTCTTCCTGTTTGGACAGGTACACTACAGGTAACCACAATGTTGCTTCCTCAAAGAAAATGGTATCAGCTGCCGCCTACTTGATATAGCAAACATCTGAATCACAGAGGAGAAGCATTAATGAGTCATCCCTCAACTTCCCTGAGTGTCTTCCAGGTGCCCTGCATAGATCCATGCACAGCGTATTCTGCTGCTGTAATGAACTGTTGGCAGTTGCTACAGCAGGATGTCCTTGTGCGAGGACGCGGACACCCCAGCTGTACCCCGTGCACGGGAAGCAGTAGTTTGCCCTGTTCTCTGATCCTCTCAATTTTTGTATTCTTCTCATCAAATGATTTGCACACTGAAATCATCATGCAGAAACTCACCGTTTTTGCATTTGAATCGTATGTATGCCTCAGCTTTCTTTCCTCCCCCATTTTGTTTTGTACATCTTCCTGTGCCTGTAAATGCCCAGGAAATGCTGTAGAGTATATCCTTTTGGGTCCCAATTAAGATCCTGAACTGCTGTTCTCTGTATGATAACAACCTGAAGTGCTGACAACACGTTACCTGTCAACAGGCAAATGAAGGCCAACCATCTGTTCTGCTATAAATTGTCTCCATTACTCTCAACTTGAAAATCCACTTTAAAGACTCCCCAATTATCTAGCAACCAGAGCCAAACGATGCAATGCTATTTTAACTAGAATCTCCATTGTGTAGAAGAAAAATAAACATTAAAAGCTCAGAACAAAGAAAGATTTTTGAAAAGCTGTTTTATATCTGATTTTGTGTGTACAGCTCTGATGTGCATGCTGGAGCAGCCCAGAATGGCAGAAGCAAAGAGTATCAGATTACTGCTGCTCGAAAACCTGAATTTCAATTGATAGAGAGCCAGCTAACCGCTCCTGCTCAGGAGCTTTTTGTCTCCAGATGCTGTGATCACAAACCTCCTGCAAACTGCCAGAGCTCCCTGCACATGCAGTACCCTGTGGCCAGGCACCCAGAGCTGCACGGGGACTGCGGCTCAGCCTTTTGCAGCCCAGGAGCGGGATACTGGCACATCAGTCCAAGACTGAAGGTGAGATATAAGAGGAAAAGGGCTCAGAAGGGTTTGCTTTGAGCAAACAAAGATTGCTCAATTGGATTTAGTTCCAGTGTTTTCGTGCCCAGAGAAAAGCAAAACCAGCAGAACCAGACACTACAGCAAGTGTTCATCCCTTGCTGATGTCCCTGTTTTCCTGCTCCTCAAACATTCCCCAGGCTCTGGGCTCTCCTCAAGCCCTTTACTATTTGCTGGGTTGTTTTTTTTTGCTTTCATGCATTTCCTGATTCCCATCTCACTGCACTACAGGCTCGCAAAGACTTTCTAAATAATGGGATTGCAACCTTTTCCTTTCCTCCTACACACTGAGGAAAATGTGACCTGGTTTGCCACGTACGGCAGAGAAAGCAAACGTGTAGTTTGTGCCTTTGCACCACAAACTGCACACAGAAGCTACTACTTATGCCCGGGAGCCAGTTCACCTCTGATACACCACCTACCCTTTTCAGAAGGGGGGCACCCAAGCCCAGTTTCATCAAGTCTGATGGGAATGGCAAAAAAAATAAAAGATGGTGAGTTTAGGCCAGGTTTCCAACACTTTGTTGCAAAACTGATATCTGTATGCAGGGTGCAAAATAGAAGGCAAAATAGGGAGAGAAGGGCATTAAAATGCTTTCATTATTCTTAGGACTTTCAGAAATGCATTCACCTTCATGATGCCTTATTGACAAGACACTATTTGCAGTTTGCAATACTTAAATGACACAGAAACACTCTGAAAATCTCTGTAAAACACCCAGCATCTAAACAACAGCAATTGATCCAATGTATTGGCCCAGCAAAATTAAATGACTGTTTTGTACACAGCTTCGTGTTCAGGAGTAGCAGTTTGTGCTCTGTACTATTTACTAGGGAAGTTAAACACAAGGGAGTCAGTGAGGAGTGACAAGATAGCACAGTTGTCCTCATTATAAAATGCATTTTTGAAGGTTCATACTTCTTTTCTCATCCAGAACAGAGATAGGAATTTATAGATTGTACTGGATATTTCCAAGAAATACAAGTGAGGCAAAGGTAAATATCAGTCTAATAAATCAGAATCATATCAGTGTGGCCACTGTAATAAATGTAAATGAGGAAGATCATTGCCCTCCAACACATGTAAGACACAGCCTTCGATAGTGATAGGAATACATGTTCAGAATGACCCTTGAGGGTCCCACTTGTGGGCTTCACATTGTTCCTCCTGCAAATTTCAGAGCAAAAGAAAGCTTGCCTCCTACTCTAATTACTGAATTACTGTTGGTGTTGTTGGCTGGCTAACCTGATGGGAGTTTGTTTCGGGGGCAGGTTTGTTGTTCTCCCTCCTGAAACCTGCAGCCAAGAGTTTCACTCAGTACAGTTCAGTTTGCCTTTGCACTAGCAGCACTGTGCAACCGTCTGTATTTGCTGCTGGCATTTTCAACTTCCTACCCTTCTAAATATCCATAGGAGCTGACACACGTCTCCTTAGACAAGACTTCAAAAACAACAAAATGCAGCGCTGTCTTCACTCTGCCAGCTGCTTGTAGTATACAACCTGAAACCATGCAGACTACTTAAATAGAGCTATGAAAGCAATATTCAGCAGGCATTCAATGAGCTGCACGTTACTTTATGAGATATAGAATGTAACTGCACAAATTTCTGTCTCTCAGCCCCCACATCCTCACCCCAAAGCCAGGAAAGCCTGAGTGAATTGTTAAAGCTGGTAGAAGTTCATTGAGATGGTGACTTACAGAAGAGCTGGTTCACTTGCAAATACGCCCCATTAATCACGTAAGCAAAATAAAGACAACACCACGTTGCATTACATTTTGATTAAGTTAGAACAAATCTGGAGAGAATATAGGGAATAAATTTTATTAAATCAGTACCGGAGTCCAAAACGAAGAACTATTTTTATACCTTCTAAGAGACCACACGTGAATAACATCATTTCACGTTGTCTCAAACAAAACTGAGGCCAAATCAGGCATTTTATCTAACCGAGGATAAGTCTTACATCCAGATACCCAGAACTTTGTGCTGCCCCAGATCTACTTTCAATACTCACACCTACAGACACCAGCTACTTAGAGAGAGATTTGGGGGGAAGAGAAATGGGAGGATCTCCAAGGATATTAGTCTAAACAAATAGAGTCAATAACTTGCTTGCATGACACGCCTGCTTACCCTGAGAACTACAGCTGCCTCCTTTCTTGCTGCTCCAGTCAGGAAGAGTTCATAAAGGACCTGGATATCACTTCCTAAACAAACTGTCACAACAGTATTCCAGTAGAAAGCCAAATGCATTATATATAAATGCCAATTAACTGATGTGATGTACAATAAGGGGAAGAGGAAATGTATATCCAACTAAGTGACAGGTATTTCAAAGCACCACATAATTAGCTTTGTTTTGTTATTTTGATTTTGTTTTTATTGGCAAGAAGCAGTATGAAAAAATCTACTAATTAGATAGGAAGTTCCCCTGAAGACATCTATCAACTGTTTCTATTAATACAGGCAACTGCGAGTAGGTAGGTAGGAAGGAAAAACATTCAGAAACAACTTTTAGTTAATTAAATTGAGGTCTGGATGCAAAATACTTTTCCCATCAACAAATGTTCAGTCACATTTCCGAGAAAATTGGCTAAAAAATTTATTTCAGAGTGAAAGATAATCCTAAAACTGAGGATTGTATCAGATTTCTAATTTCCATCTACTTTATTACTCATAATTTCAGCACAGCAAAACTAAGTACATTATCTCTACGGACTGCTGTACTTCATGAAGGATAGCAGGGGAGAAAGCAGGGTGACAGCATATGACTTCATTTACATTTAATCAGTACTTAGAGCCTTTGCTCTGTTTTGCCAAGGCAGCACAGAAAGGGCACATTCTCTTCCTTGCATAAGCCAGAGCTGTCACAGTCTTCAATGGCCTCTTTATATGAAGCCTATAGAGATGTTTGCATCATTTTTACAGTCCAGAGCCATAATATCTATGGTTAACTTAGCTGGGATGTTTATCTGTACGTGCTAGACCTAGAAATCTGCCTGGGCTTGGAAAGGACACAGAATGGTTGAGGTTGGCAGGGTCCTATTTGTCTATCTGATCCAACCCTGCTCCAGTATAGCCACCTAGAACTGCTTGCCCAGGATTACATCCAATTGGCTTTGGAAAGTCTCCAAGAAGGAGATTCCACGACCTCTCATGGCTGCCTGCTCTGTCATCTGCACAGGCTGGCATCCAGACATGAGCTTCACGGAACACAGTATGAGCTATCAACGAGAAAGAGAGTAGGTAACATGAGCAAAAGCCTACAAAGCAGAGGTGGTCTTGGACCCCAAGAGTCCATAGAGCCTCATTTCAGGCCTCATGATCAATCACAGAGTGGTTTGGGCCAGAAAGAGTCCTCAAAGACCACCCAGTTCCAACCACCCTGCCATGGGCACAGACAACTCCCACTAGATCAGGACACCCAAAGCCCCATCCAACTTGGCCTTTAAATGTGAAAATTTGAGGGAATGTCTCCTTCAAACACGAAGTATGGACTCCTGCATGGTAGGTGGAATGAAAAGGATAGAAGCAGAGACCCAGAGTGGCAAAGCAAGGTGTAGTAAAGGAGGAACAAAGTCTGCAGTGCCTACAGACCTGGTTCAGAGAGAACTAGGTGAGTGTCCAAAATTGAAAAGACACACAGTTTTAATTTCTGATTTACACATGCCTACTGCAGTTAGAAGTAAAGGAACAGCTGGACAGTGAATTTGCTAAACAGATACAGCACATAGTTCTTTGTGTAGGATTTCTCTTCACATTTACAAAATAACTAGACCTCACGCTTACTTTGCTTCCCTTCCCTATAACTAAATTCATATTCTTTACCACCTGCGTGTGCAGAATGGAATAAATAATGATTACCACTGTGACAGAGAACTACTGCTAAAATCCCAGTAAGCCATCAAATGGCTGTTACGTACAAAGATAGTGCAGTCAATAGTGGGGCTTTTTCAGCAGGGTTAGGCAGCAACACTATATGTGCATGTTTTATGAGTTACAAAAATGGGTATTTCAGTAAAGGCACCACATGTAGATCAAACTGACAGACTCCTCTGGGATTAAGCCCCATCACCTTCTGAATGCAAGACAAGCATAAAACCACTGCAGCAATGGAAAAAAAAAATCAGCTTGAAAATAATTAAACAGCAAGGCAGCCACCCATAATGATATTCAGCAGAACACATTAGGGACAGTTTGCTGGGAATGCACAAGAGCACTCCAGTTGTTTAATTAACATTGAAACGGCGGTTCCACAAGAACTAAAAATCCTGTTAATTTATGTGTCTCTTAATGATGCTCATTTAAATACTGTCAACTTTTCTCTAGTTTAATATTCATGATTTCTAGTCATTAAAACACTAGGCTCAGCTTGTGGATTCACTGAGAAACACAAATTGTTTGATGATGATGTCAGTTCTTAAAAAGTTTTTCCCCTTAAAGTGTAAATCTCTCAGTGCTCATCACTAGGGTCAATGCAGTCTGATATATAAATATCATTTTTATCATTCTTATGAAACAATAAACTACAGTGTACTCTCTCACCTTCAAAGACGAGCCCTGCTTGCATTGTCAGGAGTTATTTATGTAGAGCTAGTTATCTTTTTATGACGGAGCATCTCAGCTGGTTAATGTAACAGCTTTATATATTGGGATACTGGGCTCAAGTCCCACTTTAGATTGTAAAAACTACTTTCATCCAGAGTAGGAAACATTACATTAAAAATAATTTTAGTGCTGAAAAAGACGTTCACAGCTGGCTCTTAAAAAGATACTGCCAAGGTAGGCAGAAGTCAATTTTTGACCTCCCTGTAATTGGTATGTGTATGGTCTGAACGAACACTTGCTTGCACAAAACTTGTGTGTATCCTGTGTTGGTGACACTGATCCTTTCCTTACCCTGCCAAATTTAGATGAAATGTCCCCATACTGTCTCTTCAGTAGAAAATATAGAAAGCTGTAGCCTCCAACGACTAGAGCTACTCCTGAAAAATATGTATTGATCTTCGATTGTCAGAGAAAACCCCTTATCTTTTATATAAATTAAAAAGTACAGCTTAATTTTACAGTTAATCTTTCATCTTGAAGACAAGAATTTAGATTTCAAGAAGCTGAACACTTTCAGCAGGGCAGGGAGTAGGACATTTGAGGCAGGACAAGTACAGACTATTAAGGAAGGATATGATCTACCTTTGTAAGTGCATTATTTCCCCCTATTCTCCATCTAAATATTATACCATAGCATCTTCTTAATTTCTTGTTTAGTTGATGCCTTTTTATTTATTTTTTTTATAGGCAAGGAACAACATTACTCCTCTTGCACTTCTTTTTAATGCCCTCACTATAGTGATCCTCCCTTATTAGATATTCTATTTCTCCGATATGGTTTGTAAAAAAGATTAATATAGGGTGCAGGTTCAGGTTTGGAGGAGGTTATAAACCAAGGGCAACTGAAATCTTGTTAGTGCACCAATTCCCACTGCATACCTTTAAAACCTAAAGCAAAGTTCCCTGCCTGAGGTTGTTTTTTTGTATTCCTGTCAGATTTCCAGTACACATTGAAATGCAACAGTGCCATATAATTTTTCTGAAAGACAGCTTGTTTGGCATTTTAGACAGACATCCAACACAACAAAATGTACTTTATTACACGGAGAGAAAAATATTCTGTGAACCAGGCAGAACAGAACTAACACCACCTGATTAGCAGCAAAGCCAATACTTATCACCTACTTCTGCTCACTTCAGTCTTAGCATTTTATTCTTTCCCAATTGTTTCGTATTTATAATCTGTATTTCATAACTAAATAGCTTAATGTAGTTTACCTTCAAAAAAAGTCATAACTAGACAGTCTAGACATCAGCCTAATTATCAAAATGCTATCCGATGTCTGAAATGCTTTTATGCAGTTTCTGTTGCTATTTTCTTCCAGATGTGTTTCAATAAAACAAGTAAACCATATTAACTTACTGAGTATGCATTTTAATGTAATATACCTTCTTTCCAGCATCATGCATCCCAAAAGAGAACTTTGAATTTATTTTTATCATCTAAATGCTCTTTTTTCAGCCCAGGAATTTAATTTCTTTATACCTCACGAAGACCTAATTAATAAATGCACATTCTTGGGACTGTAATTTTGAAATACAGCCTGATTCTGCCTTGACAAACACGCTCATCTCCATTCTGCTCTTAGTCCACAATTGATTCTCTCCAGGAAAAATGCATTCTAGCTCTAGACTGATCTGTCTCTTCACAAATGAAAGATCCATGCAGTTCTGCTGTCCCTACTGGTTTTCACACTGACCACAGAAAAAAAATACATAGTTATTAACATCTTCATTTTCTTATGAGAAAAAAGAATTGAGCATTGTAAAAGCAACCCCTGAAAAAAAGAGTGCTGGTCTTTAGGTAGAATGCACGAATTCTGCCTATGGAAATACGCAACTTATTCCTTCATTGTAGAAATTTTTCATAATATAAATCTAATATGATAAAGTACACAGCTCTTCTGTTCTGATATTTATACCCATACATCCAACCCTGTTGATATTGCTTTCAATAGGCAGTTATCCTCTTTTTTAAACTTAGGCATTGTATGTAAAGCGGTTCCCAAATGAAAGCTTCTATTTCATTAAATTGATATTTTGTATAGCTAGCATGAAGTAATCAGCATATAATGCCTATTCCCAGTACATTTATTTACTAAACTTCTCTGGTGTCCCTAATCTTGGCCACTAATAGTTCAATAATTGAACAAACTATAATGAACACAATAGTCTCATTCCTCGTTTTTGAGGCACTCAAACACAGAAATATTCTACCAAGAAAAACACTTTCTTGTACCTGCACATGGAAAGTAAACCTCTTTTTAGACTTTGCGATATGCTAAAGGTTGATGAGGAATTTCCTCGTCCTTAACCTAAGGGATTTCTTTTTCTAAAACACAGACTTGTTTGCATCGGTTTAAGTGTTGTTGCCTATAGACCTGCCAGGCCTTTGTGGAAAATAACGCCTTCTGTTGACTCAAAAGGGAGGCTGATTTGGTACATCCTTGTTTGGGCTGAGCTACAAAACTATTTTTAACTGCAGAAGGATATCTATTAAGTATTCAGCTTCCACCAGAGAAGAGCCCTCCTGAGGAAGACACTTTGGTTCAGCATGTTTCTAAGAAGCATCCAGAGGGTATATGACTCTTCCCTGGTTTTAATAAAATGATCATTTCTATTCCTGTGTCACTGGACTCTGTATCTCTGTTATGCAGCAAGACGTTTAGGAACCCTGCAATGTTTGCATATTTATTAATAGCCATCTTTACAGGGATATGTCAGCTGCATGGTACGAATCCCTTTAATTTGGCTGGCCTTCTTTCTGAGCCCTCTTTTTGCTTCTTGCAGCCATCTCAGATCATCTGTTAAAACATCTGGCTGCTAATGTGCCTAATTTATTCCCCATTAGGAAGAACAAAATGCCAAAGGGCACTTGTCTGCAAACGAAAATTTGAGTTTGCAAACCCAGTTTTGGCTCTTGTTTTCATCCATAGTCATTCTATCTATGAATGAATATTTCACATGTATCCTCTCATGGAATTCTATCTCATTATTGCACCTGTACAGGGCAAACTTGTTGCTCTAAGTCTACATGGTCATATCTACATCACTTTTTTTTTCCCCCAAAAATCAGCCTACAAACTAAAATACGTATCCCTCTACAATTGCTTTAAAGGCTTCCCTTCCAAGACTCTGAAGATGAATTCTGTAAGGAATTGTCCACCGTATGACTACAGTTTGATTTGCTGTTTTACAAACAGTCTTTTTTCAGTGCTACTTAATCTTTACCTTTTCTTCTGACATGGACATAATTTTTAAGAAGATCATGGCATACTCAGAGATACAGTTGCCCTATACCTAACACTGACAGTGTCACATAAGAGATGTTAGCATGTATTTTTAGAGATTCAGAGAAATAAAGTATATTCCCTTTAAAGGTAGGAATCTTCATGTGCCCATTCCCTCTGCTTTTTATAAACTCATTCCAACCTCTATGCTTTAACAAGGGCTATGTGATTGATTATGTGTTGAGCTGATGAGGCAACTATTAGCTGTGAATCCAGGCCTGTTAAGCACTAACCAAACACAAAAATGTTGAGGTCCTCCTCTTTCAATGATAATGTTATACAATAAACACTGCTAACAAAGTTGTCTTCCTTCTGGATCTGTCTGGATCCTTTTACAGTCCTGCACTACTTGTGTAAAAACAAACACTATTTTCAATAGGAGTAGAACACTCCTTCCATAGAGAGTTACAGTGACCTTTTGGCCTTACTAATTATTTTTCCTTTAGATGAATTTCCTGATGAATTACTAGCCATGTTTCACTTTTTTTTTCCTTTTTGTTACTGTGGAGGGGGTGGGGTTTTTGCTGTTGTCATTTTTTCTTTTCAATAAAGGGTATCTTATGTCAGCTTGGTTTTGATCTACAGTTAAAATCTGGTATGCTAATTACTGTTTTTATTCTTCTATACATAACATCAGTATTATTTTCATTTAGGAGCATCTCCCTATCACTCCTGTTGTTTTGGGTGCTTTTTGTGTGTGTTTTCTTTTTTTCTTTTACATCTCTATATCTGCTAATCAGAATTCTTGAGGCTATGTTCGGCTTCATACCCGCTTACATCATAAATTTAAACCATACACTGGATCTATGCTATCCTTTTTTGCTTTGCACTGTATTTTCTGGTATCCATATTAGTAATTGCAAACTTTCTTAACATAAAGCCTTGTAGTTAATACTTGTTATTTGTTGGAAAATTGTTTTTTAAGCTGTATTTCTACAGTCTTTGCAAAAAACTCATTATATACATTTTTTTTGCCATCAAGGCAGTATTTTTTTACAGTACAAGCACTGTTTTATTGCATTCAAAATACATCCCAATTCCCTTTCTCTTATGGTTAATGAGCCCTCAGGTGAAATGTACTTAACTTGAGTCTAATCAGTGCCTATTTGTTCTTGCTTCCAGCAATGAGGTCAGGAACTTTTGGACTTCCCGTGGCACACAGAAAGCATAGGTTTGACTTACCTGATACATATTTAGGGTTGCTGAGAACTCCGGAGCACAGTCCTCCCATGGAGATGTTTGCAGATTTGTGCTAATAAATTCCCCTTGGTTATGCTGCACCGTTGTCTCTTTTGATGTCCAGAAAACTAATCACTATAACAACTCTACTCTGCCTAGACAACTTCATTTATTGCATCCTCGTACTTTGATACTTTTCAATTTTATTTGACTATAACAATGCAAAGCTTTAGGCAACTGTATGTCGAGCAGCAAGTACATCTGTGGCCCCTCTTTCAAACACTAATATTATCCTTACACCCCTGTTTTTCAGTACTAGCCATCAGATTATAGACTTCTTGCTTGTTCTCTCTCCATCCCCACGACTCTAGTATAATTGGTTGCACACTGGCCCAGTTTCAATTGGAGATGTAGAACATATCCCTTGCTACCACTGTAAAATAGCTAATTTGCTGATAGGAAGAATATTTTTATTGAAGGTTGGAGGTGGATATATGAACCTACTCAACAGGAGTGAAATTTAACCTAAATTCCTTCTTTCCAAGGAGAACATTCTCATCTCAAGAGTTTAGTTGCTTTGTTTGTCCTATACTCTCCATCCCTTGCCCTGTTTGCATTCTAAACACAGGAAGAATTATGATATTTGGATACTCATCTGCAGAGATCACTGATTGCAAGCCCCTAATAAACAAAAGAAAGGAGTTTGGATGCTCCCATTGGCACAGCATGCTGTTCAGTTTAAGTTCCTTCCTATCACTACACTTGTTGCTTTAACTCTAGTCCACGTACAAAAACTCAAGCATCTGCCTTTGGCTTCTGAGCTCTATTCCCAGAGCTAAGAACCTTATTTTAGGTAGTGCAAGCATCAAGAACCTTAGTCCCTTCTGGGAACTGTTTTGGTGAGCTATTTTCTAAATCTGTCTCCGGACACCACGAGAACAATCTGTTTCCTGCCAACCCCAGACGTACAGCTGTACCCAAAGAAGCACATCTCAGCTTGGTACACCTGGGGACACTCAAACTTGCTGAAGGAATTGTCAGAACAGCCTTATAAATTCAAATTTATTTCATTAAATATCCAGAAAGAATATTTCTCTTTTCTTTAAAACAGCACTGAGATAACCTTACCTCCTTCCTTTTAATAACTTAAACATCAACTGAGAGGACATGTAAATAGGACAGGGCAAAACAATGATAGATTGTTTGGCCTGGGCAGTGAATGGTCCTACGGTAGTACATTTATAGTATTGATTTATAAGAATGAATTCATTTACTACATGAGCAAGTAGGTCAAAATTCAGCAAAGTTAAGAATGCTCTTAACTTAAGCACATGCTAATATCTCACAAATTTTACAATCCCAGTATGTGGTGCAAACATTCCTGCTCTCAGTTCAACTTTTTGCAGTGCATTTCAATGGGACAGAAGCGTTCTATGAAAAGATTAAACTGAACTTAAAAAGATATTGTATGTAGTAGATTGGCAGTTTTTGTTTTGCTTTTAAGTAAAAATCAAAATAAGCAGGAAACTAAGAGGGAGCAGACTCCCATCTCCTGAGGGGAGGACCAAGAACAAACTTTGCTGAGATTTACTTGCAAGAACAAAGTATTATTTGACCAGCAAAGACTTAATGAACTTTGCATATAGCTCAACACTTGGCTGGATTGGACTTTTGTGCTCATTCCATTACAATGCTAAGCAAGTTTTGCCTTAGAACAGACTCAGAATGAATTCCTAACTAATCGTAGAAATGTCATGCAAGAAGTCTCAGCGCAGCCTCCTCCACTCAGTGTGGAGAACCGGACTCTCGCATTTTCAGGAGATGTGCTTCTCCTGCTGACAGCCAGTCAGTGCCAAGGAACTGCCTGCCAAGAAAAATCTCTGTGTGGATGCAGTGAAGATTCAGAGATCAGATTTTATGAGGTCTTCACCATCTCCCTCCTTTCATGAAGCAGCAGCATTCTCTTAAAAGCAAAGGTTCGAGTGAGAGGCACTGTCTTGTAACAGACCATCACAATAATCATAATGTAAAACATTCCCCCAGTATCAAAGCATGGCCAGACACAGGAGAAATGTCAGTGTCTAAATAACCATTCCAGACAAGAATCTGCAAATTACCTGAAAATGGTAAAACGTCCTAGAGGAGGATCAACAGCAGAGCAATTTACAGACACATTTCATTCCAGTTATTTATTTAGAAAAATTAAAGTAAAATCTTTACCCCTCTAATTGACCATAGGGAAAAAAATATTTTGTGAATGTAAATTACAACTGTGATTAAAATATAAGCTGCACTTTCTTAATATTCATAGCGATGTCTGCTACAAGCAGCATTAACATAAATTTATATATTTTCTTATCTCTCCAAAAACACATTTTTATTAAAATGAGTAGTTTATTATTTATGATTATCTTGGTAGGAGTTGGGGTTTATGACTATATAAAGAATTTAAGTTGTCATCTTTTCTTTATCCCATAGTTGCCAGGTTGCCTGGTGGTTCGTTTGTTTGTTAAATGTATTAACCTACTCCAGCCATTATGCACTTTATAAACAACTGTGAACTAATTGGTATGCATGTGCAGGGAGTACTTTCTCATGGTAGAGAAGTGATACAGTTGAGTTTATAACCAAATGGAATTCAGTGCAGTAGGTTTTTAAGTTTAAATACTAAAAGAAGCAGAGTTCAAAATGTTGTAAGGAACATTAATCAAATGTTTATGAAGCATTTTGTTCTATTCATTGAAAAGGCAAGCAAAGAGCACTACAGTAAAGCTTTGTGATCAGACCAGTCATTCAAGGAGTACATTTTCCTGTCTCTAGCTATGTGTAAGCAAAGAGCTTAACCCTTCCTTGAACTCCTTAAAACAGCTTTAAACAACTTCTGTTCACAAAAAAAACCATTATCTAAATCGCTTAAAGCTTCTCCAGCCTGCACTCCTTGCACCTGGGACACTGCTTAGCCCTGACTTCGAATCCACACAAATCATCAAAAAAGTAGCCAAGACTGGAGTTCTCAGCAGGAGCAATCTCTCAGTGTGGTGATCTTCCACGAAAGCGTTTTCAAGCAGCGGTCCCTAACGTGGGACCAACCCAGGCTGTGAGTTAAATACTTGCATATATCAAGAGATCTAATTTACATCCTTTTGTGAATATGTTTTTTACCTAGGGCCCAGCAGAACTGCAGGAGCTCTCAGTGGCGAACAGTCCCACTTTGGGAGAGCAACGGCTGCACTCAAACCCTGAGACAATTTATTTTGATCCTACGTTGTGCTCAGGAAAGCTGTTTATAAGACCGTTCAGCTTCATCTCCTCTGCTGCCAAGGGAGCTTTATTCTTCCTTATCCACGGAACAAAATCTTACCAAACCCTAGGAACCAGATAAGGCATTGTGCAGGGACTTACAGCAACAATTTGAGCAAAAGAAAAAGTGTTGGAAATGCCAAGGTGAAGTCCAGTGACTCCTTGAACCACTCCTCAACAGTAAGGAGCGGATTTCCATTAAAGGGTAGGTCACTCTTCTTTCTGAGGTCAAGCAATGAGCTTCCTCAGCGCATCCACACTGACATTTGCTGTTATATGTAGAGAGCAGACACACAGAATGGAGCCATAAATTGCCTGTTGGCTGAGTTCAGTTTTGCTCCTTGTCAAGTGTGTTGCTTTGGCTGGTAGAAATTGTTACTGAAGGCTTTTGAACAAATATTAAACATCAACAAGTTTCCTGGTGTATAAATAAACCCTGCAGATGCCTGGAAAACCTCATGTCCATTTTTACTCCTGTTTCAAAGGCAGCTTCACTAAAATTTGAGAATGAAAAGCTGTTTTCTGATTTGTGTTAACACAACAGAGCACGTAGGGGTACCTGCTGTACTGTGTGCACTGTCCTCTGGGAAGAATATATGAATGTTGTTACTTATATGATTATTATACGTATAAGGATTAACCACAGGCTAACAGTGCACTGTATTTTTTCCATACAAGCACAGAACAAAAGACATCTCAGAGTTTACAATCTCTCCATTCTACAAAACGCTGAACCTGCCATAGAAATCAAATGGAAGGATTTCTAATTTGAAGTGATTTATTAATTTTTTCCATCAGATCAGTTACAAATAGCACGCTGATGTTAAAAATAAAGAATTAATGTGTTAGCTCTCTTCTTTTTGTTTTTTCCCTTAGCTCCAAAATGGGGTTGAATAGACAAGTTCACCTTTGTAAATTCATGGGCCCCAGTCACTATTATTTTTAGGTTTTTCCAAATCAAAATTACATCTGACATGTTCTTTACTAGAGAAACCTTTCAACATTTGAGTGATTCCATATAGATTTTAACATAAATCAACAACTGCAGTAACACTACTTTCATTTTTGGTCTGTACATACCTTATTGAAACAAATGCTGCATTCCAAATGTAAGCAAAGTTAAATGATTTGAAAATCTGAGAGCATACCCAATTTTTAGATACTATTCTGAGTCTGAAGCGGAGACAGTATTTCACCATTTTCCTTGACTTGAGAGAAAGTCCCACAAAAACAGTGTCACTCTGTGCTACAGACTTAACTACTCATCACCACTAACAGAAGCAGGGATGTTTCTCCATGTGACAAGGCCTGGCATATAGAAGAGATAAAGAGGACTGGAACAAGCTACCGGTAGACTTTAGAGGCTCCACAAAGAAAAACATCGCTTTTGACCAAGATGAAGCGTTTCATTTAAAACCAATATCAACATAAACACCTGATTCACAACTAACTAGAAGTCCCACAGCTGGTATCCATTAACTGAACTATGACTCAGAGCCTCAGAAGTATTGAGCCACCTAACTCCCACAGGAATCAAGGCATCTAAATACCTATAAGGGTGGAGGCCTTGTCACCCCTTAATAAGAGAAAGGCTCATAAAGCTGCTACAGGATAAGAACGACCAGAAACTGCAAAAAACACAGTCAGCTAATTAAGTGCTGTTTTCTGCAGATATATTAGTACTCCTCACACCTTTGCTCCCAGATCTGCTGCAGCTGGTAGTTTCAGTCATCAGTGCACTCATGCTAAGGCTGCATTAGCAGAAGGCAATTTGCAGATGGGTCTCAGGTTCTGGATTCATGTGGGAGCACTAACACACTCTGGATGCCTTACCATAAGTGCTTTAAATTTTACTCTTGCATTTTTGGGAAAACAGAAATAGGGGACAATGCAATTTCCTTAAACCTGTTATAAGGGCCCCGCTTCTTCCTAGTACACATCATCTTCACAGTCAGAACTGCAGAAAGGGCTGCAATGCAACTCCAGAATTTCCCAGATGAGCTAGCACAGAGGCCACAGCCACATACCTCTCACCAGAGGCTGTGCTGGTTCTTTGCATGCCCAAGATTTGACTTATATAAGTTTAGAAAATTATCCATTCCTTCATTTAGGGAGGGCCCTAAAGAGTCTTTGTACTCCTCCTGTGCCTCAAGTTAAAAGACAGACACATTCATAATGCATGGCCGTGTGATGTGTGCTCCACGACAGCTGCAATCTGTGAACCAGGCACCCAAACTCCTTGAGAAACGCACTTGCTGTGAGCTGAGTCCACAGCCATCCCTCTCCTCCACTCTGTACATTCCAGTGGTACTCTTTTCTATTCTCCATCCTGAAGGTTTCACTGCTAAAAAAAAAACTCTTTAGCATCTGCATATTCAGAAATGATACACAAAGACATGTGTCTACAGCCAATCACTCCATATTCTCTGAAATGTCAGTTTTGGTTTACACATACATTTTAAAAAAGAAGACTTAGAAAGCTTCTGGTCATCTTCAGTCAGTGAGGAACTTAACTGGCAACTACATTACAAATGCACTTAAGGTATTAGTCTATATCTCATGTAACTAAGATTAATAAATGCAAAGCTTAGATTTATTCCTTCAGTATCAAGTCATCCGTATTTTCTGGCAAGTCATCTTGCTTTCCTGATTGCTCCCATTACAGGCTCTGGAAAGAGCACCAGCTACTTCAAAATGCGTCCACAGCACTAACGCGCTCCTGGCGCTCATTTCAGGTAGCCAGAACAGAGAACCCCTGGTGCCAGCTAACCAAAACGCGTCTCTCCAGCTGACTCAAGAATGCACCCAAGCCCCTCTCCTGCCTCAGAAATGTTCCAGCACAGAGACCAAGCAGCTCCCCGGCCTGCATCAATTCAAGTGGATGAGCTGTGTTCTTCACCAGCCTCATGTCCTTCTTTGGTAGGCTTGGAGGCTACAGCTGTGATTAAATCCCTGAACAGGGTATTTCTCCTAGTGCATCACAACGGCTGAAATCAATAGGTTTTACAGTAATGCAGTAATGGACCACATAATGAGGCTCTAGCTGGAAAACTTCCAGTGAAGACTTGTGCCTGAGGAATTCTTCACCTCTGGTTTTAAAAAGGTGAGGGGGGAATGCTTCACATTTTAGAGTTTCAGTTTAGTGTTTCATTTAACTTACATATTTCCTTACTGGAACTGGCTATGGCATTTATCAATAATCATAGTATTTAAATCATGTGCCTTCATGAATGATACCTATTACAATCACATGTGCTGTAAATGACCTATTTTAAGAAAGGAGCAATGTGAAGCCCTTTTGGGTAGAAGAGATGTCCATCTTGATTACGTATGTTTGTGGCACAGCAGCATGAAAATCAAGGGCCCTGTTGGAAATACATTTATCTCCAATCTTCCTCCTATCTTTGCGAGGGTTTTCAGAGAGGGTTTTATTTTTTCCTTGATGATACTGTGAGGAAATACCTCTCATGTTGGATTAGCTTCCTGAGCTGTCTGCTTCATTTCCACAACTAGCTTCCAAGGTTTTGACCCCCAAGAAACCCAACAGAAAGAGAGACACAATGTGAATGACATTAGCTGCCCACAGTCCACCTCCCTGCATACTGCACGAACTGAGAAAAGGTTTCAGACCAGGTTCCCTCTGGTGCTCTAAGGTTTACATCCTCCTATACGTACATATAATGACCAGATCTTGGTGTACAAATACTTCATGCGGAGGTGTAGGAGAGGTTCCAGGGCATCCCTATTCCCTTGACTAGTGATACAGCCTGAGCCACAATGTAGCCTTCAGTAGTCCGAAGGGAACAGACGCAGGTGGGATCTTTCTCACCTTTCACTAATTTTTCGTTAGCGAGATCTCCTGAGGATTGCTTGTAATGACTCCCCTCAACAGATGAGTCCATGGCACTGTACTCACCCCTGAGCAATCTATAACAGAAACGAAAAACAAAACAAAAACACTTCCCCTGATGTAGCAGCCGTTAAGTGACCCTACACAGGGATGGAAGAGCTCCATCCTGATCTCCACAAATGGTCGGCTTGTGCCTCGAAGCGCTGGGCTAGATTCAATTACACCAATCATTATTTCAGTTCATGTAACTCTAGACTACTAGTGATATCCAATCACTTCGGCACACTGGGAATTCAATCGAATGTTTATCCTAAAGAGAACTATTTACTTCAGCCCCTAGAGGTACCACTTTAAAAAAAAAATCTCTGAATATCACTGAAATTAATATTAAGACTTTATACCCTCATGTATTTTTGAGGATTTATATATGTTGAGATATCATTTTTCTTACCACTTATCCTCTTACATACTCCCACAATATCTCATCTGTGGCATTTTCCCAGATGGGGCCCACAGCAACGTTCTTGTAGCTTTTGGCTCACTTTGCATTCGCACTTAACAAAATCCTTGATTTGACAAGGTCTTCTCTGCTATGACACCCAGAGTGCCAGACACTGCCTCGTGCTAAACACGTCCCTGTTTGCTGCAGAACATCCTCTGGGCACCGCACACCCCAAAAGGAGACTGATTCTCCTCTGTCCCAGAGTCTCCTGAGCAAGGGGGAGCAGTGGTGCACCCACACAGACCACAGAAACAGCGGAGCTCCGATTTGGCATCCAGCACCACGTAGGCAACAAGACGTCGTGAGAGGCAGCAGATAGCTGAGCTCTTTATTACTTCCCTACCATAATTATCCATTTTCCAAACATGTTCCAAGTGGAACGAATGGCTGGCAGCCTGTGTACTGGCTTCCACTGGCTCTGCCTTAGATTTCTATTTCTAGGTGCGAAGGCCTAATTTCCAGAGGTGAATAACTTCTGAAACTGAACCTTTATGCTTTCATTTACATGTGATTTACCAAACAATTAACGTGTACATATCGGTACCACAAAGCCAAAACATCTGTCCATCTCTCCATATTCATTTTCCCAGAGCACACTCCTTCTGTTAGTGAAGCTGGCACTCAGCAAAGCCACTGCTGGCTGCATGAGGCTCCTACAGTCACCCTGAAAATGCTCACAAGCAGCGTTTCATCTGATTTTATCTTTGTATGCTCAGCACAGACTGGTGTTTTCTTCTTCTTTAGTTTCACCCTCCCATCACCAACTATTCCTCTTCCTTAACTAGTGCAGGCTCTTCTCTCTAAGCCATTTTGTTATTTACCTGAGCTGATCACCAAATATGCAACTGTGACATACAGATTTCTTACGGGCATCCCTCAAGCTCACAACATTTCTTTCACAGCTCAAGTCAGCAAACAGGGCAAAACACCTGCCAGTTTTTTCCTGAACTAAGCCAGCTTTCCTAAGTCAATCAGTGTGTTCCATCCAGATATGTAATCATTCTCTCCTTATCTCAATCTGCCAATTCTTGCTGCACTTCTGGCAAAACAGACTGATATTTAGAAACTATTGAGCATCTCTTCACACAACTGTTCGCACGCAGGTGCGCCATGAGGTTCTCTTCACTTGTTACATGTGCCAGGAACTTCAGCCACGTCTTATCCTGAACCTTTGTAGGGCAGAGATAACTAATCAGCTGTAACTCCCATAGGAAGCACTACAACAGATGTACTGAATGAAATACAAATTTGTATTGTATGTATATTGCCACAGACCCCATAAAGTCTGTGCCATAACTGTAGCTGTATAACCTTTTTTGGTTTTGTTGCTTTTTTAAAGAAATATATATATAGCAGGATGAGAAACTGGGGAGCGAAATAAAATCACAAGTATTTTATTTGTATTAGATAACATTCCTTTTACAAGATATCCACTTGATCTCTCTAGGAAATGTCAACATACAAGTGATTGCCATGTGTTCTCTGAAAACTGATACTATACTTAGGAACACAAGAATTAAAAAAACCCTGCTAATTAAAAGCTTCTGCCAATTACTACAGCTGAGTTCTTTACCTACAAAAGTCTTCTAGGATTCTTTGTTAAAAATAATAATAAAAAATATCAGAAGTTTGTAATGTAGAAGCTCTTAGAGGCGCAGAAGTCCCAGACTTTATCGGAAAGGAAACAGCATTTCATGTCATTTATTCAAGACAAAGTTGGCTTCTTCATCCTTAAAATTTTTCTACAAGTCTATCTTCCATCTGTGCCTTGGCTTTGCCCTACAAATCATAGGCAGTATGAGACACTGAACTCCAAAACTGAAATGCTTTCTTATTTAGATGATACATGTCCAATAAATATCCCTTCTCTGTCCCTCAGTGACGCCACGAGCAGCTTCAGAACAGAAGTGAAACACAGAGGACAGTGTCTAGGCAGGGCTCATCAACACACAATGCACTTAACTGGCACATATTCGGAGTGGTTTCACAAACTACCCAGTTCAGACCTCCTGCCTTAGAGGTGAACACACAGCCACAGATGAGTCCCCACATAGCTGAGGTCATTGCTACATCCTGCAGGAATGTTCCAGTAGATCTAGGGTAGAGACTGAATTGTGACAGTACATGAACTGTAGGGGCTATTTCTGTCCTTTGGTTTCTCAAAAGTTACTGGGGTGGAAAAAATAAAAAAAATAAAAGCACTTGTCTAGACATCATTTTCCAAATGTGTTTGGAAGCTACTCTTAGTTACTGACAAATGAGGATAACCTTTCTCTCTCTCTGGTTAGGGATGGATTTGCTCACTATAAAATATTCCTACATTTCCAGTGTGGAGTGAACAAACAGAGGAGTTTGACGTAGTCTCTTCTGGAGATATCCACACTTCATTAGTAACTGACATAGAAAAGTCTAATCTCAAGGGTATGTAACCAGGCTACATGCAAAAAAATCCCACGGGCCTCGACAGGCATTTGGCTCCTCATAGCCAAGCCAAGCAACTTGCTATATGCACCACAATCTCTAAGTTTTCCCCTTCTACATAACCATGATTATGAACACCATTATTATAACAGGAACACGGTTCTGCAGACATCAGACACACTGACTCTGTTTCCAAGATCTCTGCAAAAAAGCAAGCTTAAGACTTAATGCCCACACAGCCACACCCAAGACGCAGCCACCTCCCCAGAACCAACAGCAGGACATTCCACGGAATTGAACTTCAGGGATGTCCGAGCAATGCTATCACGTACCACGCTGTACCGCTACTAAGAAAGCATCCATGCTTTCTCTTCGGCACTGATTACTGCCTGAGATGTCTTTGTCAAACACTTAATGAAGCACATATTGGGTCTACAGATCTGACTGACAATTTATTCCATATACCACAGGATTTAGGTGCCAAAAGCTGAAAGAGTTTTCAAGCTGATTTTTTTAGCCCGGACCATGATGGCTACACAGCAGTGTGTCATCTGAAGTTACAGTTGCCTGAAAACTCAAAATATCAGGTAGACCAAGTTTATAGATTTCTGACTTCCCTTGAAATCTCTCTTTGACTTGAGCACAAAATGCAGTAGTAACAAAGCTCCCAGGTCCCTATTTATAATACAGAGCAGAGAAGCTGTTTTCTAAGTATAAGCTGTTACCAGTATGGAAAAAAAAATGGTAATCTTATTATTTGTTTGAATTTCTTCTGCTTCTCTCCTTGTTCTGCACAGCCCACATGAGTCTAAACTAGCAAAGCTTAAAGAATAAGAAATTTCAGGGTGAGGAAGTCTCCAAAGCAAACGTCACAAAGGAAAAATGGCCGTGTTTCATCGGCAGCAGATTTTAGGACCTTCCCATTCCGATCCTGATCTTGCAGCCTGCTACCTACTCAGTTATGTGGCACACCAAACCTGCCTCATTGACCACACTCAGCTGAAGGATGGTAATGGGGGAGAGGGCAGGGAAGGGCAGGAGCGAACAAAGGCAGCCAGGAATGTGGGAGGCCAGGCTTTCTTAAAGCAGAAATGACAAGATCAACTAATTATCGTGTGTGAAATTGATAAATGATAAAGCAGACATCACTTAACAGTCTTAACATTGAGGACAGATATTCTTTATGCATGTATGAAATGTCTCTGCTGGGCTCTGCTGCTGTTCCTGGCTTTGCGGATTTCTTCTGTAAGCAAGGACAAGGCATTTATCCCAGCCACTGGCCCCTTCCTTTCTCATTGATTAAGGGAAACAAGGTCAGCCACCTCCATCTGCCCTTTAAAGCCGAGCTGCCTATCACACAGAGCCTCTGGAATTGTAGGACAAAGCTTCTTTAAAGTCTTCTATGAAACAATCAGTATGACAATTGTACGTCTCCATGTTAAGATGCAAGGTGGAACCAGGATCTCCAAGTATATTGTCTGATCCTGGCAACTCCATTGCTTTAAAAATGCTGTCAGAGCCTTGGCCCAACAAGATGTTATGCAGTTGTGCATGGTAGGTCTCCCCCTGGACTACATCATGCTTGGCTTTGTAAGCTGCTGAGTACAGTAGAGAGGAGTCAAACACCAAAGAAGCTAACACTGCATAGATCAAGCCTAGAGCATTTAAAATAATCCTACTAAACTGTAATAAATACCTGTTCAAACAACAGTGAAGCCCAAGCTGCATGTTTAACATTAGGCCATAATTACTCCAAATCTTCATTAAAGCACTTCATGGAGAGAACAGTTCCTCCATAGCACTTAGGGCTGCTCAACAGAATGGCCCTGATATCTCAGAATCATAAACACATGGATACAATAAGCAGCAAAAATTAACAGTTTGTAAACTAACGTAAGCAACAAAAAAATCCAAAAGGGAGGCGAGGAGAAGAAAACTGCAAAAACATTAAAAGACTCATTTAAATCAGAGCCAGGAAAACTCCAAAGCTGGGACAAAACGTCATCTTTCAGCAATCCCCTTCTACCTGAGTGCCACAGATAATCGCGCCTTCTCTTAGCTGAGACTCTGAGCAGTGGGTGACCTTCTCTCCCAAGCGTGCTGCAATAACCAAGTACAGCAGGGGAGAGCTGAAGATGGCATTTCAGCCTTTAACTGAACTTCCCATATTTCATCAATTTACGCCAGATCCTTATGTTATTTTGACTTATCTTTTCTCTGACAGCATACAAAGCTTGAGGTTCAGAAGCTGCCGCTCATACGCACACCGCCATGCACGTGCACACACCAATGAATTACTGTACCAAAAAATTATCTGCACGACCTCTCATTAAATATTTGTTTTCAGAAAGATTACAGGACTGTCTTCTTTCAGACAGCCCTTGACCAAAGAGTGCTGGCAGCAAACACACGGCCAAAACACTTGGATCGGACTGACGCCGCACCATTAGCAGAGTCAATAATTCTGTAAACCCAGAAAGCAATTGCAAGTCACTTTACTCACAAATGGCCTTTTGAAGGATTTTTTTTTGCATTTTTAATGCTCTGTTTTCCAAATAGGGCTGCTCTACAAACGTAGAGAAAATACTGGCTGAATAGGAGATGAACCCTGATGTGCTTGTGGGAACAGCTATCTCCAAGCACAGAACAACAAAAGGAAAAGCAGAAAGGCTTATTTTACAGATAACTGCTGCAGGAAATAAGCTAATTTTTAAAGAAATGGTTCAGCACTGTTAACATGTTTGTACAGTATACACCTTGGCTGCACATCAGCTGTTATTGGATAGCAGAAGCTGTATCCATCTGTAACTTTCATTAAAACAGAATGCACTGCATAATTATATTTGGATTCTTTTTCTTTGCACGGGATACCAGTAAATCTTTCTTTCTCTGTTGGAATACACACAATATGTGAGATTTGCACTTACAGCTTAAAAGAAAAAAAAAAAGAGTGCGTAGCATCAAAGTATAGCATGTAAATTAAGCATGATAAAAACGGAACAGGAAGAAACCAAAACATCAACTGGCTCTTACTGGGTATGTCTGCCACTCACAGCATCTCCAAGTTAAAAAAAAAAAAAAAAGACTAAAGAGGCTGTGTCTATCTCAGAAAAATACACATATCAGATAATTCCATATTAAAACTACGTACATATCTAACCCCAAATCAAAGGTGGATATTCTGTGTTTCTCTTGTCGCACAGAATAGAGTCTGCTCTAGAAAGGCTTTAAGTGCACAATTCAGAATAAAGCTCTCTACTTCAGGCAGTGCTCAGTTACTAGAAGAATTGCCTTGATGCCGTAGCCTTGATGACCGAGGAGTAGCAGGCAGACAATACTTCACATTTGGAGCTTTAGTCACTCCTGAAGCTGCCTCGGTCACAAGGAATCATTCTGATTCTCAGCACGTTTAACACATTGCCATGCAAGAAATAATTTACTCTGTTGCACCCTCTAGTGGGATTACTTTATAGTAATCAGATTCTCCCAATTTTGTTAGCTTTCTATTCGTAGTGCACGTGTTAACTACAGAGAGTCACAAAAGGATGTATGCACATTCCCAGATGAGTTTACTCCAAGGTTAACTGACATCTCTCCACTTTATTGGTGTTTTCTACTAAGGATACTGAGGCAAATAGCACTCTGACGGACACACATCAGGAATTTTAGTTTCTGGGTTTTGAGCCGGGTTCTGTGTTCAGCTTAAAACAAGCAGAAATATTTTCCATTCAAAGAAAAAAAAAAAAAGGACTTTATTTTTAAGGTAGAAGTAATGTATAATAAGGAGAGGAGGAGAAAATGTGGGTTTTGTGCATTATTAGTACTAGCTACCTTAGAAGTGCTCTGTAACTTTATGCAAATTGGCAAACAGCAGAAAGTCACAGTAACGTTAACATCGTCATCTGACTTACTGTCCATGTTGTTCCCACCTCAAAGTATTTACTATGAAAAAAATCAGGCCCACGATAATTGAAGCAAAAGGTGAGGGAATAATTACCAGGACTCAGACCCTGGAATGACTTAAACACATCCTGATCTGTGGTTGTTGGGCTGATCATATTCTCACTGAGAAGAACTACTTGTTAGTCACGTTAACAGGAGCCAGGCATGGCTCACAGGCTCAGCTCGGCCTCTCTTGGTGCTTCACACAAACCACATATATAAAGCATTTGGAAAAACTGGTCCAAGTGTTGCATTCAAGTGAGCTGCACCTGGATGGGACATAGAATCATAGAATGGTTTGGGTTAGAAGCGACCTTCAAGGTCATCAGGTTCCAACCCCCAGCTATAGGCAGGGACACCTCCCACTAGACCAGGTTGCTCACAGCCCCACCCAGCCTGGCCTTGAATGCTTCCAGGGAGGGGGCATCCACAACCTTGCTGGGCAACCTGTTCCAGTGTGTCACCACCCTAACAGTAAAGATTTTTTTCCCAATATCTACTCCAAATCTACCCTCTTCCAGTCCAAAAGCATTTCCTCTAGTCCTGTCACTACATGCCCTTATATAAAATGTCCCTCCCCAGCTTTCCTGTAGGTCTGGTAACAACAGCTGAGGACTTCATCCCTGCTCCAGCTTCCTCACAGCAGCTACAGAAGCAGAGAGAGGCACAAACATGTCCCAAAACCCAGGAGGCTGGCAGTGCTGGAGTGTGGAGCACAGACACTGTTCCCTCCCCTGGGGACAAGACTGCTGTCCTGGCCTAGGCAACACGCTATGGGCAGGCCAAGGTACTGGTGTCAGTGAGCAATGAAGATGGCCCAAAAGCACATGCTAGGCACAGTGCCACCTTGAAGGCAGCTCCTCCTTCCCACAGGCTGGAAGCTGTGCTTGGTCTCAATAAAGATCTCATCATCTAAGGTTTTTAAATGCAGATATAAAGATGCATAAACAGTAGCCAATTGCTTTCCTCACTGCATTATGATTTAAAATATTACAGCACTTTCAGCAAGCCCTGACATCAGGCAGCACGAAGGAGCAAACAAAGAGGTCTAGCTTATCTTTTGTGCTTGGATGTATTTTGTAAAAGAGTATAAAGGAAATCAATTTTCCCATCATAAATCTTGCTTACTCTCCTTATAGGGGTGATGGCTGACTTCCATGTGAAAATGTCAAAATAAAAGCGCTTTGCTATCCAAGAGACTTTGGTTCAATCAGGCATAATACAGCTCAAACAACCCTAATGTAAATAAATGCTCTGAAAACGCAAACGTCCACAGGAGACAGGGCTGTTAGGGCCCCCGTACTTCCACAGGGAATATCCCTCTGCTGCCTAAACAGATATAGGAACATCTTCTCTTTGCTGCTCACCAGAATGAGTGTGGGCTTTGTAATCTGCTGAGCAGCGATTTTCCCTCATTCATTAATATTCAAAATGGTTTCTTTCTCCTTCCCTGCATCCCCTTAGATGGTTGACCAAAACGTGAACAAGACAGACCACCCGTGTTAGAGTGCTGGCTCTGACTCACTGCCTGTGTAACTATGATAATAAGCCATTCCTAAGGCGTTATCAGTGTAAGTCCACACGCACGGCGGAAGACACGAGTCCGTGCCAGCGAGCCCTTGTGACGCAGCTCCTGCTCTTCTGTTTCTCTGTGTCTGATACGCATCCCAACCACACAGAACACAAAAAACTTTGACAATTCTGACAATAAAATGTGCTAATGAAACTACATTTATGTGCTCCAGATTAGAAAAGAATCCCCACTAACAAATAAGCTAAGAAGGTCATTACCACTTCACATTAATGAATTACCAATTTGGAGGAAATTGCTTCATTGTGGAACTAGGACACTGGAAAGAACAATATTATGTATACAGAATTAAATCTAAGCAAATCTATCTGACAGGGAAAAAAAAAGAGTACATATTTCTAATATCAGGCATTTGCAATTCACAATAATTTTATCTGGCTATGTATCTGAAACAAGAAGAAAACATGAGTGCATATTTTGTAGGGAAGTGTTGATGACAGAGGTAGCAGGATGAATAAAGGAATAAAAATACAATTGCTTCCAGTAACCTGGCGGCAAGAACTAAAACACAGTGCCATCAATATCCATGACATCTGTGAAGAGAGTCATCACAATGCTAAAAAAAATCATATTGCATTTGCTCTGTTAAGGTAAGCCCTAAGATCTGGCACCTCTGTTTCTCGTTATAATGCTGTCAGTAGGTGAAATTCACAGGACAAGCACTGTGTATTACTTATATCCTACTTAAACCTGCATTTACCCGGTGCGTGTACTATCATCTGCTACACATGCACAATCCTCTGCAATATAGGTTTCTTGTTAAACTCAGTTTTGATCCAAATCTTAGAGAAAGCTTTTATTTCAGTGATGCTTGTGTAAAAGTGAAACCTTTCAATATCATGAATTTGAACTTGATTATCCATACAGAGGTGTTTCGTTTAATTTAGGAAGCATTCCCCATGTCCTTCCACTCATGCTGATATTAACACCTGTGCAAACTCGGTGTAAAATGTGATGAAACCAGAATTCCCCAAGCACATCAGCAGTAATATTTTGCACCCACTTGGCACAGACGCAATTTATTATGAGATTAAACACAGTGGTGAATCAGCCCTTCTGTATTTAAAACAATAGCACACTCCTTCACTTACAGATACGATCACCAGATTTAGGCACAAAAACTGTTGACCTCATCTTAAATTCTCATAGATTTCTGTAACTATTAGCAAGTAATCCTGCGGCTGGAAGGCGCTGTCTAGGAGCAATCCAAGAATAAAAAAGTTGATATAAATCAGGGTAGAAATGCACAGACATGGCTGTGTCAGAAAGATGTCACAGTGCATAGCTAATGCAGAGCTTTTATGTTTGAAAATATTAAATATAAGCAAAGCATAATGGAAAAATGTTTAAAAACTGAGTCATAATGGTGTAACCATATAACTCTGTAAGGAAATACTGTAACCCCAAGTTTTAACACCTCTTCAAGATTACTGATTCAAAGGGAAAAAAACCAGGCTGAGTTTCCAGCTCTGAAGAAGACGCTGCATAAAAAGGCTCCCTACGTTATGTGAATGTTGTCTATAATGCGTAAGCCGTATAGCAGAAGAATAAATTATCAGAAAATTAATTGGACATAAATAGAAAGCTCTGGTGTGTTTGGTTTTAGCTATCAGCAGTTCGGCACTCAGCTGATCACGGGCGTTGTTTTAGTCAATCAAATAAGATCCTTTGTGTTATGTAGTGCCCTATATTCTGTAACTCCCCTAATTTGAGCTGAAGCAGTTATCCTTACTACCTTGTGAACACAGTCTGAGGGAGTTACAGGAAATGCTGATATACTTCGGATGACCTTCTTTGGTTCAGTGGCGTTACGGGCGTATGTTTTTTCTTTTTTTTGTTACCAGGAAGGAGAAAATTACACTAGGCTAAAATGAATACTAATGAAACCCCTTAGTTAGCTTTCTTTGTGATAAGAATAAAAAATTGGAGATATGTTCCTCTAGAATCTCAAGCAATTTTTGTCCTTTATTCTGATAGAAAGATTACTGACGGTAGAGAAGGAGAGCAAAGTAATTTCATAAAATATCTGCATTTTTAAGAATGCTTTTGTTGCAAAAATGTTGGTGTGCAATTTCTTCAATCTACTTTTAAGGCTGTAAAGAAAAAGTACCTATTTGTTCTGCACTGCAACAATGCCAGCTGCATTCAATCAACTAAAAAGCTGCAAGCCATAAACCTTCCTCCACAGCTATAGAAGAAAAAAAGGCAGGGCCATAAAAATTCATCAGGATAATGTAGAGATGAGGCGCGTTTGAATCACCATCCCTGCAATCAACCAATCACTCATCCTGTGGCATTTACAGCACATCTCATTCCCCTGTTCCTTAAGGACAATTGATTTTCCTGATTCCATTAGCATAACGGCGAGGAAAATGACTGCAGTGCAATATTTCTGGAAACTTCCAACAAGTATGCTGTGTGCTGGAGTGTGACCATAATAATAAGCTACCTAGCTAGCAACTGCGTGTGCTGCTGCTGCTATGGTATCGTATCTGAGGGAAAAGGACACAGAGTAAGCAATTTTGGGTTCATGCATAGAAAAGGAAAAAAAAAAAAAAGAAGTTTTCACAGAATATAAACCAAAAACTCACTTAAGCAAATAAAAATAATTTCAAGGCGGGTTGATCAGTAGGCAACATCTAGCAGGCCCTGAGCATTATTGTGTTACGGTTAATAATTCCATTTTCTGAAACATTAGTAATACTTCTGCATTCCTCGATGGCTTTTATACTCCTGTTTTTGCTTAGGTTTAAAACAGAAGAAAATGAAACTTTAATACGGCCGTTTCCTTATAAATATACAGGAAGGACGCGTTGGTGGGCTCCCCAAAGAATTTCCAACCACTCACACATTACACAGTCATCAGCGCTAAGCGGGGGTCTCCGCGTTTTTCAGTTTTCTCTTTAAGTTCAGTGATAATATCCACCCGACATAAATTATTCAGGACGATGAAACTTTATTGGTGAACATGCACTGCCTAAATTTGAGACTGTACATTATTATCTCTCCTTGTAAATGTATTTTAAGAATGTGTTAAGCTTTTTGAAGTGTAATTCAGACACTACTGTATCTCAAACAACATAAAATACTTTTTCATCTTGTGAAGGATCCTTTAGACTTCTAAGGTCCTATCTGCTGTACATTTTTAAGTCCCTTTATAGTTTCAAACCCAGTGGGTTACGCGTGTTAAATTCAATCCCTAAATTGAATTCAAAGTTGATATGAGCCTGCCTGTAGAACTAAGGAAAGTCTTCCTATTGTATGTACCAGAAGTCAATATTTTTAACTCCTCACTGACATGCTTTTTTTCTACACGCTATTCCTAGAAATACCACAGCATTACTCACGACAATGGAAAAAAAAAAGAGAAAAAGAGAAACTTAATTTCAATCGCATCCTATTACATGATTAGCACCATGGCCCAGATTCGTACAAGCCTCGTTTTTTACTATGGTTGATTTACAGCCTATGATCCCTATTCATAAATGTGATTCTCTTCTTCCTATGTGTATAAACAGACTGTTACTGAGAACCCAAAACTTACACAGAGAAGAAGACTGTAATAAATGTAAGATGAGAAATGTTAGCTCACAACTAAAAGTGTCCCAGAAGAGCAGCAGCCCCACTCTGGAAATGACATCTGCCATTTTAAATTGATGGGTGGATGGAATGGGACAACATTTCAAGTACAGGAGAAGATTCAGCATGGAAATAGCAGCTGAATTTTTACTCAGATGGTAACCTTGGAGAATAGTTTTAGTCACACAATCACATAGAAAGCACCATGAGTACTTACAGGTACAGAACTGCCAAGGGTATTTCAGTAGCACGCTCCACAGCCTGGAAAGTTGGCCACACACAGCAGAACAGAACACACCAAAACCCCCTCCTAACACTGTGACACAGCAAAACTGAGAAGCAGAGCCAACAGGAGCACCTCCGTGGGACAGCCCAGTAGTTCATCGGGATTAAATGATAAACACCTGGCAGCCCTACAATATGCCTGGGTGGGACTGAGTTCACAGCTGTGATTAACAAGCTCAAAGGTGCCAGAAACATCCAACAGTTGCTCCCCCACCAAAAAAAATAACGTGCAGACCGATAGAAATGCTGCCCTCTGCACAGAGCACCTCGTCATATAGGTGTCAGGTGAGTGTCCCTATCCAATAGCCCTATGTACACTGAGGGCAATCAGAGGATAAGTTTGGGCCAAACAAAAGGAACCAGGCAGAAGTCTCAAGACACTTGTCCTCGTGATACCAATGGCAGCAGTCTCCAAGCAGCATAAGGCCTCAGTCTCCGTGTCCCTCCACAAAACTTCAGCACGGCGTGGGCTGAGCTCAGCACATTGCACCCACTATTTCCCACTTGACTGTCATTCCTCTCTGGGTTCAGGGTTTTCATTTCTCTTATCTTTCATGATAAACACGGTTTACATGTTATTTTAAATCTGTTAGGAACCAAAGTATTTGTAAACTGAATGCAGGCTTCAGGAAACATTTTCAGCAGAAGTAAAATGGTCTACTAGAGGAGACCATGGGTTCCTGTTTCCAGCAGCTTTCATGTATATAAGGAGAATAATGATATACCATAGCTTTTCTAGAAGCTTTACCAATGGTTAGTTGGTATTTGGGAAGTGACATGACATCATATTTTTCTCCTTAAGAGATTATCAGGGCACAAGGGGGTGATGCCGTCACTGGGTGTCTTTGCCATGCACATCTAAAAACCAAGGTACTAAATACCTGCTGAGCACATATTTCTCATCACTAAAATAACCATTCCAGAGCTACTTGATATAACAAAAAAGAAGGAAAAATATGGAGTCCAACTCTCAGACATACAGCATTGAGTTATTCCACTGAAGTATCAGTACGTTACACTCATACAATGCTCCCTGTGACTATCAGGGCAGAATTTCCCCTAGAAGCACTCTGCAATTCCTACAGCAGCCCAGACAACCTTGCAGCCAGCATGAGGAGAAGTCATCTACTGAAAGATGATCACAACATGGAAACAGGCATGTACTCTTCGCAGCACCTTTATAGGTGCTCCTCTTCTAAAGAGCACTCAGCCTGCTGAAGAGGATGATGAGGTTAATCTTCTCCAGCTGCAAAGGGCTGTTGGCAGCATCATTTAGAGTCACCTGGGTGGATGTTGCATGGGAAACAATGGTCTGTTATCCCTGGAGTGAAGCAGAGCAGTACAGAAGTGGCGTAAAGCTATCTTTCCAACATCTTTCTGACTTGAGGTGTACACTTGTTGATCACCACCTTCCAGGATTAGGGCCATAGGCACAAAGAGTAATCTATTGATTTAAATCTCAGACATCTCAAGCACAAATTTTATTCAAAATAGAAGGAGGCCAGCACAAAGAGGAAAGAATATTATGCGGGGTTTTATAGTTGGTCAGGAACTCAGCATTACAACACTGAAAAACAGCACTATCAGCAAAGGCACCCTACAGTGTGAGGGCATCAGCTCTCAACTAACCGAGAGGAAATGCAAATCTATTAAGTCAACACCAGTTGTCTTTGACCTATTTAGTCCTTATCTGCCCACAAGCTTACTCTGATTTACTTAAAGCAGTTTATTGAAGATGAGCTAAGCTCCTGTTACTAATTGGCAAGCACCTTGTTTCACGTCGGCCTAAATGTTTTAAACTCAGCTAAAAAAGTCTTGTTTAAAAAGATCAAAATGTCTACGCAGCTATCTGCTTTGCTTTAACTAAGCTGTTTTTAAATTGAATCTCAAATTAATTGATTCATTTTAATTAAGGTGCATGCTTGAGCCAAACATATTGCCTATTTGCCTGCTGACCAAAGACCTGGTTAACCAGCACGATCCAAAGCAAATCCACTGGGCAAAAGACACCTCGCATCCCCAAATGCTTCTTTGCTGTTTTGCTTCCAGGCATCAGAACCATAAAGCTTGCAGGTCCACTGAAGTGTGCTGAACCTTGATCCTGGAAGTGCTGTCACACAGAGTGAAAATGAGGTACATGAAAGCATGAATAATGTATATCACGTTGCACTACATAACTCCATGGCATGCAAATGTCAAGAACTGGATCGTCAGCACAATATTCAGTCCAATTCACAGGCTGGGTATAGCATTAAGTGCTATTTATTTATTTTTTCAAATTCAAAATAAAAAAAATATGCCTCAGGGAAGCTTACAGCTGAGGTCAAAATATCAAGAAATATCCACTACCTCCTGAAGTCAAACCTGAGCCAGTTCTGGCTGGGCCAAGGAATCCTGGCTCCAGCATAAAGCCATCTGTCTTACCAAGACTGATGTTGAACAGACAAGTAGATTCGTTTCTTTCTTTCTGACCCCTTACTCATGTTTTCCAAAGCTGCTCCTAACAGCTTCACAAATTCCTGCATTGGCTTTTCCATTCCCAGATCTTCCAAAAATTTCTGCATTGGCTTCTACGCAATATACCAGCCACTCCCAGATCCTTTCAAATCCCTCAGCCACTCCAATCCTGCCCACATGAGTTCTCAGGGCAAGAAAAAATGAACAACAGAACATAAAATGTCAAGAAAAGGATGCGGCAGAAGAGTGAGAAGATTTTCCACATTTTTATACTCACTTGTTTCTCAGATCTAATTTTTTCTGACTCACAGAATCTCTTATCCCTCACCCCACTCTCTGTGTAACCATCACTTATTCCTTGCTTGTCAGTACTTCCAGCTTGCATGGAAAACTGTAATACTAATACCCACACCGAACGCAAATTAAGTATCCCCACAAACGATAGTGGAAGAACAAAGGCCTGATATCTTGTACCTTGACCCCTGCAAGTTTAATGCTGCCTCTAGTTGCCAGAGGAGGCCTTTTTATCTTTCTATGTTACCTCTTGGTCACTCTGTGAACAACTGCTTATATTTCTTCCCTTCATTGGGAATCAGGCTCAGATGCATGACTGTGGTCTGCATCCCCAGCATCTGCCACCTTCTTTCAACTGCAGAACCTGATTCCATTTCAGGGGCAAATTCTACTTGCTCTTCTGTGGGCACCAGTGGAATCCAGCAAAAAGATTTGGGATATCCTTTGTACACACGGGAAACACTTTGTAAAAGAGTAGGGCAAATTCAGCAGTCTTCAGTCCTCGACCACAAGCTGTGTGTGACAGCAGGGTCTGCAAGGTCACTGTGGAAAGAGAAGGCCAAGAGAGACACAGGACTGAGAAGACCGTGACTCCGTCTCCTTCTGCTTTGTCTTGGACAAATCTTCTCCGTTCAGAAGGTGTCTATCCCTGGATAACAGATATATTCTTTGAGAAAAGGTCTCTTGTTTTCCATTTATAATGTGCATTTTAACTGCCACAAATTGCTCTGCACATTACTCAGGTGCATAATTAATAAATAATAATAATAACTTGATGCTGGTTCCATCTGGCATCTGCTGGAGAGCTGAGCCCTCAGTGTGGTTTGATAATGCTCTCAGCACTTACCAGACAGACACCATCAGGCCACTCTAGGGCTGGTATTAAGAGACAGTCTGGGCAGCACAATAGGCATAAGCAGGGGAGGGGTTTGTTGTTCTGAAGGCTGCTAGATTTATTTAGTATCATATAAAAGCCCTTAGAAAAAAAACTTCTTCCTTTCTCTTAACTGCCTGCCAAGAAATTACTTGGGGGAATGGGGAAAATGCTCTTTAAAAGGCTATTAAATGTTATTGTTAAAAGAAGAAGGTGCCCATAATGTGATGCCTTCCCCAGAGCAGTTTTCCTCTCCCCAGAAGAGCATCTCAGCTTTCTGTTTGTTTTGCACTACCAAACTGAAGTTGACACTGTGGCTCTTGATGAATTGGTGCTTGATGTCATTGCCAATGCTAATAGTTCTCCAAAAGGAGACTATTTGATTTTATAATTGCAGCAGTAGCTACATCAGGCACTCAGAAAACAAACAAAAAACAAACAAACAAACAAACAAAAATTAACCCTTTCAGTGTCTGAGAGGAAGACAACTCCTAACTTTGGGGTGGTTAAGTAACACCCAGCTCCTGTCTGTTTTCTGATGCATGTACAAGCAGAGTGAGCACATCGCCTGTAGGGCTGACCCCATGAAGATGGAAGTTTGCAAGCATGGTTCTTTACACTGTTCAGGGCTCCACAAGATCATAAGCATTACAGATTTCCACAGACGAAACTTCAAAGCAAGCTTCTAGTATCGCCTTTAATCGTTTCCTCCTGCCTCACTGCTTCTAGGGTAGTTTGAGTCTGATTTGAGGACTGTATTCTTAGCCAAACCTCTGGAGCAAGATGATTATTTAAACCACTATGAACACTGTTAAACTCACCAGTAAGAGAGCAAGCCGGGAATTCATAACATTTGGCAGTTTTTGGCACCTGATATACGTGTGCATAAGCATGCAAAACAGTACATGTATAAGATAGAAACATTTTATTCTTCCTAGCTTCAGAGCTCTGTGCCCATCCTTCAGCAATTGGCAAGCTGGCACCAGCCCCAACACTTGACTCAGATTGGATCTGAATTTATTAAACTGGTTTTAAGCACATCAAAAAAAGGGGGGGAAAAAAAAAGAAGAAGACCATAATTTCATGTCCTTGGCACTGATTTGACAACAGGCAGATCTCTTTCAGCATTGGTGTTTCTGTCTTACTGGCAGGAAAGTAAGAAGAAACTGATTTTTCAATTATTTGGTTTCAAAAGCCTGGTAATATTTAAGCCGGCGCTTGCTGTACATACAGCCCCAGGGTGACATCACAGCTTTGAGGTTCAGTGCTGAATGTGGGGTGGGTGGGGAAGAGGGAAGCAGGCATTTTACAAATCAGACTGACAGCCAGCACTCTGAATGGCAGCTACCAGCAGATGTCCTGGCTTTGAACTATAACAGTTTTATTTTCAAAAGTTAGATGAGGAGCATAAACTCCCCATCCCACTTTAAGCTTTTTTAATAAAAATTCAAAGTGAAGAGCTGTCATAGCCCTGAGTAAAAGCAATTGAAAGAGCTACAGTTAGCTACAAGTCTGGGAATAGGAAATTTTCTTGTTAAATTTCCAACAGCGGTGGGAAGAAAATGAGAAAAAGGGAAAGGAAAAAAAAAAATAGAGAGAGAACTGGTAGTGGGCAAAGGGTCAAGAGGAAAGAGACTAGTTCAGTTGGTTATTGTTATAAGATATACACTGTTGCCAGCATGCTGAGTGCCACTTGTACACACAGCAATGCTCTGTACATCAATACACTCAAGTGAGCAAATTCTGGTAGCCCTTGTGCCCTTCAAGAGTGTAAACAGATTGTCCCAGCCCCAGCGGCATCAGAAAATCACAAAGATACTCTCTGTGAACACTACTACCCAGCTAAATGAAGAGATTCCAGCCTGATCTCAGAAATCAGGCTTACTTTTTCTTTCCCTTCCCCTTACAGTGGCTAGTGCAAGACAGAGGAATACATGCAAGGCAGTGCCCATGCAGTGGAGAGAATTAGTTGCTCTGGGGACTTGATATTCAAATGGGTATAACATCTTCAATGTGAAATATTGTATGCTGAAAGAAGAGACATAAGGAAACCCCAGATTTATCCCTTTAACAAGTCTTCTTTGTTATTTGAAAAACTTAATCAGGAATTTTTATCACTCCCAAATAGCAATTTAAAATAAAAACTCATCCCCTCCAAGCTGCCTTGGGCATACAGTGCTGAAACTTGAAGATGGAAAACATTCTTGCACTCAGTGCTTCCTAATTCTTCCAGGAATTGGACATGGGGCAAGAAAACCTCCAGGGTAAAACAATGGGAGCAGAGGTCCTGTAGGACACGAAGATGATGAATTCCAAGGGAGCAAGAAGAGCAAAACATCAGAGGAAGAGATTTTGGTTAAGGAAGCAGAATTGCAGTGGAGGGGAAAGTCTTATGGGAAAACAGAATAGCAAGAGAAGTGAGGCATAGCAGAGGGAACGCACGGAGTGACAGAGCCGTAGGGCCAAATCTGTAGGCGAGCCCTTGAAATCCTGGAAACAAAATTGGAGTTAAAGGGCCAGGAGAAGAAAAACATAAAGGCAGTGAATCTGAGGGAAAGTTCTGCCTACTAAGTTACAATATGAAATTTACAAATGTGAAAAACCTCAGAGATAGGAGTCTCCATACCTCAGAGCTGCAGTGCTATCACAAACACTTGAGATTCGCACTTGGGTTTGACAACCAGTCTCCCGTGTTCACGTGTCTTCCTGTGTCTATGTGCCATATTCACCAGGCTCTTGTACTACACACATCACTGGTATCTGGGCCATCACAAGTCAGAACTAACCCAAGCTGCTCCTCTTGGATCAGAAAAGAAAAGGTTTTTATCTCATCCATTAAATTCTTCTACCCCGTGTTCCCTCATTTTCTTCCTTTGGGCTTTTTTGCCTTTACTTAAAGGTCACTGTACAGGGAAATTTCAGCAGAACTGATTCAAATTCTCCTATGAAAAGGTAAAGCGAAAAGACCTATAAGGAATATAAATTAAATGCATTTGGAATGAAACCAATCAATAAATGAAGAAAAAATCTGAACTGAAAATTAGCTATTCTAAGGAAAACTGTCTTTAAGTGTTGATCACAGAATCACAGAATCACAGAATCAGTAAGGTTGGAAAGGACCTATAAGATCATCTAGTCCAACCATCCACCTATCACCAATGGTTCTCGCTAAACCATATCCCTCATCGCAGCATCCAAACGTTCCTTGAACACCTCCAGGGTCGGTGACTCCACCACCTCCCTGGGCAGCCCATTCCAGTGCCTGACCACTCTTTCAGAGCAGTAGTATTTCCTAATATCCAGCCTGAATCTTCCCTGGCGCAGCTTGAAGCCATTCCCTCTAGTCCTATCACCAGTTGCACGAGAGAAGAGGCCGACCCCCAGCTCACTACAACCTCCCTTCAGGTAGTTATAGAGAGCAATAAGGTCTCCCCTGAGCCTCCTCTTCTCCAGACTGAACAATCCCAGCTCCCTCAGCCGCTCCTCATAAGGCCTGTGCTCCAGACCCCTCACCAGCTTTGTTGCCCTTCTTTGAACACGTTCCAGGGCCTCGATGTCTTTCTTGCAGTGAGGGGCCCAGAACTGGACACAGTACTCAAGGTGCGGCCTCACCAGAGCTGAGTACAGGGGGACAATTACTTCCCTGCTCCTGCTGGTCACACTACTTCTGATACAAGCCAGGATGCCATTGGCCTTCTTGGCCACCCAGGCACACTGCTGGCTCATGTTCAGCCGAGCATCAACCAACACCCCCAGGTCTGGTTGGTCTAAATAGACTGGTTGTCTATTTAGGTACAAACCTAGATATGAGGCTAAGGGAGAAACCAGTACATGTACTGCAGATTATAGATAATTGCTGTTCATCTGCTGATCCTTACCCCCCACAGAACTGTGTAAGTTAATGAGCTCTGAAATATGAGTTTCAAAAAAATTTCATTTCAATAATATTATACACCCTCAGGCTCCTATTAAACTTTTTTTGCAACAAAAACAACATTCAAACCAAAATTCATATGTGAATTACAGTGATACTGCACCACAGGAAAACGCAGAGAAAATTAAATAGAAAAGAAAGCAAGATTTCTAGTCTGCTACTTATCTTAGCTATATTTGAATTAATAGGCAACAACTCTTAGGGATGGGTGAATGGCCTCCAATAAAATCAGAACCTGCTTGGCCTTCTACTGCATACATGAAAGGAGCAGCTGGAAAGCTGAAATATCACAAGATTTATTTCTCAGAACTTCCACCCTGCACAAAATGTAGCAAGCACTACTCTTCCTGAATGACTTTCTATCAGGCTATAATTCTCATCACACTCCCAAAGAGATATACACACAGCTCATGATCACAACTTGTACCTGAGATCCCAAGCCTGGCCTTGACCCAAGCCAGGACCAGGTATGTGATTCATGCAGAGGGACTCATTTAGTAACCTATATTTTCAGTTTCATCCTCATTTGCATTGGCACCAGCTCCAGTGTTGTTACAAACACTGTGCAGATATATCTCAGGAAATCCCACGCATGGGATTTCCAGACCCAATTTAGAAATTTAGATGCAGCTGGGTGTTATTTGCACTTTCAGCTCAACCAGGGTCTGTTTTGTAAAGTTTTAAGGAACTTGAACAAGTAAGATAATGATTAATGACATTCAAAAAGCTCACTGGAAATCAGTCAGAAGAGGGTGATTGGTGCTTCTGAAATTCAAGTGATATATTACCTCCTTGCAAAATGTGCCTTCGGAGCACTTTTGAAAACCTACTTTTCATGTTTCCGACACCATTAATGTACTCATATTGATGTGGATGCTTATCCAGAAAAGTTAAATTTCAACGATACTAGTTTTGTAAAGAAGGCTAAAAACCACAATGCTGGACCTGCAGCTTCAAGAAGTTTGAATTCTGATCCCAGTTCAAGTGTAATCTGAATTCACCTCTACACATCAACATCTGTGCTGAAGCTTTTGCCAATGTGTCGTATCATAATACTGTAAGTAGAATCCAAGAAGTAGCATCCAAAAGCAACAAGTGTAAGCCAAGACTGCATGGGGAGCTGAACTCTGACCTCTAATTAGTGTCCTGTATTTTAAACCTTCAGATTACAAGTCTGTGATTTGCTTCTGAGCCTTTAAGGAGTTCTATGTTATGCTGGGAATTCAAGCTGCCTAGCACCCATCATAGGACTTGGGTACTTCCTTCCCATCTTCATTATTTGGCCTTGGATCTCTCTGATTCATAGAATAAAGTAAATGAGACTGAAGTGAATTTTTTAAAGGCTCTGTGTAAGCTAATTGTGTCATCCAGTTCTGTGCAATAACAATCACGTGCATTTTCTGTACTAGGTTCAACCTTATACACAAAACCTTTTCAACACAGTTCTTTTAATATCCCTGTGCCTACACAATTCCAGTGCAATCCAACAGAGTAGGCTGGCGGACTCACAACTGGTGGCTGTTGATTTTTTTGTTTGTTTATTTGCAGATCATCAAGAGCATGCGAAGAGTGGGTATGTGTGAAAAGAACTGCAGACTGAGCAGCTTAAAATTGGATTGCTTGAGCAAAAAAAAACCACTCTCATTCTGCTTGAAATCATTCAGGACTGAATCCTGACCTCAAGGTAAAGCACAGAAAACTGGATTTGAAGAGAAGAGGATCTTCTCCTGATTACAGGAGCAAGTTCTCCTTTCTGAAGTCCAAGGGCACCAGAAACACTGTTTTACGATGTAGCCCTATAGCTGCTTGGGTATCCAATTTATCTGACCTATCAGTAGGCAGTCTGGTTACAAATTTACTGAATTTCTTGTCCTCTCACTATTTCACCAAATGCAATGAGGACTTTTCCAGAGCACAGCTCTGCAGGAAACACCTTGAGACATCTGTCAGCGAAATATCTCCAAAGTAGACAGCCCTGTGCAGCTCATTCAGGCTGGTTTCTGCAAGCCTGATGATTTGAAAGCCTCTCATCTAATGCTTATCTGGAACAATGGATGGTTGGAAATGCACTGTGGCTTGAAAAGTTAAGCTGTAAAGATTTTAAATGCTCTTTCTTAGCGAAGGCCTACATTACTTTCACAGCAAGTGATGGTATCTCGGTGAACACTTACAAGGAAACTGAAATGAGAAGGCATTTTTGGTCTAGAAGTGCTGAGTGGTCTCAGTGGGCTTTCTCTCTATTGTCAGGTGAAGCACAGCTTGGAAAGCTCTTGGGGCACAAGGTGAAAACTCCTATGCACACTGTAGATAACAGAGCAAGTCAGAAACTGCTTCAGTGTAGAAGAAGAGTGGGAGAGTATTTGTCACAGGACTGGTAGTTTCAGTCCAGCCCTGAAGCTCTGCTGCCTCTATGATCAGCCACTCTGGTGCAGCAGTGAAGAAATCAGTCCCATTTACCAGAGCGAATGAGGCCACGATCTTCCCCACCTCTCCTGCAGCGAGCACTTGAGAAGGACCTAAGGCAGCTTCTTCAGCACAATGGGAAGATTTACAGGGTGGACACTGGGCAGGGCTTGAACATGGATATGGACCACAATTAACTGAGAGCCTGAGGGACTCTTCCTCAGTTCTAAAGTGCTGGAGTGCCTTGACGGTGCTCTTTAGTCAGGTTGAGACGACCTATCAGAAGATGTGAGATGGCTGTGGATAAATGGTCCATACGCTGAATATCTAGGCACTTAATGAAAAATTTCCCTTCATAGAAAAATTTTCCATGCCCCATACTTTTTATTGACTACTTTTGTATATGTGTACCCATTTAATAGCAATTTTCATTGTCATTTTCTATGTAACATCAACTGAAAATCGCTTATTTCCTGCTCCAAACAGCAATTAATGGCAATTATTTTACACAGCACCATGCACTGCTACAGATTTTTCAATTTTCCACTCAGCTTCTCTATATATTTTTTTTATTTTTTTAGTTTAATTTCATCATTTTCAACTATTCAAAACAAGACACTGAAGTGGTGATTTCATCTTTTTTTGGGCAAAGGAATCAAAAATATCCAACCATTAGAGCAGCAGGAACTATATAAACAAAAGAATAAAAAGAGTGCTCCATTGTGCCTCTAATTCTGATTTTAACTGAAGGAATGACAGTATTCATAACAGAAAATCTAAGACATTGTCGTATTGTACAGGAATGGGTATATGGCTTTTTTAATACTACAAATACCAGCCCTTTGCATCGTGCTCTTCTTGCGATGAGGTGGCAGATTTGACACTCCAGGACTGCTTTCTCTTGGTGGTAATGAATCACTGTCAAGATTGCACGACTGCAAGATCATGGTCAGAGCTCTGCAGTGCAGCGAAGACTGGAGGCCAGGACTGATTCCAGGAAGAGTCAGTGCTTTACTTCAACTTAGCTCTGGTCCAACTTGCTCAAGGCTAAAGAAGGAGCAGAACCATCAGAAAATTTCCTGAATGTTTACTTTCTTCTTCTTTCCCCCCNCCCCCCCAGTAGAATTGATTTCATTGTTGCACTTAATGGCAAGGAACTTCTGGTATCTTTGAATATGAACATGTTGAGTTTTCATTCTGGTGACTGAAATGAAGACATTTTTAATCTTTCAGGAAAAATATGTTTTCTTCATTTGTTGCAGATGTGTTTTGTGAATTCCCTTTTCACAACAGTTAGTGATTGCAGATTCTTTACAATCATAAGCTTACATCCTGGTCTACTGTTGCCTCCTCTACGTGGATTATGCAAGGACTGAAAGAAAATACTCCAGAAGATGCCTTTTGCAGCAGAGCCTCATACTGCCAGCGACAGTTCATCCTCAGACACTAAAACAATTGAAAATCTAGCTTCAGAAAGTTTTTTAATCAAACGAAATGATAGACCTAGTTTTTATTCTTGTGGCTGAAGTCCAAAAATACACACTTTGTCAATGATTTTGAATTTAGCATTTTTGTGATAAAGCTCTTTGAGCTTCTTTTCAAACAAACATGTACAGCTTTAAATGAATAAATCATGCAAATACATGTTAATGTATACATAAATTAACACAACATAATAAGGAAAACGAAGAAACAAGATTACAAATTTTCTGCACCTCCAAAATATGAGAGTCATATTTGCTTTAGAAAGAACAAACTCATTTAGAGAAAAAACATAGACAGATCCAAACAAACCCAAATCACCACTGAAAGCTAATTTTATGTTCAGTAAAGAAGGAAGATGTGCTTCCCACCACAACAGACAAAATCCAATTAAATTAGGCAAACGTAAAAACACAGAAACAAAATTTAATTTAGTAAATAGAATCTCAGAGTTGAATTCTGCTGCCCATTCCATGTCCACAGCCCACACAAAATGAGCTGGTGATTCCAGGGAATGGTGTTCAGTCAGCATGAAGAACGGGGGCAGTCAGCAGGAGAACCGGCCCCGGTTTTTGGATAGACTTTTCATGTAACATACGGATTTTCTTTTCCCTGTCTGACTGTTTCCATCCTTCTTTTCAACTCCTGAAAGTTTCTGAATTAAGAGTAAATACAGCATTTGGGAACACTGCTCAAAAGACATCGTCTCAATATACGTGCTTAGTACCTATGCCCTACGCAACAGGATGGAGTTTTTCAAGGCACTCCCCCTTTGTCTAAGTCTGTTCCCACTGAAGTAATAGCTACTACGTGTCAGTGGATACAGAGCTACTCATGGAGGAGTGCTTTTGAAAATCCTGCCAAATCCAGACCAATAATTTCTGCTATCACTCTTATCAAAAAGCTGCTGTTACTACCAGGGTCATAGATCTGCTCTTTATGATGTTACCAAGAACTTTGTCTAACAACCACACAGCAATTTTCTAAGGTAAAGCCAAGCTCCAGCACAATACTGCAAGTTTTTTAAGAAAAACATCTCCTGATAGATAGTCTATGGTGCTGCTTACTACCACATATTGAGGGGTTAGCTTATTAGTAACAAGCATATTTTGACAGATTATATTCAGCTAGCAAAGAACAGTTTCTGCTAAATTCTGCTTTCTGTTCACAAGAATCAAAATGTAATAAAGATAACTCATATCTCAGAAATGTTAAGCTGAAACATTTGCTTAAATAGCTGCCTTTCACCCTAAACAACCTTCTTGAGAGGAGCAGAAAATTCAGTCTAATATTCTCTGACAGTCATTCGAAGATGGAAGGTTTTATCGTAGGCAAGTAGAGTACAAAGTAAGGACACCTATCTGATGCATCTAATCTGTCTGATGCATTTGCCAGACCCTTATCACTGCACCTACATGCCATAAGTGACTCCATTTACTAGTCATTTTTGATACAAGGACTCATAACATGAGTCTCCACATCACTACTTTAAATATATGATTGCTTATCTGGGATGACAGCCCTGTTAGAACCAATTCATTCTCTCGGTTGCATGGACCTTGGCCCTTTACTTAAGCTATGCTGAAACAAAGCAGATTTTTTTCCAGGAGCAAACTCACACCCACTGGTACACTGCCCTCACTGACGCATCAGCCTTTATATTGGTGCATTTTGTTATTTTAGGACTCAGTTCAGCATCCAAACACTAAGTGGCAGAACTTACTGAAATGCAGCTATTTCAGATTTTGGGTCATTTCTTTTCACACTGTGGTTAAAAACAAGCAAATACAAGAATCTCTTACTGCACTGTCCTCCAAACCACCCAGCATCCAAACGTATCCTCTGTTGTACAGGTCTAATATTGACATGACAGAAATGTTAAAATACGTTTCTCCTTCAGTACAAAGAATATGCAGTTTTCTGACAGACTTCAGTACCGAGCTGTCAACAAAAACATGAGTACAATAAAGCTGCAAAGTTAACAACCCATTCCATAATTTCTGGAGATGTCAGCGGTTATTATAAATGACTTTCCAGTTAATTACCTGTTTTGAAAATTAAGGAGATTGGGGGTTCACAGCTGCTCCAATAAGTAGCTTCAGTGCCCGCCTCATCCCATTGAGTATGATAAATAATATATTCTCTACCACCCAGACTGCCAGACAGTGGCTGTGTCAAACTCCACAGAGAGCACACTTTGTCTGCCATGTGTTATGGGCAACATTTATGACAAAAGTAGAAATTAGATGGTGGTTAATCTTGCTTCTCTGTGTCCCATGTGGGGCACAAGCACAGTGGTAGCGTGGCTGACTGGATGACAGTCAGGAAAAATGATCTCAGCAAATTGAGTGTACATCAGGATACAGCACACATAATGGGCCTAGGAAATTATTTTTGGTAAATTGGGCTATGAGGTAGTCTCTTTAAAGAGAAACAAGGTGACGGAAGAGCAAATTTTATTTCCTTTGAAAAAAAAAGCAAGTTTTACATTACAGTTAGAGCACGGTGAAGAAGAATGAAATCATACTGCTCTGGGGTTTTTAATTTGCTTCTTATTGCTGCTTAGACTATTTAGCTTCCAGATCATAATAAACTGCATGATAATGACAGCACAGAAAGATGGATCCAGCTTATAAAAATACTACTAAAGTAAAAGCAGTAAGTTCTGCATTGTAGTTCCTGTGAAATGCAAAATGCTTCCCATTTCACTTATGCAGGTATAAACAAGGTAAATTTGATAGTCACAGAAGACTGACAAATTAAAGCAAGTGAGAACAGAATTTGACTTGAACATAAGCTGTCATCACACCATAACAACACAGGACACATACTAAAGTTTTGCCTGAAGAGAAACTCTGAGATAGTCCCCAATAAGTCTTATCTGCTTCTAAATGAGATTTGATTCAGAACACAAAGTAACTTAGAGTCAATCCCCAGCTGTGATTTCCCTCTGAAGACTTTTTTAGATACATAATCATAGCATGAAGATCATAAGAGGTGGCATGACTTAAGAAAATCATATTGGAATTTTCTAAAGAAACTTGCTAGCTAGAATTACAATTCCTTAAGTCAAAATATGAATAGAGGCAGTACTGGCACCGCTTCATCCCTCAGCATCTCTCATCTGATAAAACTCGTGCCAAAAAGTCATGCCATTCATGACTACTGATGACATTTATCATCTAGACTCCTGCATCTCATTAAAACCAGTGTCTGTATTAAGGAACTGGGAGCTGTAGGTCTACTTGATATTGGAACTGTCCAAACTTCTATGTTGCTGTCCATGGTTGCTGCATTTTACTCAAGCAAATAAACACACTGATTGGATGGGTCTGAAGATCACAAGGAGCATTCTGCACATAATCTGCGTTCCGTACAGGAGTGAATTAAATGTACAATATTCCTCTGCCTCTTGGGTGTTTCTGAGAACTCCTGGGAATCTTTACAGGAACATGAGAATTTTCACTTTACTTCAATGAATCTTTTATTTCCTCCCCAGTTTTTAACAAAATGCAGGAACTTTAACTCCTAAAAGTTGATAACAGCTGGCATCCTTTTGCTTTCACGCTTCACATCTTTTCATTCTTAAGAGCCTTGTCAGTCTTGTTTTGACCCTTCAACTCCATACTTCCTTCTGTCAGTTGATGCAGTGACTGGCTTACCACAACAAAAGAAGAGCTGCATAAAAGATCACTTGCTATATAACAAACTTTAAAATTTAGCATTTCCTTCCAGTTCTGTACAGAATACAGTTATTCCCAAAAATATAACTTCATATTGGGTAGACTGGGATAAACAAACAAACCAACCACCCTCATTCTCCTCTGAAGATTTTCAAAGACTCTCCCGCATTGATTTTCTGTAAATCCTTTCCCCTAATTCCTCTAAGATATTTCAGAAAGCCTCCTGCCACAAGCTACGGAGAACATATGTAGTGCATTCTTAAGAACATGATGTTAGAGGTGACGTTAAAAATTTTTAATATTTGCTATATCCCACAGCACAGTGACATAAAGACCCAACATAAATTTCTCTGTACAAAGATAAAGGGTTACAGGTCTATAGTTTTACTGAAATGGCCTGCTTGTTATCATAAAATCTCTTGATACATTTTCATTACATACAGCTATCTTTGCCCGCGCTGGAAAGATCCAGAAATCACGATTTTTTTTTCCTTTACTTTCACAACACAAGGCCTTTAGCTAGGATGACAATTTTGGTCTGTAAGACCGTAAATATTTGTCTATTCAAAGGCAGCATTTATCTTACAAAGGCACACATACCAGTTTTGCCTCTGACAAGTTCCTTGTTTATTTATTACTCTAATAACAAATAGACTGTCATCCCTGCTGGGCCTCAAAGACGAACTAAATCTGCTGACACAACTGATTGGGAGAGGCTGCAAATTATTTTATTAAAAACTGTGCAATAGCAGATTCATGGAAAATGCTTAAATCATAATTCTGTTACTGGCCTACGTATTCCTCAGGAATAACATTCAAAGATTGTTGTAACTCTTATGTTTACATTTCAGCATCTGATTTTCATTTTGTCCAAACAGGAGAGAAGCAGTGAAGAGAAGACAGATTTTTTTTATTATTTTGTGTGTGTGTGCTGAGTGCTCTGTGTGCACACATGCCAAGAGCAAAGCACAGCATCTTAATTAGATGGGTCCGGGAGCTCCAGGAGACAAGGGAGAGTGACAGTCACTGGACATGCTTGATAGCTCTCTCTAAAGCAGTGCAAAGACTTTCTGGGAAAAGCAAGACAGATCCATACATCTCCAATTTTGGAGAGACGAGCCAACCAGAACATGATAGGAAAGGTGAGTAAAGGATCATTATAAACTGTGCAGTAGGTGGCAACAGTCCTAAAGCTCTCCAGCAGACTCTGGGCATCTGGGTAGGAATCACATGCCTGACACTGCCCCTGGCTCTGGGAGACATATCCATGACAGAGCTACCCAGCTGAGACCCACCCCAGTGCTTACTGAGTGCTGAAGCCCTGGCAATTATGCATCAGCCCCTAAGAAGAAAATCACCAAAGAAATACCACGTAGTAGTTCTACTTAGCAAGATCATTCACAGACATTTCAAATGCTGGACGCAGATGTTTGCGTATATGAACTGTCAGGTCGTAAGAAACAGTATGTGGCACTCATTGTCTTAGCTCCCTTCATGGCTTAATGCCTTCTGGGCTGTTACAAAGGTCCCAGAATGAGCTTTTGGAGCAATGGAGATTTAGGAGAGATACAAGAGAAAGGAAATGCATTAGGAACAGCCCTTTTGTAAATCACCTCCTTATCCTGCAGCTGTCACTGCAGCTCACAAAGCTGTTCACTAGAAGGGAACTCCTCTCTTTCCACATTAGTGCCATTGGAGCTGCCCAGCATTCAGTCCTCTTGTCTATAGGAAGTTCCAGATCCTTAAATGGGTTGCACACTTCTTCCAGTGGACTGAGCTCACAGGCCTTCTGTACCAACCCTGCCAGAGCTCACATTCTCTAGTTTGTCAGCTTGGTAAACTTTTCAGTCATAAAGAGTCACACCAGCAAAGATGTACTATCCATCCAATTTAAGGCAAGCTGGGCTGTATGGTAAAATCTGAGACTGGCATATCTTCTACCAGAAAAGCACATGAAGACAGGGAGATTCTTGTATACATTGCTAGGTCATACAAAACCTGGACTGGAGGAACAAAATGTCATACAAATGCTACTCTGCTGCTTAGCTCCTGCCTATGGGACAGGGCACTGGGGAGAGAGACTTGGAACAGCATCACAGTGAGCTAAGAGAAGCTGCCTGATACAAAAAAAAGTTGGCAACATAGCCAGCAAATAACTGCAGAACGAGAGGGATGCAGGGAGAGGATTGTGCATCAAAAGGCTATCTTTGACGAGACAGGTTTCCTGGGATGAACCATTCATGCTGAAGGAGGTGCTTGAAGGCACAAATAATCATTAACTCCATTGAAAATGCTCTTACAGTCATGCCATTTACGTACTTGTAGAGAACACAGCTGGAAATCTCTGCATCACTTAGTCTTTCTTAAATTTATGGTGATATCAGTGGTACCTGAACTTTGTTGTGGCCTGTGCACAAAGGGGAATTACATGATACCAACCTCCTGGTCACCTTCTCCCTCTCCATATTTCTTGGCTCCTATACTAGACAGATTCTTACCCTGCAGCCTTTACTGTCAGAACTGTTGTAGTCACTTGATCATGTGGTTTGAGGCACTTCCAAGGAAACCTCTCAGGAATTATTTCTGGAGATGGAAAGCAGTCTTTTAGCATGTCTTAGTATCTATTCTACATACTTTATATTACAACAATTTATTCTGCAATGTGATTACATGTTGGCATAGACTCTGATTAGGGCTTTAAACAGGAACTAACAGCAGTTATGTTGAATATGTTTTTCATCTGATGATGCACAATACCATTGATTGGATGTAGATTATATTCAGCATTAACTCCAGCTATATAAAAATATCACAAAGAAAAGTCTATCTCATGGCACAGAATACTCTTTAATTGCATGGATGATCAGTACATGTTGTGACTTCTGCTTTCTTCAAAAATCCTGCACACAAGAAAAGTCATGCCTGTAAGAGAAACGTTAATCCAAGTAATTACAAAGCATTGTTTACTTTCCCTCATGAAATCTGCAGTTTTCTGATTTTCACCCAGGCTGTATCATAAAGCTGAACTGGTAGGGGAAAAAGAAAAGCTGGATATGCCATTATCTACAGATAAAAGGTTAAAGTTCATCATGTCAGGACTCAGGAAATGTATTAACTGCTTCTTGCTGACTGCAGATGCATCACAAAGCTCTGATTTTATTTTTTTCATAATCACCCTTGAACCTCATATCTTCACTGCACCTTACACTTTTGCCGTCCTGCAGTCTCAGAATATCTTAACACATCTGTACCCCTTAGAGATGAGAAATGTCACTAAGTGCCCAAGTTATTTGCCCATGATCATGAAGCATGCAGCAGAACAGAGACTGACTGACGACAGGTCTCTAAGTTACTTTCTTAATCCCTGGAAACCTACGCAACGTTGGCCTTCTAAAGCTGAGAAAGGAGCCTAGAAAGATAGATATTGCAGACTCTCAGTCCAGGTTTGATAGGATATACATGTCAAAGAACTGAAGAAACTAACTACTGATATCGCTATAAATTTAAGAAAAAAGAAGTGATGTAGAGATTTCCAGCTGAGTTCTCTACATGACCAGTAAGGAGGGAAATGCGATAAGGAAAGTATTAAGAAGGAGGGTCAAATTCTGTTCTTCTTCAGCATCAGCAAAGATTATTTGGATTTGCAGCTGTGGACTGAGAGCAGCGGTATCACTGTATGTTTTGGGGAATTTTTCAGACCATCTTCTTCCTTTACTGGACACTTCAATTGACGTAAATTTGTGAGAAAATGAAGGAGGCAAAATGTTAGAAGCAGAGATAAGGAAGAACTGACCTGGGATGGACAGAACAAGAAGCACCGGGGACAATCTGGGTCAGTTTTCTGAGAAATAAGAACAGGAAATTTTGTTTCCACTGCAATTTACCTCCAGCCAGCGATGATCCTGCGCCTTCCCTCAGGCCAAGTCTCAGCTAAAAACTTGTACCCGTGCTGTGTTGTGTATAATGTCAGCTAAGTTTGTGACTTTTTCTTTAATTCATAGGGTTTTTTGTTTGCTTGTTTGTTTTTTGAGTAAGTTAAAGCTCTAATATAGTATTGAATTACACTGGCACAAGCAAGATCTTGTTAATAACATTGTGTGTCCACAAGGAGAGCCTGCCACTATAGCCATACCAGCAAACCTTTACGCTTTAGTTTAGAACTCAGAAAACACAGGCTGGGGAAGGCATTTTTGTCAGATGGCAAATAATGATTATTAACTGTTTTTAGAGAATTCTCCATCAGGCCAAACCCTCTGAGTCATGTTACTATCAGCAGGTAGGATCAATTTCACAGGGTTGTAGAAATCAAAACTAAAATAATTCTAAACACATTAAATAGACACCAGCGTTCCTAAAATAAACATGGCCATGAATATCTGCACCAGTAAACAATATCATCATAATTCCTGTAGCAACAATTTAACTGCGGGATAATATTCATCTATTTCATCAGCCAGACTCTCTGCCTTCTCTGGAGAAGATGCTTACTGGTTTGCTAATTGCAGCTTCCTTTGCTAAAAACATGACTCCATCTCATGTTTGTTGCTTCAGTGTCTGCATGAAATAGCAGAAATTTCTGCTTTGCCTCCACTCGCTCTGTTCCTGATGTTCTGCTCACTTGCTTTTAGTTAGCATTTACATAAACATTCCTCTGAGAACTCAAACGCACTAGCAAGAATGACAGACATGTCCCTCATACTTCTTATTTCAGAGACAAGTGGAGCCTTACAGCACAAGAAGATCACGACTGTTTCCTTGGTTTTAATTTTGTTTGGACGCTAAGGTCAATAACTTCATTTCACATAAAAGCAAATTGTCAGGTTATTTGGATAATACTACAAATGTATCACTAAGTACCATGACAAAAAACATACTTTCAAAATATAGGTTAGCTTAAAAGTGGTAGCCCTGAGCTAGAATGTCTTCCTTTGTGCTGGATTTAAGTGGCTACAAGGAAGGAAGGATTTGGCATCAGACCCTTCTATTTTACCAAATGTTATTGCTTACAGATTTACTTCATCTTGGGCTCAGACATTTCAGAACAAGCCAGGCAATAAAAAAAACAGTGATGTCTTATGAGAAAGTTTCTTTTCATCCTCAGCTCCTGCAAACCACTGGAAGTTTTATTTTTGCACTTATAAATAAAAGTCCTCTCCTGAAAATTATGTACAGTGGAAAGGCAGTAAAATCAAACATAAATGGGTTGAGGAAAGAAAGGAGGAGAAGACACAGTTATGGTACTGGAAAACAAATCTGATATGCAGGTTGCCAGTAGGCTAGATTTTAAGTGAAGTCCTTTTAGGTCATGACTTCTGCAGAGAAAATTACCAAATGCAGCATCAGAACAAGAGAAGAAGGTAATCCAAGTCTTTCTAAAACTAAGTTTAATGTATTAGAACAAATAATGGTTGGTGAACACTTATCTGAAAAGAAGACGGCACCTTTCCAGACGAAGCAAGTTTAATGCTGAAGCATTAGAGACAATGGTTCCAATTTCCATTGGTGGCATTGTTTCCACTCATGCTAACTTGGTCAATGGACCAGAAGGGAATATTTTCATTGAGTTTTAACACTAGGCAAAGAAATGCCTTTGAAATTTTATATGCATCTCATCCAAGGTAATAAAAAAGCAAAAATGTAGTAGAAGAACAGAAGACCTTGATGCACCTATCAAGATTAGCTCAAGTGGGTTATTATGAATAAGCTTCTGTAAGGATTTTAACCGTCATAAAGACAGCAAGCACGGATAGGCAATTGCAGAAATGTACAGACACTATCAGGATGCTATTAGTAAGAGCAGGAGGAAAGAGAGTGATATAACACCCAACAGAGGAGAAATAAAAAGTACCATCAGAATAACATGAGAATGTGCTCTTGCTCTGTTGATACAAGCCCTTGTTTAGATGCTGAAAGCTGCTAGTTCTCTGACAGCAGAATGTGTTTATAATCATACAACAGGCTACACTCGAGGTTTTTCAAGTGACAATTGAGAGTATTTATCTTCAGAAGAAAGGACAGAAGTCAGTGGATTCTTTGCATAACTTAGTTTTCTTGGGAGACTCGTACAGGTTATTTTTCTATTTGAGCTGTGAGGAGCACTGAACTACACAGGAAACTATCTTCAACAACAGTTCTCAATATTACATCGACCCACTAATCTTTATAAAATTATTTCTTTATATTGACAGCATTCAGAGCAGAACAGATCACTGAAGACCACATGACCTCCCTGCTTCTTACAGTCACATTGCTTAAAGGAAGTCATTTTTTCTCCCAATAAAAACTTATCTAATAGCCCTGGCTACAATATATTACATTATTATTTATATATCATTCCTAATACCACAGAGCTTTGGGGCCCTGTTCACGATGGCCCTAATCACCCGCTGTGACAAGCACACTTCTGTTTGGACTTGGATTTATTGCTGTAGTTTGTTGGTTACCTAAAGATTAAATTGCCCTTCTGTTTAAATAAAGGGCCTCAAATAGATGCTTTGTATTGTAGCAGAGAGTTAACTGCTGGATCCATTGTTCTTTGCTTCCTTATCTTCATTTATCAGCCACGGACTTTTCGAATTTAATCATGTCAATTTTCTACTTGTTCTTTACTGATCCCTAGGACAGGGATTTTCAACTGACTGCATAATTAGAACTTTAACAAAGACTCTGGATAATCTGTATGCAAAATTTTAATAGTTATCACATGTCCTGAGGTTTGTCCATTAAAACATGTGTACCACTAAGAAGAATCAATCCATAGACTATCAAGATAGCCACCCATGGCTAAATTATGTACTGTATAGTGCGTACAGTCTGGACAATAATCTGCATTACAAGATTCAAGAATTCAGACATAACATCTTTTCACAAATGTATAGATTATGCTGAATTAAAGAGAGGAATGCTAAGAGAAATGTTAGAAAGCTGCAAGAGAAAGTAGGCGGATGTGAGAATTAATTATCTGACCTCTGCTTTGAATATGTCATGTCCCAATCATTTCACTTTATTAAAATACTGTATAATCATGAACGTAATCACAGATGCAATGTTTAAGAAAAATCAGATTTGAACTTTTGTACTTGGGTCATATATAATGCAATTCAGTGTTACTCTTTGCTTAATGTGATTTATACACAAAACTGTGTTACACAAAAACATAAAGCATGGAGGAACAAACCCTGTTCCATAGGGGCAGTAACTTTTCAACAAAAACATTTAAACCAAATTGGGCAGGGTCACTAAACGTGCCACAATGTCACATTACCTAATCGGATTGAGATTTTGTTGGACAAGATCACGGCATTTAATCATGTCCAAATCATATCCCTCTAGGGACAGCTCTGGATGGAGGCAGTAAGCCTTTCTAAAACAGCTGTTTGTACTGAGATACCTTTGAAAGCACGTAGTTGGGCCACTTCAGTAGACACATAAGGAAGCCCTTGAAATTTACAGTAACTGACTTTGTTGCTGACTTTCGCTGTACTTTGGCCCACGAGATAAATAACTTTGCCATATGTGATCATTCTTGCTCATTTGTTCATTTGTGATCAATTAAAGTATCATCACCATTTTAATACAAGTATCAGCCTGTCTTTTATTAGACAGCGAGCACTGCTAGGAAGATACTATGCAGGATGAACAGGACCAATATTAATAATGGGCTTTAACTCCAATCAATCCCTTCTCTTTACTTGCATGACCATTTCTCTAGATATTTGTTTAGAGACACTGCTAATATAAATTTTGTGCCTTTCCAAGGTTTTAAATACTTATTATCTCTACTCAGCATTTCATATTTATAACCACACTTCACAAAGCTTTTCTTAAAGATCACCTGCATCTATTCTAAGTCTGTAAGAACACGTCGTTTATGTACTTGAAGTAACAGAAACACACCAGGGTGACTTCCAATTATAGAGCATATGGTAGCTACCTGGATATACTGCAGTGCTACAGATCATTTTCTACAATTTATAGACCTGGCCAAAGCAAAGAAAGCACAACTAGCAAAAATACGTATTTCAATGTTTTGTTTGAAATGAGGCTGAACTGGAGATTTGAGACATTCCCCAAAAAATTGCATTTTGGAGCACTGAAACATAATGTTTCCCAGATTAGCTGGGAATCACCCAGATATTCACAGTATGGAAAGGATGAGAATACTCTCTTCCAGCTCAGGGTCTGTTCAGTAGTTCCATAGGCTTCTGCTTTGGGACAAGTTGCTTGGGCCTCCAGAGAGTCCCGGGTTTCTGGTTCTTTGCTTGGCCCAAAAGTCTAAAATGTAAGGTGGACTGAACTCTATGAAAATGCAGCTCTGAAATTGCAGGCTGGAAGCACCTCAAAGGACTACTGGCCCCCTAGCTGCAGCTCATACCTGCAGTACATTGCTTCCTAAGCAGACCACTCATGCATTCTGCTGTGGGGCTAGGCTGGAGGTTAAGCAGAGGCCACCCAGAACTTTCACATGCCTCGTGTCACAGAGGAAGCCTGGCAGCCCTGCAGGCTGGCTGTGCTAGAGCCACAAACCCTGGAACTGTTAGCATTCCTGACCAAGCAAGAGACCCACTGTGTGGGGACTGCTCAGCTGCAATGGGAACTGTTCAGGTTGACCCCAAAAGTTGTAGCTATAACATTTCCAGAGTACCAGGCTCTAGGATGAGTCAGACCGTAGGCTTTAAATTCCTGCTTTGTGCAAGAGAATCCATGAATCTCAAGAGCCTTGGTTTGAGCTGCAGATGCCATGGCTTTCATAGCTTCAGTGCAGTAAGCCTGGGGCTACAGATCCTGAAAGCATCCTGGGCAGCCCAATCTTTCTACATCAAAATTAAAGTGCATGCATTAGGCATGGCTGCTGGGACACCTCAACTGAGCACTGCACTGAGAATGGTGGGCAATTTTGTCCCCCTGACATTTTGAACCTCGTGAAAGAATACAAGCTTGTTCAGGCAGCAAACATGAATTGCTAGTCCTCTGTGAGTAAACATTTGAAAATAGGGAACTAAGTGCCTACTTTAAGACTTTAAAGTTTCAAACATCATGATGAAAAATAGCAGCAATGTTACCTCCTGTAGAGGCGAGACAGAAATAAATCAGGGGAGAAATGTACTTCAAAGGTCTCTATGTTTACCTCTTCCTGTCTCCTTCCTGGGACAACCAACCCTGCTGACAAACTAGTAATGCAGTCAAGGGAGAATTTCGAACACAAAGTGCTTGCAACAGTCCAAATGAATGTAGAGTCTGATGGATTTAGAATTGGTTCTGACAGTCTTACATTACATGACAGCTTCAGGTGTTACTTTTCACCTTTTTTTTTTGCATTTCTTGTCACTGTTAGGACCAAATTCTTCCCAGCTCATAGCCTCCTTGGTAGCATGCCTCTGATCTGCTGGAAACCATCAGAAATTTGTACTGGACAAAATATTTTCCTCTTTCAAGAAAAGACACATCTTAGAGCACTGCACTTGGCCCAGACGCTGATGGCACACTTCTTTCCAAAATCTCTAGAGACCTGTGTCAGGGAAGAGACTGATCACAGATATGTGGGTCTGTGAGGTACGCTTGGGTAGTGGGATGCATTTGCTTTGTCACTTCCCCTTCAAATATCTTGTGGTCATTCATGCAAACTAACCCAAAAAGCAACAGGTTATTTTAAGTCAAGTTATATTTATTTCAGACTTAGAAAATAATAAATTGAGAGAACAGCAAAGGTTTTGCAAGTGACTACTCAAGTGCCACGTAAGAGAAATAGCCAGACAACTCTGAAATGCAACACAAAGGACTCACAGAGGAGATTGCCTGCTGCTTGTTAAACACAGAAAATGGTAACAGGTTGCTTTTATGATTACGTTTTTAGAACAGTGAAGTCTGACATAGCCAAACATAAGCCTTTCCTGTTTATGTTCACTGTACAGAATTATTTTCTGTCCCTCCAATGCAGAATGTTTAAAGATTAAAAATATACAGCATGCAGAAATGTGAGACTTCAGAATGACATCATCAAGCCCACCACAAAATGAGGCACAATTACTAAAGAATTCCCTGGAGCAACCACAAGTCCTGCTGAGAATGTTCCTGCTGGGTCTCCCTAATTAATGTACCCATTTTCCACCTGTCACACAGCAGAATTAAACTCACTGCATCTCTGCTTTAATTTTCCTCTCAATCAATAATTCGGATAACAGATCCAAAGTCCTGTGGATTCTGTGTATTGATCTTCTCCCACCCTCGATTTGCCAGTTGTCTCCACCAACTTTGAGCAGTACGTCACTGAAAGCCCATTTCATTTATAATGTAATCACTTTGCCAGTGCTGAAACGCTTGCCAGTTTCATCAGTCCCCAGAAAACTTCCCCAAAATATGGAGCTACATGAAAACACACTGAGTATTACTTATAAACAAAAATCAATATTCTGTCTGTGATTTCTGCTCTGGCAACAAAAACTGGGCTATGCAGATACACACACGGAAATTCTGTATTTTAAATAATAGACCTTTCCAGACTAAAACTTCAGATATGGTTCTCATTTTCTTCCAGCCAAGCTAACACCATTTTTTGCAGATTGGAAAAAAGTTTTATTCATTTATATATATACATATAGTTGTTTTTGTTTTTTTTTTAACAGAAAAGGTTTTTAAGCAAGAGGCACATAAAAAAATTCTACCTTTATTCTGCTGAGACAGCTTCTATCTTTTCCATCCCCATAAAGATAGATCTCCAAGTCTCATGTGGTTTCACTGTAATTAATGCAAACCATTTAAATCTGATTCTGAAAGCTGAATGGACTAAACAATGGAAGGTAAATTACTTTTTGCTGTTTTACATCTTTTCAATTCCTTGGCAAGGGTCAAGGCTGACACTAGGAAGATTAAATAGCATGCAGCACAAAACGACCCTTATCACTGCCTTTCTGGAAAATTTGTTTTCTATATATGTAAAAGGTATATAATGCTCTTGACTAAGAAGATACATGGGCATCATTACTATGTTTATACCAAGTGAATAGAAAAAGATCAGGAGATGCTCAGCTATTGGCAGGGAGATAGGAGAAGTTATTAAAATACAGAGAAGGTACTGTTAGCAGCAGCCACTGCCAGGCAGATCCCTGCATTGTTTTCCTGAAGATAAAGCTCACTGAGAAAGTTAGAAAAGTAAGTTGTGAGGAAGAGAACGTCTGATAGCAGCAGAGTCAGGCATGAGCTACAATACCAAGCTAGCTGTAATCAGTTCCTAAATCTTAAAGTCTGATTCAGGCAGTACCATAGTGATGTATTTTCCAGAAAAAAACACTGTCCAACACCACGCCTTTTCTGTATGTCTGTGGTAGGGAAAAGGCTGTTATGGGAAGTCTTTCAAAGCTGCTACTGGGTCAACTCCTGTCATTTCCTTGACTGAGGCACAGAGACGTTTTATTTGTGCACTACCTTAAGAGTATTACTAGAGAGTAACTTCTTAGCTGAGTCTAACATATTAGCACATCAACAGCAGTCAATAGCTACTACCTTATAAGAAACATAAGAATGAGTTTGAGCACCCCTATAAAAAGGGGGTGGAAGAGATTTAGAAAGACTTACCAGCCCGGTCAAAGTTCACCCTAATGAACTGGCCACCAGTTGTACCCAAAACCTTATAAATATTTAAAAACAAAAGAAAACAGTGGATAGCCACAAGGGAGTCCAGTTGAACACCGAATTTGTATCTGTTTTGGAATACTTAGTTAAGTTAATAGTATCCTAGGAGGCTTACATCTGTATTACGAATGATCTCAAAGCCATTAATGGTTAGCTTTGGAAATTAATTATAAGCCTGCAATAGAAGAAAGCACTAGACTTATATTATACTTTCCATTCTTTGTAAAGGAGTTAACAAATTATTGCTTACTCAGCTTCATTTCCTAGGGGGAGAAAAAAAAGAAAAGGATTTAAATATTCAAACATATAAGTGCCTAGAAGATAATAAGGAAAGGGGTTGCACCCAACAATGATTCTCTCAGGAAGTTGCCTTGCCAAGAAAACATCATTTACTTGCTAATCAGGTAACGTGACCACTTAAAAAAGATAGATGCTAAAGAAAAGATATCTGAGAAGGGGTGTTAGTTCTTAAAAGACACTGTTGTGTTAAAAAATCATGCAAACAGAAAAAGAACAATATACGCCCCGTGTCCTTGAGAACAGAACAAGACATACTCAGCTAATGCAGAAATAGCCAAGTTAGACTGAGAAAAAACACACCAGCACAGACAGTGCAGCCCTGGAATATGTTGCTTATGGCAGACTGAGTTTCCCACAACTGAGGTCTTTAACAGAGGTCAACAAAATCCTACCAGAAAAGACGGGATGGGGCTAAGTGAGGGGCGGCAGCCAACTCAGATCCCTGTGCTGCTGAAGGAGCATGGTTGTTTCTAGGCTGCCAAGAGGCATTCTGTAGCCAAGAGAAAGGGGCAAACGTAAAAGATTCACATGGCAAAGACAAGATTTCTTTATGGTAGCACTTACCAGCAAAGGAAAGATGCCTATGCAGATTTTTACGAAATATACTTATGTCATTTTCCTGCCTTGCATGGACTGTTCCCTTCCTTCTTTCCTTCGCATTTGGAATACGTGCTTTTACATTGGAACTTTTGAGTTTGGGAATAATTCCAGTTGCACTATCTGTGAGAGAATGCCAAAAGCAAATTGGAACTTCACTTGCAGATACTTGGCTATGCCCACACTGCAGGACCTGGGAGTTCTTCCCAGATCCTCAGCCCAGCTCAACACTCCATTCACCTCCTGACTCCAGCACGGGACACAAACCAGATGGGGAAAAGCTTTTTTCTCACATTACACATCTTAGTCTCCTTGGAGAACACATAAAGGCATACAGGTCAGGGAGCAACAGGGTCCCCATCCCAAAGATAGACTGAACACATAGATAACCAATATATAATAAATAATGCCTGACTTTTCAAACTGAGACCACTCTCTACAATGCTTTTGCACAAGATTCTGGAATTGTTTTTGTGTGTGCATTTATGTTGCAGTAACACATTTATGTTTCTTCTTAAGACGTCATTCAGGTTGTCTCCACACCCAAAGTCGCAGCTGTTAGCTGCAATGAATCTAAGTCAATCAATAGTTTGATTCCATTCAGTTGTGCTGCTACAGAAAAAAAATGGAAGCAAGGAAGAAAGGAAGGAAAGGAAGGAGTAACAGAAAGCCAGCCCAGTGAATAGCTGTGCTGCTCTAGTCATTTCCAGTAGGTCTACCGCAAAGTGAATCGTTCTTTGTTAGCACTGAGATCAGCAGCATTACTGAGGCAGAAGTCCTGCAGAAGTGACGTCTACTCTACAGCTGGACTGAAGAAAAGGGCATTTCATTCTCAAAAAAACCTGTCAGTTATTTACTATTTGAACAGAAAAGCTCATAAGATATTAACTCCGTTTGCAAATCCAGCAAAGTCTCCACAGCACTGATATATACCAACAAACCCACAGGCTGTGTCATATACCCAAACTCTGTGAGAATAGTTCATTCTTAGAAGAAATGCACAGGAGGTGACAAATAAACTTCCTCCATTCCTGCCAAACAACTGATTTATCTTTTGGACCCACTGAAAACACAGTAGGATTCACACAACTTCTTTTGTGATACCTATATAATAAAGCATTTTGGATAGGTGAACAGAGGAATCTATGGGAGGTGCTGAACCAACAGTCTGCGACAACGCAGTGATGTTACTTCTGATGTGGCATGCTACTGCCTGCAGGAGCACATCTTTGCCTCAGGATCTTGCCTGCATATCCTAAACACCTATCTGTGCAGGAGCGGCTCATTCTTAGCAGCCTCAATATTAAAGCTACAGGTTTGTGTTGTCCTGATTAGATTTTTGACACGTAACCATTTTTATTGAATAGAGGGATGAAAAAAATCTCATGGTACAAGAGGTTTAGACTGTAGTCTATCCTACAACAATGCTACACTCCTGATAAGACCGTCTAGTTGCAGACTGTATCAAAACAAACCCTGAAAACAATACCTTCAAGCAGTGGTAGCAATAAGTTCTTTCTATTTCAATAAAAGCTTTCCATCACTGTATCTCAAAGAGCTTTTTAAATATTAATCAAGCCTCTGAGCAACCCTGGAGATGCTAAAATATTGCAGTCGATGATCAATTAAACTGTACACAGTTTATAGTCAAGTTATGGCACAGGTGAAGGAATACCCAACATTGCGCAGCCAGCTCAGGCTCTCCTCAGCGGCCAGGAGCCACTTCAGCATCTGAATCACCTTCTTCAGTGTGTCCCACAGTAACTGCACCATCCAGGTTTGTCTATTTATGCCAGGCATCCAAACCTCTATCAGAGAAGTGACTACAACTTCTATTTGATCATAGATGACAGTCTGAGGTACAAGGAGATAAATAATTTGCCCAAGGTCACAAAGAGGCCTGTAACAGAAAATAGGGGATTGCTCAGTATTCCTGGTTCTTCACCACAGCTCAAATAGTCCTTTTTAAAGCATTTCTTTTTCTGTATAGTCCAGAGGGTATTGAATCAGTCTGAATGGCAGCATGGGGATTTTTTTTTTTTTAACAGTTTTGACATATGCAATGAGTAAAACATTCTGTACTTGTAGCATTATTTATCCTCTAGTCTTAACTGCAGTGTTCAAAAACTAACACTGACTGCACCTTTCAGAGCACATGCAAGAATAGCATGTTATTTGTCAAAGCTCACAAAGGCGCTGCTGATAGTGCAAGCTTTGTTTATGAGACAGAACACTCTTCCCCTTTTTATGCTGCAGATTTCTGGGCAATGTCAATACCAGTTTAAGAGGTCTCCCACTCTCCAGACTCCTTCTGTCACACGTTGACATCTTCTAGGAATCAGCAGATTTTATGCCTCCATTCAACCCACTTGACCCGACTCTAAATATGTTGCTAGCATCTGAAAAGCCATTCCCCACACAAACATATGATGAGGGCCAGATCAATAACACAGGATAAAAACAAGCAAGCAAACTAAGGCAAGTCTGAAGTCTTAAGAGGTATCCACAGATGCTCCTATCTGAACTGTTCAATATGAAGTTCTGAATTGCACACAGCAGGATTTCATCTGCTACAAATAGCTTTGCACCAGCAGCATCTTCAATAATTTTATCACGCAGCGTTCCCCAGATAGGACAATATTTCATTTAATAAACAGCAAATTAAAACAGCAAATATAGTGAAAGACAAAGCGTGAATAGATTTGCCTCCGAGTTTTAAAGGGAACATTGATTTTTTTATATTTTTTTTTCAGTATTTCTGTATTTACTCATAAGGTCACCTTCATGACAATTCCAACAGGGGTTTATCTTGTAGCGCTCACTCTGACATACAGCCTGATGATTTATTATTGCTTAGTTCTTGATACTGTTCACTGCACAATCCAATCTAAGAGACACACATATTTCTCAATTCAGGGACTTCTTTTATTTTATGAAAAATCAGCTTAGTGTTTTGTGGTAAAAACTAAAGCTGGCATTTCATCTTAATTTTTTTTAAGTATTTTTTTCTATTCTGTGTTTCTCTGCTGTATCTTTGATGTATTCCAGAATCATTTTTGTTTTCTTCTCCTTTGCTTTTCTTCTCTTTTACCCCATTTTAGTAGCTGCACTCAAAACAAAAATCTGCCACAGCTGCAGCTCCTTCCAGCTATTCTTATCTAGATTTCCGTTCCATACAAATAGGTGACACAGTGATAGATTTCATAGGTTTCCTCTCCTCATCTGGGAGGGGGAATATAATTATGCAAAGGAGGGTTAGATGGACAGTAGAAATATATCACTATTAACCCACCAGAACTCATGCAGATTTGCTGTGGTTATGTAGTTAAGCACATAGTATTATGTGCTTAAAGAAAAAACCTTCCCATGCTCGATGAGGGCTTTTTTTTCTCCTCTTGTATTAATATCAATTCAAAGGTAAGCCAACAGTTCTCACTATGTCATCCCTATGTCTGTGGTCCTATGACACAGTGCTACTGAAACCCCGTGTGATAGCAAAGCTGCCTCCAGTACTCCAATAGACTCCGCCATTTGGTGTCATTAACCCTCCTGGTCTGGGCTGCCCGCCATTCAGCTGCGTTCCTTTAAGTCTGCCAGTCATTAGTTGGTACGTTAAGTAGCTAATGGTGCTCTCACAATATCTGCTGCATCATGCAGGTGCAACAGAACAAACATTTTTTTTCCACTGGTGCTTTGCCCTAAATCATTAAAGAGCCCAGTCCTGAAAAGATTTATGTGTGAGAATAAGTTTACCCACATGAGCAATTTCGAGCCTCTGAAACACATGTTTGTAGGGTGAGAGCCTCGATGATCAAACTCAGTGTCAGGCACATGGTTACAAGTTTTTTAGGAAATGATGAGCAGCATCCCAAAACACCAAAACATTTTCTGCTCTGTATTTCATTTTACCAAAAAATATTTACAAAAGCTTTTTTGTCAAGAACAAAGATTAATAGTCACACTTGCTATTCTATGACCTCGTTATTTTCTCACTAATTGATCACTATATAAAAAATATATAGCAAGGCAGGACGAATATTCCCCAACTAATTGCTTGCTTGTAAGGGAGATTAACCGAGGGTACGTAAATTATTAACGCCACAAACTGCTTCTGGAGCCTCCTTGCTCTCCTGGGTGAGGCTGGGGGATCAGCTGGCTGTCCCCAGTGGGGCAGAGCTGGAGCAAGGTTAAGCAAGCAACCCCATCTCCACGTCTGCATCTATCAGACACCTTTGCTGACTCTCCGGCGCCAAGAAGCCAGGCGCCAGCCACCCTCTGCACTCAGAGAAGCACAGGAGGTTGCAAATGGTAAATTTAATACCGCAGCAGGAGGTGCCATTTACAGTCCCAAAGGATAAGTCTCCCCCTCTTCTCTTTCATGCTCATATAAACAAATTGTGGCTGAGGCAATTTTGAATTCTGTTGTCCTATTTTATTTTTAAATATGTAATTTACTCTTTATTTCGGTGTCTATGCAGGGTAAAATTAAAGGATTTTTGTACACATGACTGATGGCTAAAATGTAATGAGGATTTGTACTTTATGAAACCATTAAAGCATTGATGAACACAAGCAAAAATGTGGGAGACGTTAGTAACACACAATTTAAAAGAAAAGGAGATTAAGGTGTCTACACAACCAAGCCTTAACGCAGTGCTGTCCTTACCTTATTTTAAAAGAAAAGCCAAGTTTATGGCAGAAAAGAAACTATCAAATATTTATGTAACGTTTGCCTGATTTGCTATACCTATGATGACATGTCCTGGTTTCTTTCATCCTTAAAACGATGTGTTAAGGCAGCAAAGTTCACGTAACTTTTTTCTTTTTTGCTTTTCTTTTCTTTTAGTGACATATTATTGGGCACTCTTTGGAAGAATAAAATGAAAATCTAATGAAAACTGCCTCTTTAATAATCAAAGCCATCCCATCTGCACATTGCTGGAAAAAAAATATAAGAGGGCATCTTTTGTACAATCAGAAATGGAAAAAAAGATTATTTACAGTCTATATGGCAAGGAAACTACAAATCAATGTTTTAGGATTAATGCAAATCGGAGAGATGTGAGAAGGAAGGAAATATGTGGTTGTAATGTCAGATTCAGAGAGCAAAAGTGAACATACCTACAGAAAAGATTGATGTGTCATAGATTTTTGAGGCTCATGGGACTGTACGCGTTCTTCGGTCCAGTTGCCTACATTATGTTGGCCAGAGAACGTCACTCAGTGATTTCTAAATCATGCCCAGTCATGTGAAATTGAACCATAACATCACTGTTAGAAGGATAACAGTGCTGGCTTTAATTGATTCGAGAACCTACTTCATTTCCAGGCAAATCCTTGCAGCCATCCAGTTGCTCTCACTGTTAAAGTAAATGGGACAGAAGAAGCAAAAGAAGAGCCCTGACAGCTCTGAGTGACAGAGTAGATGGCAAGAATGGGAAAGGAGAGAGGCGGAAGAAAATAGGCCAAAAAAGTATCTAGAATCAGAAGAGCAGGCCAGGACATTCACAGGAAACATCAAGTATTTCTCTTGTCAGCATAAATATCTGAGACACTTCAGCCATAAATTGCATGGTCCACAACAGGCCACAGGGTTCTGTTCCATATTGTATTACAGCACATCCATTAGCACTGAGTTAGATTTATCAGCAAAACTGTTAAGCCTACAAGATGAGACAGAACATCTGACCACTGCTACTACGGAAGAAAGAAAATGGGATCCGGTGTGGTTTCAGCAGACTATCTTACAAAAAGCAGACTCAGGGCTGTGCACATCAAACGCAGGCATTCAGACAGTAAATAATTAAGTATAACACATTGATTCAAACACAGAAGAAGGGAGAACCTAAGGACACGAAAAATGTTTAACTCACATATCTCACGCACAGGCTTCTCAGTGCAGGCAAGGGGAATTGTGAAAGCACGCAGCCTCCCAGTCCACTCATTGCTGCACGGAGCACATGTCTTGGGCACTAGCTACAAGGACAGGCTCCTAGCTCACAGCCTCACCACCCTCATCTCTCTCCATCTATACGTTAGCCATGTCAAGGCCAGTCTCTATGCATGCAAGGCAGATTTACAGTACCATTTAACCCTTCCTCTTCTCCTTTTTGTCCACAGATAAAATGCAAAATCCATCTCTGCTTCTCTTTTAGTGTAAGGACAGAAGGACTGCGCTTGACTATCTTTGACATATCACAAAGACATGGAACATTCATTAAAGATTTATAGCAACATCAAACATTCTGTTTTACTTTCAATTTTGTCACATAATCCCAATAAAAAGGCGATTTAGCCATATCTGTTAAAGTTATTTGTCACTGCTGAGTCCTTCCTGTATCACTACTGACACACACGTAAGCCAAAGAATGAAGTCAGTCTCCACGGGGTCTGGCTCTTTTGGGAGAATTTTAAATGTTTTCTTCTGCAGAAATGCATAGCTGCTAGTCATTCTGTGCTGTGTGTTATTTAGGTTTTCCAGTAAAGGAATAAAAAGAACTTCTAAGTAATGCATTAGCGTTATTCTTATCTAGAGAAGGCTTGCGGGACTGAGCAAAAAGATAAAGGAAATAACAGGGAGATGTGGCAGTGCTAATGTTAATATTTGATTAGAAATATTCCAAACAAGATGTTAAGACAAATTCAGTTCTTGTTATCCAAACACACCCCAGCCTGGCGAGGCTGAAGCTGTACATTCAGGAGTGCTGTTTAGAAGGCAAATAATCTGAAAATAGTTTGTGTTCATAAAATTAAGATACGAGTCGCAAACCGAACAAATAAACAAAACAACCCTAAAACCTCTAATGCAATGCTCAGAATTCATTATCAAAACAAGAACTATTGGAATCAGCTTTGTACCTGTTCCTCCTTTATTACATGTCGCTCAATTTAGAATAACACTGCACAACACCTAACCACTCGGCTTAGCCTTCCTAAGGTCTTAAATTAAATGATGAAAGTGTCTGAAGTCCTCATACTTAACACATTTTCAAACTTTTTTTTTAACCATAGTTGCTACAGGCATAATCTCCTGAAATTTAAGTGGTACAACAGCACTGTTTCCTTCTACATCATGTCAGCACACTCACAGCTTTAGATAGTTTTCTGTGTTTGTTAGTTGTAATTGTTTCTCTACAGGACTTGTCTGTTGCAGCACAGAAGAAAACAGAATCACCGAGAAAAAAACCTGCCTCAGGTTGCAAGTCACAGTGATGGTGCCAATATTGTCATTGTCGACAATGACATGCAAGGAAAAGATGGAGAAAGAAAGGCATACAATTAAGTTTAAGCTGATGGCATAATACCCAGGAGCAATTGTCAGAGAGAGAAACAAGAAGATGGGATTGGATGGAGACCAGTCAGAAGCAGAGGAACAGAACTGCATCTCAGCTGTGTAAAGACAGCAGGTGAAATTATATGACTGGACAAGACCATCCAGAGAGAAAGTAGACAAAATGAAATAGTGGCAAAATAATTCAAAAATAAGTGTGGGAAGAGGGAACTAAAGAAGAAAAGTGTTGCCGAGTGCGATCAGGAACAATGAACGCTAAGTGGCAAGGGAAGCTGGGATGTTAAGACTGAAGAATGACACAGGAAGATCAGGCAGGCTGGATGTGGAAGTCTGGATGGTTGAGATCTTGGTAAAAGCCCATCAGAACTCAGCCCTGAGCCTGGGTGCAATTGCAGATGAGAAAATTGCAACAAGAGTTCCTGGCTCCCTCAGGGCCTTATCAAAAGACACCTTGGTGAGAGTTAGGTTACCGGGTACATCTGCCTGTTCCCGCTACCTGAAACTCCCCAGTGACACAATTGAAATAATTCTTCACTGCATGGTAATTTTGTAGAAATTAGGGTTGGAGGCAGTCAGTAAAGGAGCCATATAAAGACATACAACACACACAAGCAGCTCAAGAAAAGAAAATGGTAAAGGATGTCTTTCTTAACAATGAGTAAAGAAGTCAGCAGCAGCCAGAAATCAGGAAAACGGAAGGCAAACCCAAGGCAGTAGGGCTAGAGAAAATTGCTAAGGGGCATATGGCATGGATAAGGAGTGTTCCTAGTTTAAGCAAGCCATGTTACCATGCATCTGTTAGGATCCCTTACCCTTTTAATACAGATTTCCTGTTCTCTTTGAGATACCTCCCATAAAAATTACTTTTACCATCATTTCAGGTGTCTGTCCTTATTTTAAGATGTCTGCACGTCAACTTTAACTCATTTATCAACGGTGTTTCACAGAAGACTCTTAAGGCAAAAGAAAGAAATCAGAAGTAGGAATCAAAAGCCAATAACACTTAATTAGACAGCATCCAATTATTTTATGATCCATGAGGTTGCCTACAATAATTTGGTCAGTGAAACAAATACATGTTGGGTGATTTCTTTCCATAATAAAGCAGTTCTTTCATAATGTCTAAATAGCATTATGACACAACACTAATAAATGAATGCAACATTTTCAAAGACAGCTGTGAAAGAATCCATAATGTAAACCACAGAATTTGTGATATCTTTGCTTCTGCCTACCTCCAAGTGGGACTAGCCTAAAATAAAAAGAGAAAATAAGACATAGCAAAAAACTGATCTTGGTTTTGTTGAGGGAAATCACTGATAAGATTTGGTGGGAAAAATACATGCTGGTGAACAAATCCTTTTTATTTTAAGAAATGTCAAGTTAACATCAGGAATAGTTTTGAACTATATTCTGTCTCAGGCATTTGTTAAGCTTAACAGGCTGAAATAGAGGGGGAGGGGCTGGTTGTAAGCAAGATGATGATTTTTCCATGCTGAGGAACAGTGAAAAGCCAGTAGTTTTAAATGCGAGTATTACTGAAAGATACTTGCAAATCATTCATCAGCTCTGGCAGTGCCAGGCATTATGCATTTCAGCACTTCCATGGTTATAACACCAGCATAAGTTTGTACAGTCTAGACTAATTCCTCATCAAAAGTATCACAGATTTATTGAGAGAAGGACATTCATCCTTCCATCTCCTGATTAGCGAAGAAGAGACCACGGTAGCAGCTCTCTGAAATACTTCTGGCACAATGACAGGTTTTTTTGCAGTATTACTGCATCCTAATGAGCAAGACTTCAGCCTTCTGTAAGAGCTGTTTCTCTCTCTTACCAAGCAAGATTTTGTGCACGTATATGTGACTCTTCTGAGAATAAATTGTGAACACTGCATTTCCATGTATAAATACTGTGTTTTTGAGGCACTGTATCCTCCTCCTAAGGCAGTAGGCTACTGGTTGTCACATTGTGTTTCAATCTTAGATGACAGCATATTTTCAAGTGTCCCCGCATTTACCTTAAAGTTTCCTCTCTTGACAAAATTGTTCCTAGACAAGCATGAAAGCATCAGCTTCTTTCAAAAGCTCTCAACAGATTTTTGCTCTCTCTCCCCTCCTTTTTTTCCCCTCTTTCTTTTCCTCGTTTTTTTTTCCTTTTTCTGGATGGAGAGGGAACTCCTCCCAGCTTGCAGTTCTTCACACTTCTGTTTGCTTAATAAAGAACAGTACTCTAACCTTACCAATCCTATTTATATTTAAACAATGAAAACTCAGAAGAAAAGGGACAGAGAACAAACTGAATAGAAGATGCTTCTTATTGTGCCCTTAAACAAAACGGATTAAATCTCTTGTAAAGAGACCAAGAACATGACTTCAAAGCAGAAACCCTCAAGTAACAAATCCTGCTTGATTCATGATGGCTTCATCTCACAGACCAACTGGTTGATCTTTACTATTACATAAGGAAGATGAGAGGCAACTACAAGATCCTTAAGCACAGGCCTGGCAAGTAATTGCAGTTGCATGCAGATATAAACCAGAAGTTATCACACTTTCAGATGCATAGCAGCGTGTTATGTGTTTCTAAAGCAAAACACCTCGTATGATTCCGCTGCAACTCTCTCTCCAGCTCAGTACCTATTTACTTTTAATTCGACTGCACTTTGTGAGCTATCAGAGGTGTTAGCAATCTGAGGACACTTTCTGAAGTGACAATGTGGTTATAAATAAGAAACCGGGTATCTTTACTGCAAATATCAACCCGCGCTTGTTGAAAGATCAGAAATGGGAACATTGGCTTGAACATAATTTCCTGAAGTCTCCCATTTGGGGAATGGACTCATGAGAAAAAGCTACAGATGACATCTTCTGGGCTTACAGTTCATGTCTTTCTTCAAACTTGACTTGGGTAAACTTGCTACCTTTCCAAAATTAAAGCCTTGAGTTCAGCCAACCAAAATATTTCAGAGTAGCTTTCATAGTTTTTCCAAATTATGTTTTCTTTATTTTTCCTCCAGCCACATTAAATACTTGGAGTATTTCTTTCTTATTGATTACCATTACAGACTGTTCCTGTAACAGAAGTCATGCAGTGAGGTGTAGACATCGTTTCTATATGGTAGCCTTAAAAACGATCTTTTAATATAGCTAGCAATACTCCTTATGGACACTGATACCTGAAAAAACATTGAAATGTGAAATGGAAAAGGAATGTGAAGGACTGTTTCATGAAATGTCGTGCTGCTTGCCAATATCAACATTCAGAAAGCATTTAAGATTTTTCTTAATGCATCTATTTTGGTAGAATTACAACTACAATGTGAAGAAGCAGAAATATTTCTCATTCAGCTATAAGCGCTGCAGTGCAAGTCTGAGGAGTCACTTATCTTAGCTGCAACGTATTCCATAAACATGATAGTGTCCTAATGATACCACTGTCCTTTAGCAAAGCCCTGGGGCCAAGCAAAGTATTCAATGCCGTGGACAGCAGCTAATGTTTTGCACACTGCCTAAGGCCTAAATAGGCCTTTCATATACAGGCCAGATGTTCACTCTTTCTTAGGCCAGCTTAAGGCTAGAACAAACCTTTTCAACCAGGGTTTATCAGAGTTTCCAAATTACATACTGGGAAGAAATTTAATTGGTTTAATTAAGAAAGTTTATTTCATGGTAATTCAGTTTTGTTATGCTGCAAGACTTAATGTGTCCTCTGGTAGGAGTGATTTGTTATAAATATTCGCAGCAACCCTCTTGCCACCCAAATTGAAAATAAAAAATATTTAAGTGCAAAGCTGCAAATAAAAAAATGTCTTTAAATGACTAGAATATAACTGACCAAATCTTCACACAGCAGCGTCCATTACTGAAGTCATGATAATCATTGTCTCTGCATAGCTCACATAGTGATCACACAGCGCTCACCAATTTAACTCTATTTCACTCTGTTTGACACAGACACGTTAAAGGCAACAATGTGAGCACTGGAGTTTTCTCTCCACAAACTTTTAGCCATGAGTTTTCTCAGCCAATTGCAGTGGAATGCTGAGTTTCTCTCTTTTTTTCCCCAAAAGCATTGTTAGAAACCAATCAATTTATTTATTGCAATTCACAATAAATATTTTAAAGCTGATTTAATGTGTTTTGAAGTGGTCCATGCTTAAGACACCAGCACCACATTTCTGTACCACACCTCCAAGGTTAGAAAAGCACTGTAAAAGGGAGACCATTCTACCTGTTAAGGTCATGATTTAATCCTTCACACTCAACAGACACCGTGACTTAGCAAAAAATCCAAGTTCAGAGGCATCAATCACCACCATAATAGACCTGTGCGTCAGGGGAGACAACAGGAAGAAAACTAATGTTGATTCAGTTAGATTCTTCTGAGACACGGACATCCTTCACACTGTTCTTTTTTTGCCCCTCATCGCTAATCATTACCAAAGTGAGGAAGGTGCGAGGGAAGTTCATACGCTGAACGTATAGCTCTCCAGTTGCAGCACAGATCCATATGGATCAATACTGGGTTCACTCTTTCAGCGGCAAATTTAGCGCAGGCAAATGGTGTTCGCTGACAGCAGTGATGGCCTCTGCTCATAACAGCACCGGGTAGGAGGACTGGAGCCATCACTTTCTATGTGTTCTTGTCACTGTATCCCCAAGCACAAAACGGAGGCACAAGCCAAAGATCTGACCTTATAAATCAAAATCAGGGGATAAGTCCCTCAATCTTTGTTGCCAGTGCTTGTGCTAGCCTACCCCACACGCTCCTCACTCTAACTCCATTTTTGCTTGCTGCTGTTCAAGCACAGATGGAAACAGTATTTTCCAAATGAACAGGTTATCTAAAAAGAACACAAGAAAGCGCAGAGAGCAATAAAGCATGCTAGGATGTTGCACACAAAAGTGACTGTAACGTTACAGGGCAACTATTTTTAATCAGAGCAACCCAGAGTGCTCTGGGTTTATGTTTATTATGTTTAACTCCATTTAGCAACTTTTTCACAAAAAACAACTGAGCAGTACTCAAGGCTTTCCAAAACCCTGTGCTAGACACAGCAAGACTCCAAAAGTCATTTATTCCGTGTGTCTCAGTTTGGACTTGAGATAGAGGGATTTTAACACTTACTGCTCAAATTTGCATGATTTCCTTAAGGCTTTTAAAAACTGCAGCTCTCAGATATGAGCAAACATACAGGCATTTTTTCCAAATACTTTTAAGTTTCTAGGAAGTTATAGAATATAAATATATCAGGATTATTTATAAGGGTCTGCAGTGGCAACTGAGGTCAGGAGCTACGCTGAACAATAACAGTGAACACTTTGCACTCAAAGTCTGTTTTCACTCATACGATTCGCAGCAGCCCAAGCACAGCTCTTGATTCTATACCTGAGATGGGTGCTGCCATAGACAACAACAACAAAAGACATTTCCATTGTATTTTTGATGATTTAAACTACTTTCTCATGTAAAAAACCACCTTTAGGAATTACAGTATCAGCATCTACATAAGGGTCATTTTTACATCAGTTAATTACATCAGCTTTACAGGAATGGACCTGGGATGGCTTCACTCATATATACGGCCAAAAGAGACTCAGAATGAAAGGCAGGAACAATTATATTTTAAAGGATGTGCACTTTTCTTTTCTCCTCTGCTATATATGTTACTATACTGTGCAGAACATTTCATCAGCCAGTCCCTAGAAAAGCTGCAGCGATTTCTGGAATTCATGCCAAAAGAAGAAAAACACATCTTAGCAGACAGGTCAGCTTTTTCTTAGCTGTTTAAATTAGGAAAGTGATGAGTTGTCCCTAGGTTACTAAAATCCGTAAATCAGATAACTTGACAACACCTCCACCAAATCATAGGAAGAAAAACAAATCCATTTACGAAGACATTGGATTGATTCAAGTGGTGCTTTCTTTCACTTCCCATAGCTATGTGGGTATTTTAAGCAACAAGATGGAATTAATAACCTCTAATATTGCTATGGACATATTTCAGATTAAGTAGTATTATCCATCTATTCATTTTATATCAAAGCAGAAGAGGATAAAGTACAACAAAGCTAAGTCTTATCGCCAGAGTGTAGGAGGAATCCTGAATTCGTAGCTGACACTGCTGCTAAGAAGGAAACAACCTACCTTCATAGCTGGCCGATCAGCATTTTGAGGTTAGAGAGGTACAGTGCAGGTTAGAAAAGTGTAGTTTTATTCCACAAACAAAATGTGCCAGCCTGTCAGAGCACTGCAGACAATAGATGGTTGTGTGACTACTGAGTCTCTACCAGTTCATGATGACAGCTCTCTCTCTCAAGTTTACCATATCTACATTCCCATAATGGCTTGTGACAATGCAGTAATCCATGACTACCTGCACAGATACGCATTTATTCCTTCTGTTGACAGAGACTGAATTCATTTTTCAGAATCACCAATATAGCTCCCTACAACCTGAGCTAGTGAAGAACTGACACAGGGCAGTGAATTGAGCAGTTCTGAGGACAAACCACTGGGAGCATGTAACCAAAACATTCCAATTTCAAACATCTTCTTTCCAAGGAAACAAGTTTTGACCCAAAGAGCATTGCCTGGCAAAAAGGTACCAAATACATGCTGTGCTCCTGAAATTCCATAGTTACTTTGTACATCTGAGCATAGTTTTAATCATTTGTTTACATTTACAAGATTGAAATATAAGGAGAACCGACTGCTAGAAATCTCCTGTTTTTTGATGAGATGACTGATCTGCTGGAAGGAATGTAATAAGGAACGTGTGGGGTTGGAAAAGTAAAAAAAATGGACAAAGATATCAGACCTTCATATGAATTTTTAAGTGATGTAACAGAGAGGCAGAGCTGGTAGAGGGTAACAGGAGAAATAAGGGGAATTAACTTTAGTACTGTGGGCAAAAAGAAAAAGAATCCATGAGGAGCAAAGAACTCCAGCTGATGGAGGGGATCATTTCTGCTATGAATTTTGGAAAACATCAGAGAAATGAGCTACATGCACTGAGAGCAGAAGGAAACTTACAGGAGTCCACCTGGAGGCACCTGAACATGTCACCAGGAGGAACAGCTGGGCTGCAAAAATCTTGTGGGTTTTCACTTTGTTTGATTTCAGGCAAACTTAGCTGTTCTAAAATAATACCCATTTGGCACCTACAGTTTAATTTACTTAATTCACCTCTCCCAGCATGCATTAAGTCACTGTATTAAAAATTTACTGTTAATACTCCCTAATCCAAAGTGCATAACTTGGTTATGAATCACTGCAAGCATTCTATACATTATCTCTAATTCACCTGCAGATTTATCTGGGAACAAAAAGAGGTCCTTTTAACATTTTCCTACACTTCTACTACTGCTTCCAGTGGCATTTGGTATAATATATAGCTTTGGCTACGCATTCTGTCACTCCGAGTACAGACACACCGTTCAACCACGAATTAACTCTGCTTCTCATTACTAATATTCATTCACTGCATGCATTCTATGCAGGAAATACACCTTAAAGCAACATCAGCTCTCTGTGAAATTAGAAACTGAAGACTGTTTCATTAGCCACTTTTTTATTTGATGCAGACAGTGCATGGATTTTAGACTTAAGTTCATAACCTGTTCATAAGCAGTATTTTTTCAGTTCACTTGCTACTGTGGAAAAGAACCAAACCAATTAAGAATGCTAAAATTGCCATTTCATTTTCACTGAGGAAAGAGAGAGGTTCTGCTAATCTGGCAATAAAGAAAAAATATCTCACTATGAGAATTATCCAATTTGACTAGATAGGTCATTTCATTAACTAAAAAGTAACAACATCTCTAATCAGACTTTCTCACCTATAAATTACCATTTTTATCTCTTCAAATCTTCTCTAATTCACTGTTGCTTTTCTTCCCATTTGCTATCAACTACTGCCTTTGAAATACTACCATCAGCCACACTAAAGGCACTTTTTAAAAGGGGGAGAGAGCAGGTCATTTCGGAATGCGCTGCCCTTGGACCATTTTCCCTATTTTTGCCCTACTGCCATATTTTATAACATATTTCCTAAAACTAGAGGGACAGTACTGTGTCCAGTTCTGGGCTCCCCACTACAAAAAAGACAGGGATCTCTTGGAAAGAGTCCAGCGGAGGGCCACAAAGATGGTGAAGGGCCTGGAGCATCTCCACTGTGAAGAAAGGCTGAGTGAACTGGGTCTGTTTAGCCTTGAGAAAAGAAGACTGAGAGGGGACCTGATCCAGGTCTATAAATATCTAAGGTGTGGGGGGCAAAGTGGCGAGGCCAGACTCTTTTCAGCGGTGTGTGGAGACAGGACAAGGGGAAACGGCCAGATACTGGAGTGTAGGAAGTTCTGCACCAATGTGCGCAAGAACTTCTTTACAGTGAGGTGACGGAGCACTGGAACAGGCTGCCCAGGGAGGTTGTGGAGTCTCCCTCTCTGGAGATATTCAAGACCTGCCTGGACGCCCACCCGTGCGACCTGGTGTAGGGAACCTGCTTTGGCAGGGGGGTTGGACTCGATGATCTCTGGAGGTCCCTTCCAACCCCTATGATTCTGTGATTCTGTAATATGTCATTCAAAGCATACACAGTGCATCGTAGGAGACTGTCTCTGTGTCAAGTAAAACTTGTCCACCAGACTTCTCTCCAAGCACAAGCAACAGCAACATGAGAACAGTTTTGCTATTCAGAGAGCAAGGTGAACGCAGTCCCAAAGGCGCCTTCCGCAGGGAATGGTGCAAAGAGGTGAGGGGAAGAAAATAGACACATCAGCAATGGAAATACTGTGTCCACAAACATTAAGAAGGAATAAACATGTGTATGTGTGTATATTTTGGTGAATGTATATACATATTACCTATATGTATGTATAATAGACATACAAACAAGTTTAAGCTGCCTCCAGAAAGTCTGAATTTCTGGGATGGATAACCTCATGCAGACATTGACCTCGATAGTACTGGACCCTGGCACCAAACACCAGATACAGGTCACTGCTGTCATTGCTTCAATACATTTCTATCTTGTTAGCTGTCTCTGAGGAAATTAAGACTGGATAAGTTAGAGCTGCAAGCAGGGTGTTATCAGTTCAGGTCCCTGTCCAAAATTCTAAGTGTTCAGCAGAGCCCCTTCTTTGATTGTCTTCAAAGCTCAGTGAGGCCTTAATTGAAAGGTCTCCTGTTTGACTGTTTTCCCTGCTCTCCCTTTTCTTCTCTTTTTGGCTATCTTTCCCTCATTCCCCTTGCAATGAAATGCTGCTCTCACTGAAGCATTGAGTCCTCCTCTTTTCTGAGAATTCACTCATCTGTTCAGTATCTCAGATGAACACAATCAGCACTCTAGACAATAGCAGGGTAGGTAAGAAGCTTCAAACTTTCACTAAGAAAGCTTCTCACAGAAGCTTCCAACAGAATGTAGGAACAAGAAGCCCCAGTAATCCTTCAATGACATTCAGAAAATAATCCAGAAACAAGTCAGAGCCATACAATTACAGCATTGGTAAGTCAGCCTCATATCATCATCAGAGACATTAACCATCACTCTCAAATTACTGTCAAGGGTTCACTTCTGTTTATGCTCACTGAGGAAAGCAAGTAAGTCCACTGACAGTCTGCACTCTCATTCTGAACAACTTCCTCTAGTGAAACTGATATCAGCAGCCATGGAATCCTCTTCATTGGTGCACGCAAAACTACTGAGCAATGAAGAAAAGGGCAAATTTCTCTAGAAAGGTGGGAAAAGCCTTTTTTCCACCCCAGAAACTGCTCAGAAAGAGTATCACTACAATTTCCTTCTTTGTTGCAACAAATCGCTTCTTGAGTATAAGCGAATATGATTTTCAACTTTTCAATGCAGTACAGGAGAAGCATGTCTTGCTTTATGCAGCACTTTCAAAAGACCAAGAGTAGACCTATGAGCCAATGATCTACATTCACATCAAAGGAGATTTTGGGATGCAAATTTCCCTGAGTTAACTGACTTATGCACAAGCTTTTTCTTCCAGTGAAAACAACTAAATCACTTCAGTCCCAGAATAGTTAGGTACTTATAAATAGGACCCTGATTCTCATTGTGTAGGTCCTACCATGCTTCTGAACTGACCTTAATATCCTAGTCTTGCTCCCAGGTCCTAACCTCCTACTTCTTTCAGATGTGCTAGTATGCTGATCAGTTCAATTACTAATACAACAGTTCACAAACAGGATACAGCTGATCACATAGAAATGGGTTTAAAAAATAGAACTATAAATTTTTTCACCTATTAGGAGTCAATTCCTAAGGCTAGAAAGTGGATGAAGCACTGTCTTGGCAGATCAGGACTATTTATCCTTCAGCAAGGAATCATTTTTGTCTGTTCTCTAATCTCTTCAATATTATATGATATAGCTGATAGTGTGCAACTGTTTTTGTAGCTCTTGCCATTGGCTCAGTTTTCCCAAAGATAGAATGAAATCTAGGAAAAAAGGTACAATAAATCTGTATTTTTTCCTGCCTTGGTCTCATTTTCATTTGAATGGAAGACCATACGTAGATCACATGAAATTCAAGGTTTCTGTAGTGTTGTCATTTATATACTTACACATAAACATTCTAAGAGGTAATAGCATACAATAGTCAGCTACCACACCATTTTAGCAACGCACCTTTAATCTGTCAAATTGCAATGAACCTTTTCCCATTTGCTTTATTCTGTTAACAGAAGTGCCTTTTTCCCCTAGCTTGAAGTACTTTCTACGAATATCCATGCAATAATTAAAATAAAAGCCTAACAATTAGTAATACCACCTGGCATTTGTTTCAGATTTTTTCTATGTAATTCAACATGTCATGGCACTGGGTAACCATTATTAACTGCAGTTTATAACAGACAGAAAAAAATGACTTCTATAGAAGTGAAGTGCTCTGTCACGTGACACACAGGCTGCCAAAGGCATAATGAGGACTAAAATATTGAATTTCAGTCACTAAGATTAATGCTTATACCAAGGCCAGATCATAGATGGTCACATGCCTATCCAAACCATTACAGAGAGCTACAGGTATCAGTGGTTGGAGGAAGCACTGGGAGGTGCAGCTTCTCTTCTGGTTTAACTCACTGTGATCTTCAGCAAACAATTCCAACATGCCTTGCTTTCCCAGTCTGTAAAATGCAGATATCTACATCCATGCCTATACAATAACATTTTCACCACAGGGCTGAAGAAAATTGTGTTTTCTCTTGGATTTTTGTATAGTGCATCACATTAGTTTTACATTTCTTCTGACTGCAGTGTGAAACTGTTTAATTCACATGGGATCTAACAGGATGTGAGATACTGAGCTGAGTTATCTTTCAAATATCATTCAGTATTACAAACAGCATCACCGAGCTGCTGAAAATTATTGCATTTAAACAATGTCAATGAAAAATAAGGAGCCAGAATTTGTCTTCTTGCTTGGATGCAGCGCATGACTCAGTGCAATGATATCTGACATTACAGGTCAAATGGAAAACAAATTTGCTGTTGGAGTCATAATTTGCAGAAGATTTAAAACAAATTTTAAAACTTCAATTGCACAAACACTTTAAATCACATAGAGGAAGAAGCAAATTTTTAAGTCATTAATAAATATCAGATGACATCCCTGAAATCTGGTAGAAATGTATCTTCTCTACTTCTGTATTTTAACAGAGCTTTGAAAAGGTACCTGCTGCACTGAATAAATGAATTTTATTTCAGGGTCATGGCAGCTCTTGGACATATCATTCCCACCTTTACTTTCCCTCAGAGCAGAGAAACACGGATGAAATCAGAGAGAGAGCTTTCTAAATGAAACCTCTTCACACATGGAATAGGAAAACACCAACTTTTTCTGTTGTTAGCAGAGTTGCACTCAGTGCCTATAACTCCTAGTAAGCCACTTCAGTAGCAACCTCCTCCCCTGCCTGTAAGTGGAACAGTTTGTTCCAAGTGCGAAAGGACTGAGCATGCAGCTCCACTTGTTCTGTTCCCAGTTCTGTCACTGCCTGCACGACTTACGTGGCTTTGTCCTTAACACTCAGACTTCTTTGCCCTCATTTACAGATCCATATTAGCCATGTACAGAAACCCTATAGAGATTATACCTAATTTCCAGGCATAATACAGAATTATCATTCAGATCTTAATACATTTCATACAATTTGATATGAGCACAAAAGAAATTCAGTGTATTATTTTAAAAAAGAAAACAAAGGATTTTAGCATTCCATGTAATTACAAAGTAGATAAGAACATGGCAGTGGGAAAGCATAAATTTGGGCTTTTTTTCCTGCTCTGGAGGCAAATAAAGAAAAATGTTCAGACTCCAGAGTGGTCTCTTATAGACCTGTGATAGGTGTTGTTTTTAAATGATGCCTTGTGTGATATCAGAAGGCTTCACATCACTCTCTAATTTGGATTCTGATAGCTTCTTTTATTTAAGAGTATTTTATACACACTATCCAGAGATAACTTCTTTCATTTCCTGCTTGTGGTCAAATTTGTGTTGGCACATTCGAAAAGAAGAGCATCACTTTAAGGGGAAGAAGGAAAAACACCAGCCTTCTTACCCTGCGGTTTCGTTGTTTGTTTCTTTTGCTAAGATCTTAGTCTCTTTGTTCAGAACTTCTATAAAAGGATTTGAAATGTTACGTCTTTGTTTTATAGATATCTACTTCTTCTACTTAATAGTCAAGAAAGAATTTTATCTAGACTATTTTAGTCTGTATTGCTACACTTTTCTCACTCAGATTGCTTATGAAAATTCAGTCTGCTCTGTGAGTTGTAGCATCCAGACCACCATCTTCTATACTCCTCATTTGTTGAAAAGTACTACAATTTTGCATTTTACAGAAGAATAACTCTCTCTTTAGTTCCCTTGTATTCTCAAATTTTCTTAACCATTATAGAAAGAATGAAAACAAAGCTCTGACATCCATCCTACTGAAAAATCTAGCCTTGTTTTTCAGTAGAACCATAGAGAGATTGCCTGCCAATCAAGAAGCAAAAGTGAATTACTCAGAGTGTATTTGTGTCCATTTCCAAGAAGCAGCTTGCAAATATGTCCAAGCGCAATAAATTTCTTGTATTCCAATGTATTTATGGAAGTGAGTAATCAGCAGTCAATTTTAAACGAGCTCTTTTTAATTTCATGTCTTCCCCAATATCGTTCAATCCTGTGCCAAAGAGAGAGCTACCCTAAACAGCATCATTTTGCCACACCGCAGCTGCCAGCGACTCAGTGGTTTAACAATTTGCTGATGGGTATTGGGAAGGAGGGGGGTGTCAATGGTACAGTCCTCAAGTCCTCACCACTACCACTTTTTTTCTTTCTCCCCCTAACTCTGCATTTTAAATACCATGGCAATGCATTAAAATTACACACATTGAAAAAAGAAATAAATAGAATATATGCCTTTACTAGCTACAGTTGCTCCTACACTTGCCACACTCCTTCACTCTGCTCTACAATCATAAGATAAAACCCTCTCCATCCTCACAGGTTCACTGGAAGCAGCTGGAGATCGGCAGAACTGGAGCCAGTTACGCACTTGTAACACTCTTCTTCTACATTTTAGATCTGGACCAAATTTATAGCTGAAAAACACTGCCCTCCGCAGGCTGAGAACTCCAGAAGCGCAGCGCAGCTGCAATAGCTCTGCTACTTGGGGTAACCTGCAAACATACAGAGCAAAGCTCTGTGTTTACACCAGTGATTCGTCCTGTGGATTCAGGAAAGGGGTGTGTGGAAAGGCTACTGCAAAAGCCTCAGAAGAAAGAAAAAAAACATTACAGCTTCTACAGCAGAGTATGAGCAGTGATACAGAAATGCACCAGGATGACAGAAGTGTTTTCTCCCTCTCCACCCAGGAACCCAAGGTCTGCATGAAACCTGCTCACTAACCTGTACAGCTGACAAAGGCTTTCATCCTTAGCATCAGGCTCCAAATTCACTGCAAACAATGAGAACATTGTCGCAGAGTGTTGGCTCGTGCCTGTCATGATCAGGGAATGACTTACTTGAGGGAGATGACTGGGACTGTAAAGGGAAACGTATATCAAATGTAGATGACTGTGAGGAAATAGGACTAGGAGCAATTGACCCAAAGAAGAAAAATTATGCAGTAGGAAAGGATTTAAGGACAACTCCTAAAAGTCCTAATCCTAGTTTAGGGCTACAGTTTCAGAAGAAAAAATATAACAATAATAAATAACAAATAATACCATATAAATGTAGGTGGTGATAGAGGATCCAGAAATGCATAGAGAGTTGAGAAAAATGCGAAGCACTTAAGGCTGCTGTAGCTTAGCAAGGTACCAAAAGGACCATCAGAGGGACAGTCCCCATTTGTCACTGATTCAGAGAGGACTTCGAAGTGGTGCAGCAATGCCAGAACATTGCTGAATGTGGAGGCCGAATGTGCTTGCTGTGTTCTCAGATATCGCTAGCACAAGCACAGCCAGCTACATATCTGCTTATACCACAGATTACTTTTGCTTTTTCCTCCTAATTCTTCCAGCACCTAAAGTAATTGGGATTCCATCCAGGATAGAGAAGACAGGGATAGGACCTCTCAGGCTCTTTCTATGCCTGAGAGAGATAAAAATAAAAGGAAACGAGCATGTTGAGCTAAGTGGCTTTTCCATTCTAACAATCTTCATGGCCTTGAAATTTAGTTTGAAATGGAGCAGCCTGCTATTTCCACATCAAAAATCAATACAATCAACAAGTTAAAACGTTCTCAGTTACAATGAAAAAGTATCTGGGGAAAAAATACATGATACCTTAACGAACATCTGAAAACTTAAAGGCCATCAGAAAATAGAAAATCTCTCTGCTTGCCCAAGGCAAAGACATGGCACCACACAGAAACCGGGGGAGATAGGGTGTCTGTTCCCAGCCCTCTTGTCTTACTGCTCCGTGACCTTGGGCAAGCCACTTCACTGTCCCCTGCCACCAAGAATTATTGGTTTCTTTAGTTCTCTAAAATGTCTCATGATCTGCACATAAAATCGTATTTCTCTTACATACAATAATTCTACTCCTCTAAATATCAGGAGTATATGCATAACTTAATAAAGTGACAGCATTTAGCACAAAGCTGCTGTAGGAAAGAACTTCCACAGACTCTCTGGCTTGCACTAACATATCCAAATGATATTCTTGAAAATACTGTGAACATATAGTATAAGTCTGATTTTTATTCACACGGCATAAAAACGAAGCAGCTTTGCACAAAGGCAGTCAGATGAATCAGACTGTAACTTTTCCCAATAAATTTAAGGAAAAAAAATGTTGCTTTTCCTCTTCTTGCATTAAAGAATTGACAACAGCCTAGTTTTAACTCCTTTCTTAATGACTGCTGCCAAAGCATCCAGCTGCCTTGGAGATCCAGGCTCACTCACAGCTCACAGCATTTCTTCAGCTGAGCATCAGCTCCTGGAGAGCTGTAGGGAAACCTTCTTGCCCTCCACCCACCTTGAGATAATAAAAGAGAATCGTTTTATAGGACTGTTTTCAAACATTCGTTCATCTGACCCTTCTTTTTAGTAGGAACCGATATCTATGATGAGGATGTGGTAAACATGGTAATGAGGCTTTTTAAACAGTCTGCTAAGGTGTAGATGATAAGCTCTGCGAATTCCATATACATACATACAAGGAGGTGTGTGGGCGGGTGTGCGTGCGTGTGTAAATAAAATGGCCTAGTTTAGAGCATCTTTAATAACCAATATTAGACTAATTGAACCAAATGGGTGTGAGCTCCCCCTGCTGACTCAGAAGCTAAAAGAAACGAATCCGCTGCAGAAAGCTTCGCAAACCCTTTTGATATTGGCTCAAGGTCAAAGGAGTGGACCAGGATAAGGATGTTAATTTCAGCACAGCTAACAACACAGGCCAAAAGCTAGCAACAAGGGCATTATGTGCTTCATTTTTATCCCCCTGTGCTGCTTTTACAGTGGCTACCGATTTTGGTGAACCGATCTTGATTTACAGAGGAACAGAAAAGAACCATTTAGTAAAATCTTCACACTCCTAAAAAAATGTAGACGTATCAAATATAAAAACCTTGTCATTAAAAGACAACAACTCATATTCTTGTGATTTAGGCATGAACAAAATATATATCCAAGTGCAAGCCAACACCTGCCACCTCTTCCATCAGCTGTAACACACGGCAGGACTGCTGCACTTCTCGTGCTAAAAAATAATCATCTAAGAGCACAGCCCTCACATTTAAAAAAATATGCCAGAGTTTTAACATTCATAGAGGTGTGTCATGCAATGGCCTCGTCAAAGATTATCTTCATATATATCTTTAAAACAGACTACATTTAATATTTTATTGCCGCCAAGAATTTCTCTGCATTTCTTAATGCCACTTTCACAAGCAGCTAGGAGGAGGCTGTTCGTGCTCATTTGATGGCTATATTTTATATAGCTCCTGGTTTGGGGGGCAAATATTTTATATCATGTAAGTTTGGATGCGAACAAGTCAGTTCATTTACTGCTGCATTCCCAGAGCCGTTTGAAAAGGAACTGCTGACATCTACTGGCTCGAATGTTAAAAGACCCAATTTATCGTTATTCTCATAAAAAGTAATGGCTAGATTTCATTCTCAGGTGATGGCAGAAGAGGGAATTCTGTAGAAATTAACAGAAATAAACCCATTCTCTGACATTTAGCAGTTCATCAATGTCTGCAAGAAAACGTAGAGCAGAGGAGTAAGGAAATGCACCTACAACGCTGTGAACATAAAAGACACAACAGCACTCGGCACCCGTGCATTTTATGTTGAAGATTCCCAAAGGATTTTGCACATCTGGTGAGCAGCACAACGAGCATCCTCATCCTCACCCTTTTCTCAGAAGCGACCCAGCTCCCACTCAGCATTGTATTTCTGACCCTTGAAGCTGCTGACCAGAAGCTTCCATGACAAGCTGGGCACTCAGACTCGCCACAGAATGCTCATGATGCTGAGGAACCAAGGAATAACGGGGAGGAGAGGAGTGAGGCTGAAGCGCTCCAGCAACCAATCTGAGATTTCAGACTGAGGAACCTTAAACAGATCTGCTCCCCCTGTCCCTTGTGTGGATCATTCACCAAGCATCTATTCTTTCACAGTTCTGTGCTCAAGCAATGCCAACTGCTTCAGGTAACCACATCTTAGCACACATAATAACCCTCTTACCCTCACTCTGTGTTCATTCATACCTGCTCAAAGCAGCCACAATACTGTCCTTTAACTTAGCTCTCTCCTCTTATCCTTTTGGATGTAGGAATGGAAATTGCATTCTATTCAAAAGACACGCATTTTCCTGTTGCATTTCAGAAACCTGGTTTAAGAGCTTTGGGCTTTAGCTCGAACTGGAACAGCAAACAGCTTGGTAGCAGCAGAATGGCATTACCCCACCAGCAGCTTAGTGAATGCCAACCTGGGGAAAAATAGGCACCTATAAGGCTAGAGGGCAATTCTGCTTTTAGAATGTTTCAGGACAGGCTGTAGTGTGTTAGAGAAGCAGACAGTTACATGAGGGTGTTTGCGGATATGGATCAAGTGAAGCCAGTTTAGCATGCAGATATGAGACCAACTTCCTACATAAAGTCCTGAGGTTTTACTTCAAAATAAGTCTTTTTTTTTTCCCCACCCACACTTCTGAGTGCAGGAAACCCGACTTTACTTCCTCTCCAGACATGCAGAAATCTACTGCTGTCAATTGCATAACTACTGGCAAATCAGTACCTTTGACTCCCATTGCCAATAACTGGCCAAAATATCAAACAAGAGGGCAATTAAAACATCACTCTGCTCCAAGAGCCATTATCGAAAGCACACAGCCTTCAGTAGTAGCATTTAGCAAGGCTAACGTCAAAATGCTGCAGTGGACTTAGCTAACAAAAAGAATAAGGCAGCTACACTGGGCATCTCTTACAGTGATTCTTTCCTCTTCACAAATCAAAACACACAGCTACTTTGCATAATGCAATTATTGTTACAGTTCTACACGATACTTACTTCCCTGCAGTCTTTCACAGATGCCTTCAAGATAGAAAAATATTTTTCACTGCTGCAGTTTTCAACATTTTAAACACACTCTTAAGATAGTACATTTGTACAGGAAAGTAGGAAAGTGCCTGACAACTACAGGAATGCAGCTGAGTTTGGGATGACTGGAAAACACAAACAGAATAACCAAAAACACATTCAGAGGAAGACGTGAAAATAAATGCCAGAGAGGAGGAAAGCTTCAGCAAACCAGCAAACAGGGATGCAGGAAAGTATCATCCCAGGTCCATTTCCGTAGTGCCAACAACAGGAACGTAACACGTCTAGCAGTCCCAACACAACACTTTTTTCAGAAGAAATCCTTTCAGAGAGGACCTGCAGGATAGAAGAGGTCGCTATAGAAAACTACTGTGAGTAAGAGAAGCTAGCACAAAATTCCATCTTTCTTTCCTTCATCCACAAACACATAAAGATGGAGATGTGGTCCTGGCCCTTAGAGTACGAGACCTGATCCAAAAGAGAAGTGTAATCGTGCCTCTGTTCTACTGAATATTTTGTTGCAGAATTAAATTAGGAAGTTGGCCAGGTAAAGAGGAGAGAAAATTGATGGAAAATGAGAGTGTAATTTTGGGTCAAGGAGAACTGAAAGAAAAAACAGTAAGAAAGGAGATAGGCAGATAGACAATGCACTTTAATGACTACACAGAGACCCATTTCAAACAGTGCTTTATAACCTTCCTACTGCTCATCAGGTCTCAGCCAGCCAGCAGAGAATATGCTTGACATGCTGCAGTGAATAGAAAGGTTCAAACATTAATTAATGCACACCAAGATGTGTCCTGCCCTAAGGGCACGCAGTTTAAATTGGGCAAATCTAGAACATGAGAGAAGATAAAGAAAAACAACAGAGGATAGACAAAAGCTGAGCAGCATAAAGCAAGTTATACATCTTTTGTAGGCGTCTGGGTTTTTTTTAATATAAATATCTGTGTTAGAGTAAGAATAAAGAGCCAGACAACACTGAACTGATAGCAGCAAAAAGGGACACTGCAGGTGCTTTCACATTATAGTTCAACAAGCTTTTGATCAGGAAAGTGAGTAAGCCACAGAAGGGCAAAAGATACACAGGTAGTCATTTTAGATGGCAAAATGACTTTTTGTTTCCTGACAGTGATTAAATAGCATCACGTTCGTTTGAGTCAGCTAATGCAGAGACATGCAGCCATTCTAAGAGATGTTCAGCCATTTGTGCTTAGTTTGAAGAGAATGAAGTCCAAGACAAAGTAGGCACCAACCTTTTCAAAGTCAAGAATAACTTGGAATTTATGGGTAAGAACAGTATACAGATAAAAGATCAGCTGCTGTAGAAGGTAAGAAGTGTATTTGCTGCGTGTTTCTGTGATGGCAAATATGGCTTAAGATCAGCCCTCAATTATATAGACTGTCCTCTGTTCAGAGGCCCATTAAACACAGACAGTTTTGCCAAAGACTTGGTATCCAAACAGCAGAACTGTCTGAAATTTTGGAAAGAGATGAAGTGGGAGGCCTTAAAGAATAAGTCATATTTTGGAGAACTGTACTTGGATTTAGTTAAAACAGAATCACATCTCCTCAGATGCAGCATACAAAATCTTGAGAGATTGCGGGGAATGCATGGCCAGTCTCTACAGATAATACAAGGCAGATGCTGTTATTAATTGACCATTTCAGTCTTTTATTCAGTTACTTTTGTAGACAAATGTTCTTATGGCATTTGGCTGCATCCACAGCAAGGATAGAAGACTGTCATCATTTCATCACACTAACAAGACAGTAATAAAAAAGAACTGGCAGTCTGGAAAGAAACCGTAGAAAATGTTAATGGTGGAGCCACAGCACTGATGCCAAATGCTTCCAGTAAAGGGGTATAATTATTTTCAGGTACTTACTCCATGACAGGAAAGAAATGACTGAGAGCTTTTCTTTTTGGATCTTTGCTCCTAAAGCAGCAGTGGCAAGGTGTACAGAGTGCTCACAACAACGAGCCTGTCTTAGAGCTTCTGCTTCTGGCATCAGTAGCTGGAGCGACTGTAGAGACCAGGAGATTATAAAGCTGCTGAGCTTTTCAATTTGAATCACCTGATACTTAACACATCCTTTAAGGACAAGCATATGGTTAGGAAATTCTGAGCAACTCAAAGTTTTCTCTCTTAATCTGTTGGCTGACTTGTGACAAGCGTCTCAGGCTGAATATAACAGGACACAGAGGCAGGATCTACTGAATACAAATCACCTCAGGAGAGGCTACATAGCATTCCTCCCGACTTTCAAACAAGGAGCTCAGTACTGTGTGGAAAAGAGAAATGGTATGTGAGGAAAAGCCCTGAACAGCAAAATACATGACAAATGGGGAGAAAAATAATCTACTGTAAGAAAGTAATCCTTAATCAGATACTAAATGTTCCTTCTGGAGCATGCACTATGCAGACAAGGAGCTCCTTTTCTAATATTAAGAGCTTTCCCTATGAGTTTGCAACAAAGTCTGCGTTGTTTTGCCTCAGTGAGAGAAGCACTACATTTTTGGAAGACAGGAGCAGACAGCCGAGTGAGATCGCAAATCACTACAGCAGACCTAACAAACCTTACTCACATGGCCTCAGGCTTAGAAAAGGAATAATGCAGATCTCATCCCAAAAGCACTCCCTGGCAATGTCTTGTTAATGGAAAGGCTGAGTTTATCCTTAGCTTAGTCATAGACTTTCTGAAATGCTGGGCAAAGCATTCAAATACCACCCCTCTATTCCCCACCTGTAAAACGGGCACACTTCCCCTTTGCACACACTACCTCCGGGCCTGAGTCACACACAGTTAAAGGTACACACAACTCCATCCTTTCAGAATACTGTTAAGTCTTAAAGTTTAAGTCTTCAAGTTTCTGTTTCTTCCCAGACCATCTGCAAAATGTGCATGGGTGTAAAATTTACTCCTGAACAGCGTGAGAATGGTGGTGTTCTTAAATTCATCTGGAGTCCTTTACTTGTTCCCCTTCCTCTACAACTTCCAGAAATAAGTATAGACTGTGCCTGAGGAAAACAAAGCTATTTGAAAAGAGAACAGCTGCCATGGTGCTGAGTCAATACAGACAGACAAAATAAAATAAAATAAAAAACTACGCTGCATCTGTGGCAATGTGTTTTTCCCCTCCATAACAATATCCCCAATGCATAACGCCTTGGCAACACGTTAGTAAACAACAGTTCAAGCGTGCGTTTCAAAGAAATGCATCCAAGCCCTGGCTTCATTAAAACAATACACTAATTCCTGCAATGGGGCATCCAAGCAGCTGGCATTGCAGCTCTTTGCTTTGGAACTCTCTCCTCTGACTCACTCACATTCCTCTTAATCATCTGCTTCAAAGCACCTACAGAAATGAGCTGTGAGGATGTGCAACAGTCATTTATTGCTGCTAGCAACAGTAAGGGCAAAACTCTCCACCATCTTTCCCTAGACGTTAGTAGAGTGGCACTGCTCATCCTCTCCTGCTTACGGAGAATATTTTAACCTATGTTTTCACAAGAGAATTCTCCCTCCCTTGCAGCTGTTTGCACAGCATGGTACAGGGTTACGTACACTTGAAATTCCTGTTGGTAAATCATAATCAACTAAAAGAAAGAAAAACAGGACTTAACTCTTGGTCCATGCAAAGACTATCACATCATTTTATCCAGTGCTCAAGTAATTAGGGAAAACGTTAGAAATGCTTTCTCATGACTAGGATATTAACAGTAGCATCCCTCATTCACCCTACTAAGCTTATTAGAACATGCACTAACCAAGAGGATATAAAGTCAAGTAAACTCATCCTTGTGGATGCCCAGAAACACTGAATTTAAATAAGAGTGGCATTCTGTGTGGGGAGCTCAGGCTTTTGGATCATTCCTTCAAACTTCTGCTAGATTTGAGTGTCCTGTTTATGTAAAAAGACACCTTAAAAAAAAAAAAAAACTGCATTAAAAAGTGGGAAAAATCATGCTATGTATTCAGAAGTTTAAAAATGGCAGCTTTGTGAACGTTCTGAACCGTAAACCGGTTTTGTGAATATTATGAAAAGCAAAACGTACATTAGCAAATTGCGGCATTCATGCTCTGTGAAAGAGAATTCGTACAGCTGTAGACCGGTACATTTGATCTGCAACACTTCAGTAGAGCAGTTTTTCATAGGAACAAGCCAAATTCTTTAAAAATCTTTAATTGCGTGGGAATAAGGCCTCTTAGAAACTAATAGGCTCGATTTTATTGTTCTGCCCTTGTTCTGAAAAGCATTCTCATGGATGTAAAGGACTTTTCACTGGGGCATAAAGCAGAACACCAGACACGGCTGAACTAGCGCCTAATAACACTAACACTTCAACAGAATTCCTTATGGCTTGGTACAGTGCATCTTCTCCTCCACACCACCAAAACAAGGACAGGGCACTGCTCCAACCTGCTCCCCTTAAATCTTTTGCAGGCTGAGTCATTTTTTAAGGTTTCACTGCCTTGTCACCTCCTGCAGAGGGAAGGCTGGACGGGGTGCCCCTCTGCAATTCGATGTCTGACTACATGAACGAATATTACACGAAAATGAAAATGAGGAAAAAAAACAGGAAAACGTATTTTATGGATACAGATTAGGAATCTTGACACTACCAATCATCACTTTATGGGGCAGGATATAATTAACATGTCAAAAAGTAATAAATTTGCACCAAAATAGAGTGATCTTTATTATTAAAGCTTTCATGCCCATAAAGAACTTTTTCGACTGCACAGAAAGCTTCCTTGATATAAAAGAACAAAATACATTAGACTTGTATTATCATTTATATCAGCTTTTTTGCACTTTTCTAGCAGCATAAAGGAAGCTATACTGCAAACTAGTAACCTACATTTAGCCTTGACTGGTGATATTATAGGACTGGTATAAAAAGCCTTGTGATAAAGATCATACTATACATGTTTGCAATAGTTTTATTCTGGGGTGCCCTTGTTAATGGCAAGAAACTGTATCGTCTGTATTATAATTAGAGAGACTCATAGCAAAGGTATTTTAACATTCCTTGACACTTAGCTAGATCAAGCACCTCTGAGGTTTTATTATTATTATTATGCTATGTGTCTACCATCCCCCAGGAGCTATTCAGTGATGAACAATACAGGGTCTCCACTGACAGTTCTAATCATAAAAGGAATCTTGAGAACAGTGCAGCAAAAGCTCAATTTTCTGGAGCTTCTTTGACAGCAAACTCCAAGGTATTTAGGCAAGCGTATCTTCTTAGCCCTTATGCAAAGGCTTGTTGTAACTAAACAAAACTTCGGGGCTGCAACTCATATTTATTTATTTATTCTTTCATTGAAACATCACAAGTTAACAGCTCAGCTATTTCTAGTGGCAGGATTATATCAAGATATTTGCTTAAAACTTTGTGATTGATTATCTGTACTTGGTAGACACCCTTGCTCCCTTCTGCTCCATTTTTTAGAGAAATAACTTCGTTCCACGTTATCCAGGAATCTCCACAAGGACCTTGTTATAAATATACCACATTTCTACGTTTTTCTTAGCCTGCAAGTAGGCAAGCACAAGTAGCTTCACTCATACAAGTAGTGCCAATTGCCAAACAATTATGAGTAGATAAATACTCATAAATACATATGCTGTGCATCTAATGCTTGCAAGACTGAAGAGCCGATCTAAAACATTAACTAAAAACTGCATTTCTTCCACCTTGGAACACAAAAAAATAACTGATGACAAATTATTCAGCTATTATATATAGTTTGGGGAGACTTTTTTGTTTGTTTTAAAAAAAAACAGATTTTAATAGTATATCCATTATTACCATTTCTATAATTCTGTGTAAACTTATTTCTAAAAGGTGAAGGAAGAATAAATAGAATCCCTCACAGAGTACCTGAACACATGGCCTTAATTAACCTTGCCCTTGAAAAGCTGTAAGGAAAACACACCACCAAGTGTGAAACCCTTCATCATCACAAGAGAAGTG